>OX359247.1:9280087-9880087 GCA_947179485.1 Allacma fusca | reverse complement strand
ATGTATATGACAGGCGTATTTTATATCATGGTGACGGCTCCACAATTCTGAGAGTTAATGAAACAATTTACCTTCACATGTGGATGGGGCTGGGTGGAATTTTTATGAAAGTTGAGCTTCAAACTATAGACAGACGTTTTTGTAACTATACCCGCAACTTCAAATATTTTCCCGTAAAAATGTTAAGGTAGATATTAATTAAAAGGTAGAATACATTTTGGTCTAGAAATGTTTTTGCTCTAGGTTAAGAATTTTTATTTTGATGAAAATTTTGAACAATTAGTTTAAACAAAAATTAATTTCATCCTGAAAAATAATAATTGGAATTGAGATGAAGGAAGAAGAAATACTCCAGTTGGCTACCTCCAAAGCTCTGCACTTATCAGGATTTTCATGCCCACGCCCTCAGACACCAAAGTACACATTTGGGCACAAGAGCCCCAGCAGCGGTCATCGAATAAGTTTAAGACAATGAAGAACTGGCTTCTGCTTCCTGCCTCATATATCTTCATAATGGAGCAAAGGATGAGAATGACAATGAAAATTTTAACACACAAGACGGAGAATCTGTGCTCTTTGGACACACTCCAGCCACGTGTGGGCCTTTATATGTAAGTATGCACGCCAGTCTATTCTTCAATATCTAATTTGTGATTGCTGGAACAAAGGACAGAGTAATAAATTCGTAAGATTTTAAGGGCTCATAACAGCGACTGGCACTTTTACTAGTCTCTCTGTTCTGTCATTTTATATTTAAATATTCCAGCGTTTTATTTCCTTTTTTGGCTAGCCAAATTTTCAAGAAATTAGTGCCGCTCACACTCTTACAACATACAATACAAGCGTAGCCATTCCTTAATCTCCACCATTTATGTTTTCCATGTTGAAGGATACACACCACTGTAATTACTTTAATATTTTAAATAGTCAACTCTTTAAATTTTAAACGCAAAGGTCCGTCTGAAAATTCAATTTAATTCATTATAATGTCATCCATCCCTCAATACATCCAGCATCCTGCTATTTCATTAGAATTCACGTAATTTAGCTGAAATGCAATCTATAAATAAATATCTCTAAAATAGTTTATTATACAGCTCCACAATGTCATTAGCCCACAATTTGAAAAAATAGTGTCTGTCAATAGATAATAAATCTACTTAAAAGAATCTTTAAATACATACGTAAAACTAAAAATTTGTATGTTCAGGAAACTCTCCGCAAAGGGAATATTGAAAAACTTTGGAAGCATATTAAAATGTCCGAAAGTCCCACGGAGCTTTAGTATGTGCTGATTAAACGAATGACCATGGTATTCATGCCAAATTCGATTGTATTTTACTGTACATGAGAAGACAGGAATATGCAATAAAGAGCATGCCTTCAAAAATCCGAACCTAAAGAAGACAGATGGAAGGGAAAAATGACACTATAGTCAACCATGGAGACACATATGCAGAACTAAAGGGAATTCCTTATGAGAATTTCATTCTCTGAGCCTCAACACGCCCGGTACAATGAACCTGTAGGAATTCCAGGATACGAGCCATGCGGTGCATTAAACGTTATTTCTTATGTTGGAAAACACGGTGGTGTACACCAAAGCAACCACAACAGAAAAGCCCTGGGTCTTTCCTCACGCAACGACTCGGGAGACTTCCCTTAGAAAACATTTCTTGGCGTACTTCCTTATTGTACTCCTCTTTCTTCTCCTTTCCTCCTTTTATTCCCATGGTGATGCAACATATGCTTTGGTGTACGATGGTGGGTCTCCTCAAACCTCAAATTCTTCAATGTATAGAAATTTCTGTTTTATAGTCTTGGCCAGACCTATAATAATAATTATTATAACACCCCAAGATCATGTGAATAGTACTCAAGTAATTTATGAAGGTTCTTCAGTGGAATTTCCTGGAATAAGGACATGAAATAAGGGTAACATATCGGCAGCGTTGTCATTGCTTCTTCAAGGTTAGGGAAAGCTCCAAAGGGTGGGAAGTGTCGTGGTATGTTATAAAAAAAATTCCCCCTTTAGAAATATTATATTTTTTGAGGGATGAACCACAATATATTTATTGTACCTACATGTTTTCTTTCTTAATTCTTTCTGTTGCTTAAGTTAGAAAAGATAGTCGGTTGCTTTAGAACCAGTTTTAGAAACGCTTTTGTCACGAGAGTTTGAAGGAGAGACAGAAAGAGAAAACAATAGGGCTTTGTGTAAGGGAGACTCTTGCCTATGCATGTACACACAACTCCACTGAATGAAAACTTTATTCAAAGGAATCATTTTCCACGGGCTTTACTTCCGTGCTGTTAAATGTGTTCTAGCCATACATATGTGGACTTTTATTTATTTTTTACACAGGACATGAATCTACGTAAGCACTTGTACTTTTTCAGTTGACGCATGCAGGGTTCAAACATTGGGGGAAGTGATCAACTTCTGATGGGTTGTAATGGGAGTACAATCATTGCTTTCGAGGAGTACGGTCTCGTCAGGCTGATGCTGAATACGAGGACAAAATAAATACATTTCCGGCGAAAGCTTTATTCCTAGAGTGGATAAATCGTTGCATATTCCAGGAAAACCTGTGACGTTATTCATGGTCAAGAACGACATATGTTTCAGTGGTGCACACTCCACTTGTCTATCGTGGTAAGAAACGTCGATACAAGAGTATTTTTTTGTGGAGGACACATTAAATATAGTGCACTCTATTTATAAAACCATCTCTGAAAAGAGCAACTACAAATAGAAGTTGACACTTGTGTAGTGGGAAGCTCCGGTGAGCTTGAGACTTAATAAATTGCTAAACGAGAATATATTCACTTGATTTTTCCTGTCTAGAGAACATTATGTTCTGATCTGTGAATAAGGGGTCTCTGTGAGGAATAATACACTGTATATATTCTAACGTTGTATTACTTATTTCACTCTGGTGATAAGATTTTCTGGCCATTTCAAACCTAGATTTTTTTGGTAGATGCACTTACATGTTCTATTTTTTTCTACTGATATACGCAATTTACTTTCGTTTTCAGACACTTTGTTAGAAGTGGTAACAGAACATTTTCTGTACGCGTAAATTTTTTAAAAAAACTTTCACATTTACCATAATGATGAATATTATCCGTGTGAGAGTATTCATCAGTAAAGTTTCAGGTGTCAGTAACTATGTATATTGAGCGTGGGTAGTAGGAAGCCCAATCGATTTATCACAATGTTATTTTTCTCATTTGAAACATATCATTATTAGGATAACGTTACTCCTTTTATGGTATTGTAACTCTTGCGTAAAGACTGCACTATAAATTGATTCAAACGATTTCATTGCGGTGGGTATTTCGCAGTCAATAATTTTCAAATAAACTTTCATTTCCCCTTCATACCCATCAAGGGTTGTCTCGTAGACACTTATATAAACGCGGCTTAATTTATACCATCAGGTGAATCACTCTGTGCTTCTCTCCTTAAAGTACAATCTTTTTTATCACGATACACTGAGGTCATCCTGAGAAATATTTCGTGCTTAATTATTCTCCGTAATGATACTTTTCATAGCGACATTTGCAAACAATAATGTTACGTTTCAGGACAATAAAATGCCGTTAATGAGAAAATCGACTGCATTATTTTTTTAATGTCAGGGTTTATTGGAAGTCCAAGTAGTATAAGATAAACTTAAGTTCATTCAGTACTTATATCTTTTTTGACAAAACCTACCGACTGATTCATAGATTCCTACAACCACCTTACTAGACAGAAAAGAGCTTACGTGCTCCAGCTGTGGGGAGAGATTGGAAATATTTGGATTTCCAGAGTAAGGAACATAACGTAAAACTGCGATTAAAAGCATCAGAGAAAACGCTGAAGAAGGACGCAGGTTTCAGGATTGTAAAAAACAGAGTAACAATGTACCCATTAGTAGAATCTTTTAAATTTTCATTTTATATTTACTTGCAATTATTTTATTTCAGTGATAGCTGGCAGGAACTGGAAAACTCGAACTAAACTTTCAAGATGCACTCGTGGTCGAACTGGAATTTTGGGTTACATCCGAGTTCTAAAATGAGTTTCAAAACGACCCTCATGATAGATCTCGTGTTTCAAGCTCTCTGAGTAATATTTATTTAAAAAATTAGAATTTCTACTACTGCTAAGAGTAAAATTGTAGCAATTGTCCTGAAAACTAGTGCTTTATCATTAAATATATAGTTAAGTTAATAAGTTATTACAGTTATTATAAGTTAGTATAATATATTGTTCGATTGGGTCTTAGCCCCGACTACCTGCACCGTTACAATTTTAAATTACAGTTAATATAATAAAGTCTAGTAAAAAGCCCTGCTCCGCAGGGAAATTTGCTTGACGTCTTAGTTTGTTGTATCATATTAAAACCTGCATGATAATAGTCTAGATAGATAGCAGAATAAAATCCAATTAAAATGATAAAAATCGATAAATACGTAAAAAAAATGGTTAAGCGCACTGGGGAACATCACACCAGCGCATGTATCATTTTTGATCCCTAGACCGCGACTGGGAGTTGGTCCCGCATACATTTTTACAAATCAGTAAATTTAACGATTAAAAACTACCTTAAAACAATATTTGTTGTAAATGTTTCACTTCTGTCATCAAGAAATTTGTCTTGATGCTCAGTGTCGACAATTTTTGCTTTAACTTTCCTTCTATATGTAGCTCTGCAAAGTTCATAATATTTCGGGCTCCACACAATTAACTGTATAAGTACCATTCTCTTCACCCTGTAGTTCCCCCTGATCCTAAGTTTTCTCGACATATACTTTTACACTGTACAGAAGTATTAAGAAGTGGCTACAAAAATTGCTACATAGAGTTGACCATGAGTAAAAACGGTTTTGATAACCAAATTCATACTTTGTACTAAAACAAACGGGTATTCAATCTTATTTAAAATTAGTGTAATTTGGGGAAGAAACATGGTATACCCGTTCGCCCTTCCTGTTAAAACCTTAGCGAATATAAGATTCTCTTTGAGCGAATCAAACCACTGACTGCGTCGGTAGATAACCACCATTTCCCAATAACAGCACCAACACTGTTTAACGGATTGATAAGCTAGTATTAAAATTCCATTGCCGAAATGATTTTATTTATCGAATAATTTTAAAATAATGATGCTTGTTTCTGGAATACAATTTTGTATGATTATAATCTATATTACACAACTTTAAATATACAATTACTTGTGTAGGTTCCTTCACCTTTCTGCAGTGTCATTTACGATGATCTTAATTTTTATTTTTTTATTTCTCGAAAATACAATATATGTGTGTAAAAACATAGGCTTCGATAGATAATTATCAACTGTATCCAAACTTTGTCCTGGAGAATTTTTAATCGTCACAACAAAGCTTACGTTAAATTATAGTAATTATTAAGAACGCCCGAAGGTCTCGCGTCGTGAGACCCCGGGACGGCTGACCGTGACAACGTCGCAGCCGTTGCTACAGTATAACGCTTTAATAGTTTATTTTTTAAATTTGTTTAAAAATAGTTATCTTCTTATTTGAAAGAGTGGGCCGTCTTGGTGGTGAATGGCTGCCCGTGACAATGTCACTGCCACTGCTACTGTTTAATGCTTTAATGCTTAAAAAAGAAAGAAATTGTTAATAATTTTAATAATTTATTTAGCACCCGAAAATTTAAATCTCTAATCCGTATTACACCAAGACCAAGACTGTCTACTCTTTAAATTTAGTAGAGAGGATGCTTGTTTATTTTTTGTGCTTTTTTACAATATACTTTTTGTAATAATTTTTAAATAAGATTAAATTCAGATGCAGCTTTTTTATTGGCGTGTAGATTTGGCGCATAAATTAAAAATGACATACATACTCACTACATATTATATAAGATTGAGAATCAAATAAATTTAAACATTAGAATTTTATAATAAAATGCATATACAGGCAACTTATTATAATATCAATGAACAAGAACCTTGGAAATAATGTACGGAATTATTGTATGGCTATTTCTATTGAAACTAAGTTTTTAGATGCACACATTTCCTGAATTTGCATATGCCAAAGCTGGACAAAATATTCGCTAACATTAAATCCAACATATTTTTAGGTTCTAACACAGAGACTATTTTAGCCTACATATATCACTCCCCAGATTTGACCCTACCTACAACCAGGAGTCGGATTTTTGTAGGAAGACGGGAAGATTCTTCATAGGGAAAAATATTTCTGGCAGGGAAAATCTCAAAGGGAAGGGATTTATTTTTACGAACAGGGATTTCTAAAATCGTCGAACTTTTTTTGGCTGGGATTTTCAAATTTGTTGACGTGTTTCAGGAAAATGTGTTAAGCAAACAGGGATTTTTGGCTTGATTGACCTAATTTGGCAGGGATTTCACGTCTTGTAAGGTCATTGAGGACCTACCAGCACGGAAATTCAGAAATGATCTTCCAGGAACAATTTGAACTTACTCTCAGCCAATTTTGTTTCCTCCGACTTTCTAGCATCAGCCTCCAATCTAACTTGACTCATATACTGGTTCATTGCTGACTCTCGTTTTAAGGCATGAAACGCTGCAGATCTACACCGTTGCCTACGCAACTGCGATGGTTTAATCTTCTTTCCATTCTTGAATATGGAACTATCTCTAGGTTCATTGAAACAACCACCTTTATACAGCTCCGCAGCTTTTTCCTTCAACTTGGATTTTACTAAATACAAATAATTGTACAAATGAACTACCATGGATGTACTCAATACTACACGTATATACTAGTACTCAGCTCTAATTTATACTACTGTTGATGAAGAATACCTGCAGCAGTTTTCTCTGGGAGAGTGAAGTCAGGAACCACGAACGGTTTCATTTTCATGAAATTAAAATTTTCCGTGAAGCAAACAAAATTAAAGCACGCTGAAATTCCTGCTGATACAATTGGTAACTATGTATCATAAACCCTACTATTCGAATTGCTATAATTCATCCATCATACAACAAGGAATAAAGCAAAATAATTGGCTTACTATTATCAACAAATTAAATACCATTGCAAATGTAAGAATGAGCATACTGACCAATTTATATAACCATAGTAACCATGAATTCGGGCCAACTTTCAATTAATACGACTATATGGTTACCTACGAATTAGTTTAGGAGTCATTACTCACTTCCATTGGTGGGTGTATAAATTAGCACGTAGTGCATCACTCCCTCACAAACACAGCAGAATGAATTCATGCTTGTAAAATAAGCGCTATAAGTATGTAGAATTTTGTATCACTGAAATTTTAAAATAAAAGCTAACATCCAAGTAAATTTTTTTTTAAATTGAAATTCCTGAAATATAACTATAATTCACATAATTACGCCAATCTGACTGAATTTCCGTACTTTCTCAGTAATATTTCAAAATTGTCGTTTTTCGGCTTCCAGCCATGCAACACATATATGCAATACAATCATTCACATGTACTCTCTCTGCTCCATTCATTCTTACATCTTATCTCATTCGCCGCCTACTTCTTCGACAGCATACACATTTCACACAAACTGAGTATATTTCAAGTAGGGAGATTCGAAGGTTTTAAACGAGAAACATGAACTCCACCAACAACTTTTAATGATCTTGGACATTTCAATTCACAAATTGTATTGGATATTAATTTTGAAATAACAAATGGACCTGAATATTTTTTACATAATGAACTTGTAATTCCTTTAGCTGCGTTTGAAATATTCAATGCATTTGAATATACCGAATCACCTACTTTATACTTAGACTCACTCCTGCCCTTATTATAGATAGTCATATATTTTTGTTGACTATCATAAGTATTATCTCTAGCAACATTGAGAATAAATTGTATTCGGTCACTGAACTCGTCATTATGATCAATTCTAGAAGTTACAATTTGCAATGCATTATCAATAGGGGTTTTTAACTCCCTTCCAAAATTTAGGTAAACTGGAGAAAATTCCGTTGTATCATTATTAGATGTATTTATTGCAAAACCTATTTCGTCTAATTTACGATCCCAATCTATACACTTGTCGATTTGTGTAATTATGCGTTCTTTTATAGTACGATTATATCGTTCGCATGGAATACTTTGTAGGTGGTATGAAGCAATTTTCCAATGTTTTACGTTTAGAGAGTTACACCACTGCAGGAATCTTTAACTATTAAATTGCGTTGCATTATCGCTTGTAATTGTTAAAGGAAAACCCTATTTAAGGAAAACTATCCAAAGCCTTTTAATTATACTTGCTGCGGTTGCTGATTTAAGGGCAAAAGTTCAACATATTTAGTAGCATTACACATAACCACCAAACGATACCTATTTCCGTTTTGACTTTTAACATAAGGTCCACATAAATCTGCACATACATTATCCCAGGGTTCGCCTATATCAGGAGAAGTACCAATTCGAATTTTATAAATATGAGACGACTGGGACTTCTGACAAACAACACACGACCGCACAAATTTTATAACATCTGATCGCATGCGTTTCCAATAAAATCGTTCCTCAATTCTTTTAAACGTCTTGTTTATACACATATGACCGGACAAATCATTAGCATGAAAATACAACAATATCATCCTAACATGATCTTGTGGTACATATAGCTTCCAGAACTTTGATTCATTTCCCCATAATTTAGACAAACTTCCAACACATTTATATAAGCATCCATCATCCGCTAACTCAGCATCTCGTGAAAGTTTTATAATACATTGAGGATATTCTAATGAAGGATTAGAACAATATGCTATTACTTGTGATAATATTTTATCTTTATATTGAATCTCCATCAACGTTTTACGACTAATCGATGGGACATCATCAACTATATTCATTTCATAAACACGAGATCGAGCATCTGCAGCTTCGTTATGTATGCCTTTTCTATATTTGACCACAAACTCGTATCCCTGTAATTCTAACATCCATCTAGCTATTCTTCCAGTTGGGTCTTTGATTGTTTTCAAATACGTTAGTCCTCTACTAACAAACCAAATAGGATACTTATTACCATCTCGTTCCTGTCCCAATATACCTGATATTCCTGTATTACTAGCATTAGTATTATTAATAAATGACCTATTAAGATCCGGCATATATAAACACGATACCTCATTTAAACCATTACGAAAATTTTCAAATTAAGCTTGACAGTCCTCTGTCCATAAGAATTTTACCCCTTTTCTCAATAATCGATACAATGATCTTGCAATATTTTCAAACTTGTCAAAAAAATGGCGATAAAATCTTACGAATCCAAGAAAGCTTTGAAAGGATTTTACATCGTTAGGAACTGGGTCTTCTTCTAAAGTTTTTATTTTATCTGCCAATGGTCTATACTTCCCTTCGCCTATTAGATAACCTAAAAATACAACTGACTTCTGTGCAATTTGTACCTTTTTTGGATTTATATGGAACCCATGTTTCAATAATGCTGCCAATACTAACTCGAGATGAATTAAATGATCATCGAGACATTTACTCCAGCATATAGCGTCATCCACATAGACAATCACATCTATCCATAATCCTTCTCCAAGTGCTAATACCACTGCATCTTGAAACGTAGCCCCAGAATTTTTCAATCCAAACGGTACTACCTTAAAACGGAATAACCCTTTTGGTCCCCTAAAGGCCGTCTTATTTCGATCTTCCTCTGCGACTTCAATATGAAAATAACTTGACGGTGCAGCCAGTACTGTAAATATGCTCCCAACAGAATGTGCAACTTTAACATCTTGTAAACCTGGAGCACAAATCTTGTTAGGAACCGTTACATCATTAACTTTCCTATTATCGAACGTAACTCTATACCCAGTTGTACCATCACCATTCTTCTTTGGAACAATTACTGGTTCTGAACACCATGGACTTTCGCATCTTTCAATCAAATCTAATTCAAGTAGTTCATCAATAGCATTCTGATACACTGCTCGCTTTGCTGGTGTCATTGCTCTAGGTTTTGAAGCAATCGGTTTTGCATTACCAGTATCTATTCTATGTTTCACTAAATGACATTTACCTGGACGTTTAGGAATTATAGACGTATACACCCATCTATGGAAGTGAGTAATGACTCTTAAACTAATTGGTAGGTAACCATATAGTCGTATTAATTGAAAGTTGGCCCGAATTCATGGTTGCTATGGTTATATAAATTGGTCAGTATGCTCATTCTAACATTTGCAATGGTATTTAATTTGTTGATAATAATAAGCCAATTATTTTGCTTTATTCCTTGTTTTATGATGGATGATTAATAGCAATTCGAATAGTAGGGTATATGATACTGAAAACAGCAGCACAGCCTGTAAAAAGTTAAGTCTCATTTGAGAGTCCATGATACTTGGACTCATATGATGGGAAACTGACTTGTTAAAGGCTGTGCTGCTGTTTTTATAGCTTTTTCGGGGAGAATTGATTGGTTAGTCTAGTTGACCAGTGAAACTCACAATTGCTAAACTAATTACGAACTCAAACTGAAATAACAATTTATTAGAAAACACATTTTCATCTATGGTAAAATAAATATAGAAATAGTAAATATTTTACAGTACATCCTTGTCGGAATTGATTCCTACCTGCAAGCTAATATGAAATTAAGCATACATAAGTTGTACTGAGTATAAGTTATACTTGCGAAATAATACTAATGCAAATAATTACTAATTCACTAATGGCTGTTAATGGTAAATAGTATACATTGGTGAGAAAGAGGAAGACTGTTGCTCCCGACCGACCATTAATATGATGAAGCTATAAGTATGATAAACACATCTAATCAAAATTACTCCAGAACCCTGTAAACAGTGGCATGAAGGACTTCAAAATGTTGCAAAAAATGTCGTAATCTTTTATTTTTAAAATATAAAAAATGGGTTAACAACTAGTAACAATGAGCATAATCTTTTCTTGTACAAATATATATCTATATATGCATGTGTGTCAACGTATGTGTCTGCTGACATGTGTGTATTACCAGAAAAAAATAACGAATGATTAATTTTATCATTAATTTAGAAGAATTTGGAACTTGTTCTTGACAAAAATGGAGAAAAAATAATTGTTTCAATTTTCACGGTTAACATTGTTTAATTCCCGCTGAAAGTTGCACACAAAAGTTGTCGTAAACTGGGCCCACGAATCTTTCTGAGTTTGGCAATGGAACCGACCCACATCACCGACGTAAACTCTCACGCCACGCTAGCGTCCGGTAGGTTGCATCGACACGACCAGCCATGGAAAAATGTTTTACAGGACATAATTTCATTCTCTGCAAAAATCGAGGGAATTAATTGTGATTCATAATGTCAAAGTTCTCTAGGTAATAGAGCACAATACAGTGCTACGTTTCTTGACCTTCGGCTTGGTCGAGGTCGTGGCCTTGGATCTTCCATATGGCCAATATGTGGTGGTGGTGATTGACAAATCTCTCCTAAAATTGCAACCTCTGATCCGTCGTATCTAGCAGCTTCCTCCTCGGCGATGATTGGCTTCCGGAACACATTTGGACTGGAGAAATTAGAATTATACTTACGTTATGCTCTCAATTTACAAAAATATACCATTATCAATTTTAAAACTAAACATTTATGACTAGAATAAATTTATGTTCCGTTATCAACCAATCTACTCGCGACAATACACATATATCCTTCCAGAAGCACATAATAAAAAACATAATGTGTATAGAAAATCCACAACATCATAATTAAGGCATTGAACACATTATCTAGAAAATATATGCTTCCCTACAAGCATACAAGTAGATTCAACAAAGCCATAAACAAAAAAATACATAACTATGCCAAGACACTTAACAACACTGACGATTTAGTGCAAAGAAAGACTACTGTTACAATCATACTATACATATGTTACAATCATATATATTCTTCCTTTAAGGTGGGCATTCCGAAGGTAGGCAGAATGATAATAATGTGATTACTAGAACATGCAGTCATTATTTGAAATATGATCATGCTTTGTAAATGGGAGAACGAACTGGAGAAATGTTACAATCTCCAGTTGGGCCTCCTGAAATAAGGTTAATTGGGTCCGGAGCATTGCCAATATAAGTATATGGTCCGAACCAAAATATAATTCACGTCTTTAACTTTTGTTTTGTGAGTTTGTCTCCCAGAATTTTAGTAAATGTATCCTTTTACTGTGGATCGAATTTTCTAAAGAAATTATTTAAATAAACGGTAGATAGTATTTATGGATAAAATTATTGAAACCGACGTGTGAGCATTTAATAGAGTTAAAAGGTATGTATATAAATTACCCGTTTCGGATTTCCCCCTGAATTGAATGCCGTGCAGATGCAAATGTGCACTGTTTTCAAATGGTAAAATGTAAACTTCTTAAAGGGGCATATTTTAGTCTGCCAGAAATCAAAATGATTCCCGGGATTTCAAATTTTTACACATCGAATGCGTCCGAAATTTTGATTTTACTATGGGGAAAAATCATGAGTGTAGTAATTAATTGGGCAGTACATATGAGAATTTTAATATTTAATTTATTAAGGTTGTAACAATTTATTGTATTTTTTGAAGTTTTTCGGGTTTTTGCACTTTCCATTGGGATTTCCGGCAAAACAAAATTGTGAATCTGATGGGCCCAATAAGTGTTTTATAAAATAGTGACCTTCACGGTGGACTCTTGGGTCATTTGGTTCAAACCATAAAATATGTTCTGAGGTACGGGAAGAGTCGGAGCATACACACTGAAAGTATTACTTTGTATGCCATTAGAATAAACATTTTGTACATATAAAGTGGGTAATGCTAGTTGAGGAGTTTGCGTTTTACTACTGAGATCAGCACTATTAAAACTACGATTAATAATAGATGGAACTATATCCACAAGAAATGGGTTAGTACTTGGAAAATTAACTATATTATTACCAATAATATTTGTAGTGTTTCGAGGATTTTAAATTACCGTCGGAGGAAGTTGATGAATTAGACAAATATTAGCCAAAGTCGTGCTTATACAGCAGAATCATACTCGTTTATCTAGTTCTGGTTGAGCTCCCAAACAAGGAGGTACATAACCTGAATTTGGGGATACGATTAGGGTCGTGACTAAAGAAACTGGTTGATCATGGTGCGGAAGATCAATATTGAGTGACACTGGAAGTTAAATAACCATTGGATGTTCAATAAGAGGTGGAACTGGAGTTATAACAATTGCGGGAAGTTCTTTATGTTTATCGTTAGGTGAGATCAAATGCAAACCTCAGGTCGCAGATTTACTTCTGACATCCTGTACGACTTTGACAAAATTCATGTTTCAGTTCAGGATCATACGTAGTTACGTGCTCTGTATTGAAAACTCGACCTGCGATTATTGTTGTCGTTTTCAAAGTAAACTAAATACGAAATTGACAATATCTGCTCTACAACAATCAAAATCAACAATTTGACAGTGTCTTAGCGCATACTAAACTACCAATTCTGTTTTATGTATTTATGGCTACGACATTGTCTATTCCTTCTGATTGTTGATCTATTCTCGCATTTGACCTAATGTGTCTTGGATGAAAACCAATACTTGTATTGACTTTTATTGACACACACTAATAATAATAAAGCTAACTACTACTACTACCATTACTCCTGACATGATAAGTTGGTCAATGATAAACTGTACATGTGGATGTGATGCGTTGAACTGTATTTTATTGTGTAGCTGGTAACGACAAGTGTTCTCGTTGGTTTGTGTTCTGTCTGGAATATGAATGACAGATGTAAAATATCTAACTGAATATCGCTAAAAACTTTGAGTCTAAAGCAGTCAGGAATTATTAACAACCAAAGAGGATCGAAATACAGTAAAACCTGTATATAGTGGGCACATTTCACATCAGGTTCCACCTCCTATCCTTTAACATAGGAAACTCCCTCTATATAGTGGTTTTCTATATAGTGGAAACCTGCTCATAGTGGACTAATAATCATACCCCTTCAGTTAAAAATGCAGCTTGAAGTACCTGTATATAGTGGTCACCCAGTCAGAACGAAGGAATACAACTCGCGCGAACCCGAACCAATAACACGGCTGCTTGAATTTAACTCAATTACAGGCATTTGGACTACGTTTTTATTTTCAGAGGTTTCGTATTGTGTATTCAATACCGTGTAAAAGTAAAACTTTGTTGGGTTCGTGCTGGTATACGTATATGTGTATGTATTTATATAGTGACCCCTGACCACTATATACTTATTTAGTGGTCCCTGTCTATAGTGGACAAATTTTGGCGTCCCTAGGAAAACCACTAATATAATACGTAATATAATATACGACGGAAGTCTCCCCTAGACTACTTATATCGCTGCAATTACGTAACTAATGCTCAAATAGTGAATTACAGAAATCAATAACAGCTTAAGATCACTCTATTTGGTAGCCTTACAATCTTAACAATATTCCATAAGTATATGCGTTACGGACTCGTAATGTCATATACAATAATTGTATACAAGGGTGGAGTATTTGGGGCGATGATAATGATTTACCCCTGACAAGAATATCCCTGGAAGAATATGTCCCGGCTTAGTGTCTATTATTCCTACAGGACAGCTCTGCTCTGCGCCTCTAAACGAGAGAGTAGAACCTCTCCAGAGCTATTTAACCCACCCTTATAACATGGGCAAGATGGTGCTATAAGCTAATATATGCCTTGGAAGCTGGCTAGGACTTATACGCCACACAACCGTGAGAATATTGGCATATAAGTACAGTAAAGAATTATTTATTTAATATAAGATAGCATTAAACACAAGGAAATACATATTAAGCTTTAATATACCAGTGTTAATATTATTACATTAAATATGAAAGTAGAAATTAGGTAGGTAGTCATAGATGCCCAAGTATATACCCATATGAATTACCTCTAGGAGAGTAATCTTTATGGGACCAGGCTGCTGGAAAGTACCGTGGTCGGTAATAGAAAAAACTCAACGGGTCGGTAGGTATCTCGTAGGGATGACAAACGGCACCAAGGAAGAATTAATTTCAAGGAAGTTAAAGGGGAAAAATTACCCAAGGATGGAATCTGGCCGGCCGGGAAGATGTGATGTGGTAGGGTTATAACACGTAAGTAGCCGTAACTTGCGGAAGGGGACTGGGTGAAACGTATGGGAGAATGCAAGAGTAGGGTTATGTGGTGACGTGGGAGAGCAATGCTTTGCGGAAAAATGTACTTGGGTAGCTCCGATCAAAACCTAGCCTGAGTATAAGAGTGTGTGAGAGCGTGAGAGAGTGAGTGTGTGGGTAGAGTATAGGGGGCGATAACGGCATCAATACAGGTAATGTACGTTTGATTTTGTTTTTATATTTTTATCATATTTATTTGTATCATATTTATTACATCCCTCTACCTATTGAATTCGAAACTGCGGTCCATATATAGTTTGAGCTTGCTATCAGGATGTGGAAATGCAGATGCTACTCTCCAATGCATCTTGCTCAGTCTAGGTTCAAATTAATCGTGTTCCATTCTCAGTTAACCTGTATAACGGGTAAGCAAGGGCAGACATCTTTGATATGACGTCAAAACAATCCACGTAATGTCTTTGAAGGTTGCAAGTACGGCATTAATACAATCGTCCTTGATAGGTATATCGTCTTTAGAAATGACGTGACTCAAGAGAAACTGCTTTAGGAAAACTCTTCCACAATGCAATCTGAAAACTTGGACCTAAAGTATTTTAACCCCGAAGGGCAGCGAGTTGGCCGTAGTGACTCGTCTTTTGTGACGATCGCCAATATGTCCAGTGAATCCTCATCTATTCCGATTTGGAGGAAGGTATCTTTGCCATCAGCCGTTTAAAAATATGCAGCTCCTAAAAAGAGTAATTGCGCTTGCAGGTTATTGGCAGGAAATAGGAAGGTCTGACTCTTAAAATTAACTCAATCACATAAATCGTAGAAACCTCTGGGAGGTCCTTGGGGTTTGTTGCATCATGGCCACATCTCTGTTTACATACCACAAGTAGTAATTGGAGATAATTTCTGTATTCTTTACGTTGGAGCTGTCTTTCATTATCAATTTTTACGCAGTGGTCAGATTGGATTTATTGAACATTTCTTCCAGTTGCACTCCTTTGACGCTGCTAATCTGTTAGTTTACCTGAAGCATGCTTTCGTTATGGAGCATTATGGCCTAGTCAAAATAAACTTGTCAAGGAATTTTATTTTCTCCATTTTGTCACGTTTTACTACCATACGCGGAAATTAACCCCTTGTGTACCGCATAGGTAGCGGTTTTTTTAGCGTTTACTATAGGTAATTCGGATAAATGAGTGATACCATTGAACACCTTGTTGGATAAGCGTTGGAATCAGCTTCCACTCGTTGCCTTTACCTGTAATGAGCCCCACAGGTAGCATTGTAAGTCATTTTGTGGAATCACAAAACGTAATTCCACATTTTGTATTCCAATGACTAGTTTTTTGAAGTTTATGTTATAGCTGGATAACCATTCCTTTTGTTTATGTGAATTAACTAGGCTATTTTCAATATATTACGAATTTGTTTTCGATGCCAAACAATTTATACAGTATTCAGAATTATTCTAATACCAATTCAAATACATGATTCTTTTCGATTTAATATGAAATTATATACTTGAACAAATACATTTAAGATTATCAGTTTTCATACAAATACCAAACAATACGAGTGAAATACCAATTTCAATTCTAAATCCCATTAGAATTACCATAATTGAGACTTACTAGAGCATTGCAAACGCATTAACGTTGTTATTAATGCAGCATGTGAACGGGAGTAAAACACATATGAACGAAAATCTACATGGGGCTTAAATTAAGCGCTTTGGTTTTCCAATGTTTCTAATATAATTATCGAGGTACGTTTAGTACCAACCTTTTTCTGCATCTACATACTGATTTCCTATCATGCATCAATTAAATTGCAGAATTGTTTTGAGAGAATAATATATGCTGTACACACGCAGTGTTATTCTTGAGCGGCAAATTGTAACTGATTTGTTCAACAAAAACACGAGGTTTTTATACCCAAAAAACTCTGATAATATAACTCAGCTTATTACATATAATCATCTTTTAAGTATAGTCCAGTCTAAGTAAAACTAGCTGTACAGAAGATCCCGAATGTTCCAGGATCTTCTAGGAGCGTATATATACGCTCCAGGGATGAGGTTGGTCCATATTTCTTACACCGTCCCTTCAGCTCATCCCAGACGGGGCTGCTTAGGTGAAGGCGGTTCCCAGTCTTCTAACTCCCGGGGCTCTTGCTCCTCCAACTCTTCTGTGTTCCCGTAGGTCCCAAAGGTTATTCGTCTCTGGTCATTCATGACGGTGACGGTAACGGGAGTATAGGCCTCCGGGATGACAGAAGCCCCATCCAAATTTTCTTCGGGTTCCACTGTCGGGTTGATATTTGTAGATTCATGGAGGTTCTTTTGTCGAACTCCCATGATTGAATGATTTTAAAATCTAAAATTTATTGCTTTATATAGGGCCTAAGAGCCCATTAGTCGAAATTAAAACCTACGTATTTCTGGAAATTGAAACCGGTTCAGTGGCCATTAGTAATTACTTATTCCTGGACAGTCATTATTGGTAGGGAGTAAAGTTATCCCGGATTCACCCAACTTTGGCCGATTTCTAGGGAAGTAAAGTTAGCCATGTCCCAAAATTAAATTATTGTTATACCAACACCAAACATATTTAATTCATATTTAGCTGCACAAGTGATTACTTTTTTAAAATGAATTACATAACATTTTCCTCAGCGCTTGATGCAGGATTTAACACTTGCAATTCAAGCTCTACCTTTCTTGGTATAATAACCTGGGCGTACCTAGGTATTTTCAAGTATTTCACAAGGGCTACTATGGAAATAATTAGAGCTATATTCTTTACCACATAAGAAAGAGTTGTCCAGTAATTAATGTGATGATGAATTGCTGGTCCAGTAGTCCGTTTTTCAATATTTGTGGTGGAATTCTCCATTGGCTTAATGGGCCGAATGACCCGTTTCGCAGTGGAACCAAGCCCTAGTCTTCGTTCATGGCTTCATTCTTTGATTTTATCAAAGCCTTCGTGAGTCCATCTGCTTTTTGACTTGTTGTTGGGGTGTATTTCACATGTATTTCTCCGTCTTCCACCAGAGTTCTGGTGTAATGGTATCTTACATCAATATGCTTGGCGCGGCTCTTCACGAGCCAAAGTGAAAATTAACTTTGGTGAAATCCAGCCACCCATCGAATATGTGCCTTCGCAATTAGCCTTAGTAGCTGAGTTTTCGAGGACGATCGACTGCGTAAATAAATTCCTCCCTGCTTGAAAAGGCCCATTTCAGATCATTGAGCAACTCAGTCCTGTCATATATTTACTTGTTGATAAACGAGATAGTGGTCAAAAAAATACACTAAAGCTCATGTCCGTAACATTAGGCTTATTTTCCCGAGACCTCTAGTATTCCATTAAATCAGCTTCACGCTTCAATTAATGCAACATTGTCCACTTCAGATAAAATAAAAACTACAAATTGTAAAAATAGTGCTATTCCATTTTCTGCTGAACAGATGAAACTTGATGAAGAAGTCATGTATATAGATGTATTGCTAGCGGACCCTGGTTCGCCGATTCCATTTATCTCCATGGAACAGGCAACTGATGCGTTAGGTGAAAACAGTTTACCAAAATTAAATTTGACATGTACCGTAGATGACTCTACTGAACAGCTAGACGTTGAAGTAACTCCTACAGAAGTTCAAGTGATTGAATCCCGAGCAGAGCAGTTCAAACCAAATCCTCACTGTATGCTGTTAATTACATCAAGACTTCAAAATATCCATCTGACAATGTAAATTCAAAATTCCGAAAATAAAGAGAACGGAATTCAAACCCAAGAAACAAGTTCATTTTCAACAACAGTACTCTACAGTAAACTGTCAGACATCTCAGATGACAAAACCTGTGCCTTTTATGTCATTGAAGATTGAATCTCCGTTTAACTATCATTATCTCAGAATAATTGGTAATCCTCGAACCCATAATAAATTCTCCGGTAGACCCCTTCGAGGAAATAATACACGACGCTTCCTAGGATCGGGCAGGGAAAATCCTTCCGGAATTTTGATTTCATCAACAAGATGTCAAGATTGTTCCCGTGCCGTCAGAAAGGCTAGAAAATTCTATGTGTCATGTGAATCACGTTGTATTTCACCATAACTACGTTACTTATTTTATCGTTGAATTAAAGCGATACTTGTTTATTTATGGTTAAATTAATATTGTCGTTACAAAATGAAATTATTGGTCAAGATACTTTAGATGTAGAAAGAGACACTTTCTTGCGAATAGCCGTCGAAATAACATCACGCGTTGTCTTTCTCTGACTTTACTCCATTTTTACCCTTTGAGGATTTCCCCGAATCATAAGATTAGTTATAATTATAAAACTTACTTTTGTTCCTAATCTACGGAAATATGGTAATCGGAGTTATTCAATCATTGATAGTTTATAATCTAGTTCGTGATCCCTGTTTATATTCAATAAAGAATTCCTCAACTTTATTCCTCGCCTACTCCAATTACTCCTAGCTGTACCTCATCGTTCCTGTTTGTTCCCCATCACTTTCACAATAAATAGTGAAGCAGTATAGTACATAGATCGGTTTGCTATACAGTGAAATGAACTTTAAATTACCACTCTCCTGCATCGTACATCGCACTCAAACGTATACTCAAGGAACCTACAAAATTTGTAAACATTAATCCCTTATAAGCATAGTCTCATACATATACAAATTGGGATCCGGACTGTATATCATAGTCTCTTATTTCCAAACCTCCCGTAAGAGGGTATTCCTTGTAGCGAGAGTTCACTGTACAAGAATAATAAATATTTATTAATTCCACCGGGAAAATCACGCCAACTAAATTCTTTTAAAATAATTGTTCAGTGTGACAGGTCCAGCTCCTCTCAAACAATTCTCTCTCATGCCAGCCGTGTCATAATTAATAATATAAATTTATCTGCGGTTGTAAAGGCATTAACGTTTGTGATTATGTTTAAATGCTGGTTAATTTTGTGTTTGTGGAAACTCGTAGCATTTATCAACAAATTTTGGGATTTATTTAAAGCGCTATGCTATACATTTTTTGTGCTGGTGAAGAGGTTTTGGTTGGTGTTGTACTGTAGTGCTTTCTGTAAATATGGGATGTGTAGAGTCGTTGAAGTAACAATTTGTAGAATATTTGATTATACTTAACATTTAGCCGACGCTTGTGTGCTTGAGTTTTTGGTTTGTAAAATGTCCAACTTTTATATACAGCCATTGGACACATTCACTTTGACTAATTGTGAATATGACAGTTTTGTATTAGAAGAATGACCTTTAAAAGCTTTAAGGGAAAAATTTGGACCGGACTTCAATTCCGGAAATTAATATTCCCCTTTTCTTTATATTTAGATAGGCCGTAATTTACTGCGACCAAAGGATAGCCTCCTTGATATTAGACGAATGAATTACAGTTAAAACGTACAAGATGACCAAAAATAAAATGGTTCGAATTTTATAGTTCAAACAACGTTAAGCAGTATAAATATTATGCATCAATATATGATGATTTTTATTTTAGAAACTACATGTGTATAAGGAGCGGAAGGTCGAAGAACTTTTGTCTAAATGTGAGATTTTATGAAAGTCGCCAACACCCAGGAAACAGTGGAGGATTTTGAAATAACAAGTTCGAAATGCGTGGACGAATTGTCAGAACGTGTCTCCAAAATAAAAGTCGCATATTCCAATGTCATTAAGCTTTGTCGTTTAAGGAATAAGCGTAACGATAAGTTATTTCATCACCCTGCCCACCTAAGCTCTCTCATACATTTTTATTTGGAAGAAGGATCAGTAACTGGCATTCATCCTCTTTTGAATTATATAGGGCCACCTTTTTCAGCTACGTATTTTCACCGCGGATGACGGGATGCTCCCCGTTGTTAATTCCCAATTGAATAATGGATGGTTGATAATAACTCATCCCGAAAGACAATGACGAAATGATAAACCTCTTGAAATTCCTTTCGGGTATACCAGGTAATACGTTTGAAATTATTTACTCTTTAAACCGTGGCAATAATAGGTATTAAAACATGGCATAAGACTGTGAAATGATTGTTAATTTCATATGATCCTTACCCGGCAAGCTGGCCCAGGGGTAGATTCTTGGTTCCAATGAGTACACTGCAAGCACAAGGAACTAGGATGTTCTCCACCGTGCAAAGTAAGAATGATACCATATTCCTAGGTCGTGGGGTCTTCCATATGGTTTAAATTTGCAACTAAGTGTGAACATAGCTGCCAATTACATGGATGACGAAGGGGTCCAAAGGGGGTGCCAAGTAAGTAATTTTTATCATCACGGTCACTTACACTATTCACGCTTTCAACTTAGAAGAGGATTACCACTGCACATCCAGCTATTGTTGGCTAATCAAGACAAATGTAAGTTTCTATAACAGTAAATAGTTGAATGGAATAACTAACTGTGCAGAGCTATGATGGTCAATGCATCTAGAGCGCGCGAATATTTGAATCTAACCACCACTGTTACTGGCGCAGATGAATATTACTTTTTACAAATGAAGATACGTATTAGAATTGTAGGTATAGGATCCTGATTTTGGACAGTTTTGTGTAGAACTAAATGGTCTTTAAAATGATCCATTGCACTGTATTGTCGGAGCAGTGAAACATTAGTATCCTTTGGTTTTATGGGATACTATTGTAAGTGATGCAGATTAAAAGTATTTGTTGCAAATGAGGATAAGTATTATAATTGTAATTATAACAGTATGATTTCGAGCAGGTTTGTGTAGAATTTAATGTTCTTTAAATGAGCCATTGTACTGTGTTGTCGGAGCAGTGGAATTTTAGTATCCTTTGGTTTTATGGGATAATATTGTACGTGATGCAGATTAAAAGTATTTATTACAAATGAAGATAAGTATTATAATTGTAATAATAATAGTATGATTTCGAGCAGTTTTGTGTAGAATTAAATGTTCGTTAAAATGAGCCATTGTACTGTATCGTTTGCGCAGCGGACCTTTAGTCTCCTTTGATTTATTTACTCATTTAATGTAAATTTATCTGGAATATTAAAAATTAGCAAAATGTACTATTGATATAAAATGAAAGTGATTATCAAAACAAATACGTAATTGTAATAATTTAAATTACTGTAATGTAATAACATATATGATTGGTAATTTATCAATTCAAAATGTAATCAAATGGATGCAATGATATTAGTATTGATAGGAAAAATGAAATAAACATCAGATTGATTTTAGAGTTTATCAAAGACAGATGTGCTTCTGATTTATCTTACTTTTTCATTTTGTAGTAAAAGTGATTGCAAGTGAAAATAATCGTAATCTCACGAAGCTAAAGATATCTCTGGTTAAAGCTTACAACTTTAACTTATATTTAAATTTAAGCACACAGCTTACTCTATGGTGGTCCTTCGTAATCCTATATATTTGCGTTTTATAGATACCTTAACCTACCCGATTGACTATCATGACTGATGAGTCAAATAAAACCACTTTAAATAATCCACTGTTCAACTTAGAAGAGAGGATATAGCGAAGTAAGCCGGTGGTCTATATAGCAACCCAGCGGAGCTTATATTGAGTCGAAACCACTCTCCTGCATCGCTCTGCATTTTCAACGAGGATTTTTAACAGCATGTGAACTTTCCTGGACATCGTTGAACGCACTTTAAAAGTGGGAGACATTAATATTCTGCTTTTGAGAAATTTGAAAACAAGGAGATCATTATGTAATGGTACAATGCTAATAGTTAATACTTGGCTAATAATATCATTCATGCATTATATATATTGACAGGAAATATTGACAGGAAGTGGTTAACGTTTTATTGTGTTTATACCTCGAATTGATTTCATTCCGTCTGACCCTGACATTCCATACATGCTCAAAAGAATACAGTTTACTATCAGAGTGAGTTTTGTTCTGAGTGTTAATAAACGTCAATGGCAAACCTTTGATCGTTTTGGGAATATATTTATCATCTACAGTTTTTACACAGACAATTATGTGCTGCATTTTCAACTACACCAGGAAAGAAAGTCCATTCAAAATTGTCGATACTGTACATCAAGGGAAAATACTTGATGACAGAAATGAAGTGTTTACAACAAATGTTGTATTTTGAAATTTTTGAAGGATAAATTAACATTTGCATGTCACCATCTACGGGACAAACATGAGGAATGGACAGGGCCTAGATGGGAAGTTCCCATGTGCCCTCAATCATGATATTTTGTGTGAATTATTCTAATATTTCCAGTCTTGAATCTCATTACACTTCTGGCGTCTATGTAAGAGTATTTGAAACCTATGAGTAATTATCCCTGCTGAGCAGGGCTTTTCACTAGTGAACAATATTCAACGACTTAGCAATCTCAACAACAACAGGTACTAAGTACTACGTACTACTGTTAGGACTTACAACCCAACTGCGCAAATTGTAAGGAAATAAGTGTTTAACGTACCCGTGCATTGGGGCCATACAAATACATATATCTCATTCAGGTGGGTCGTCAAATATGAACCTTTATAACTATATACACAGATGAGAAATCTGCATGATAACGTTTACACATATTCTCGTAATATACGCATAAAGTTCCTTGCCCACTAATATTTTTAAAGGGTGCCTCAAACAATTAATTCTACCCTCTCTAACTCATCGAAAAGGCAACCGCAAATAATAATGAATTATCCCACTTTGAGGGAAATTTTCTCCCTGATTTTTCAGGAGTTGTTCCACCCATACCTCAGAAGTCAGAACTACGAATACAGGGTTCAGGGAAGCAGTAAACGGCCAGGAGTTTCTCGAAAGACTGAATGTTTAGTCAATTTTTTAAATTTTGGAGAACATGTGACTCTTTTAAGTAGCAAATTTAAATTTCTTTAAAGTGAGCACAACAAGAAATCAAATTCTGAATAATCTGGAAGAAGATCATGGAATATTTTTACGGTTGCCCCTTCTATAGGCCAGAAGTGGTAGAAAAATGATTTTACAAAAAAGTCACAAATGTGAAGGGAAGTCAGTTAATTGGATATACTTCACTATCTGGTAGACGCCCCCGAATATATACCTGGTGTGATTATGCTGGTTCACACCACACTAAACTCCTTTTCTTATACCAAGTAAAATACCTGGTACATTACATTGTACCAGACACTTACTGAACCACGAATATAGTTGATATTAATTGAAGGAAAACTGGTAGTGACAATTACAATTTACAATTCACGTAAGGAATACCAAGTGTATTTTGACTCCACCGAGAATATACTTGGTATCAATTGAGAGAAAACTGGTGCTGGCAATGAAAAATCACGTAAGTACCACCAAGTATATTTTGACTACTACGTGGTTTCTCATATTCGGCACCAGATTTCCTTTAATTAATACCAACTATATTCCTGGTACTTCTTCTTTTCGCCCAAAACCCCGCCCTAAACCAAAGAGCCAATCTTTCTAACGTGAACTTTAACATTGTCATTTTGTGGAACAGTAAATAACTGGTATAATGGATTGATACCATGGTAGAAACCTACTACAAATTCCACAACATGTACCAGGTATTTTTCCTGGTGGGTCCCATTGGAAATTCCATATAATATACCAGATATATTCTAAAGTTAAATCCCTATATACCAGATACGAAAGAATAACCGTTCCGAAATTGCCCAGGCATTTCATATAGGTCTCCACGTAGAGACGTGTGCACTTCAGAAGCAATATTTTTACGTTACTTTTTGGGTGGCCTACGTCCACATGAAGGGAAATGGAATTTTTAAGTGTGTAAATTTTAAATCCTATAGGCGTTTCACACGAGACAATAGAGAGTTTGCGCAATTGACGTTCCGTATACGAAGAACGTTAAATTTGACGTCACCACCAGAAATCGACCACGTGATGCGACTTTCTCCTTGCGTTTACTTACGTTAGCGTACCGCTAAATTAAACGCTAAAAAGTGTGATTTAACGTTAGCGTTTACGTTCGGGTTCAGCGAAGCGCAAACTCTCTAATGATAACGTTAGCAATAGGTGGTAAGCTACGCAAGAGCTAAATGGGTCAACTAAAGTGGTACATGCCAGTGCTTTCAATTTTACTCACTACTCGAATTTTTCATAAAGTGAGTATTGTACTTACTCGTATTCACTTCCGTGAGTATGAGTAAGTAATGAGCAAGTAATTTTAAAGATGTGTGATGTTTAAGTAAGTAATGAGTAAGTGCGCAGACTCATTCCCTAATATAATTCAAGTAATGAGTAAGTATGGCGAACTTCAAGGTATCAAAAATAGTGTATTGAGTAAGTAACCACTTTACTTAGTAACTACCATAGAAAAAATGTTTTCCGGCGATATCCACGACTTAATATGGTTAATTAAGATAGACTAGTAAAAGCCCTGTGCTTCACAGGGGCAATTACTTGGAGAAGTAGTAGTGTGAATGTACAAATTAAAAGCTAAACGGTTTACGAATCAAGCCCTGTCGTAGAGACTTGTTGTATGCTTAAATCGTGCGGGATTATATTAGGAGTAGCGCTTTAAATAAGCGGACAGGTACGTTAATAATAAGGAGTGCTTATCATGCCACCTTTTGGGAGTTGTTTGAGGCCATTCAACTATGAAAATGCAAAACTTTAAATAAAAGGACAGAAAGTGCCCTTTAATAATAAAGGATACCACAGGCAAACAATGCTTTTTTACATTAAATGCGACGACGCAACTCGTTAAACTTGAATCGTTGACAACACTACCAAAGATTTGAGTGATCGTAATTTTGGTGAAAAGCATATAAAGATTCTACTGAAATTGTAATAAAGCTAAACATGAACAGTGAAGTAACTAATTCATGGTCTGCAAAAGAGGACAGTAATATTACTGTGGAAGAACTAGATTGGAAGGAAAGTGTCAAGATGTTTTGAGTGAAAACCTAGTTCAGCATCAACTGGAATTACAGAACGTCTATTTTCCAAATTTTTTAATATAGGACGTGCTCGTAGATACTGTTTAAAATGTGTTAGATTTGAAGGACTGATTTTCTACCAAGAAAATGGTGCATTTGTTTGAAATAATGTGTTAAAACCCTGGAATAATAAATGAACTATGTGGATTATATTTGAAAATGAGTAAGTATTACTTGAGTAATACGCAAACAAAAGTAAGTAAAGAATAAGAAATATCAGCTTATTTTTGCGAATAAGTAAGTATTACGCTCCGACTCGAAATTTTGAGAGAGTAGTGAGTAAGATAGTTACCATGAACCCGTGAGTAAGTAAAAGTAAGTACTGGACATCATGAGAGATAAAATTATAAGTAGAGTAAGTAATGATGTCTAACTGAGAGAACTGGTACAAGCTTCCAAAATCTACTGAATTTTGATAACGCTCTATTTGCAAGGCCCCTTGGCACAAGCACACATTTCTTATTTCACATTGCGTTGGTTGCTACATCTTGTGGTAAAAAGTATAAATAGATGAAAGGACAGCAGTTACACATTTGTGTTGCTACGGGTAATATTCTTAACTCTTAGATGGCATTACCGTGCCAAATCCTGATTACGAATTCCCTAGAATCGGTACTGATGTAGGCATCGCGAGATGTATTTTTTCATTGATAGCTCAACCATGATTTCTTGAACCACGGCACACTCATTGGTATCAGTGGTGATATCCTTACAACGTTCCTAGTTAATATTTTCCTGGGTCATGATTTCACTCGAGACATCTCTTGGCGATACGTGACAAGGGTCTCAGAGACTTTATAGACATTTAATGTTTTTTTGGTTGTGGGGTAAAATAAATCACAAAAGTTTAGTGCAATTAAATTCACCGATTTTATGCTGTCTGAGGTCTCATTATGCATTAACACGGGCTATAACCTCCTATTGTTACTTCGTTTTGTCTGATCACAATCTTCAAGCAAATTTGTATTTTCCGTTATGTAAGGGTTTTTAATTTTTTATATTTTTTTGAAGATACTCATTACATCAATTTCATACTATGCACATATATTGTAAGTATTCAAGGCAGGTACTCAGAAATAAGGTGACGTTGCCCCTCCAGAAAAATTTCAAAGGGGACAGCCTATACAAGAGACTCTACTTTTAGGGAATTAAATTAAAATTTTTACTAGGTTGTCATAACAATTCTTTGAACAATTGCCAAAATTGCTAAAGAATTAAAGAAATTTTATGAAATCGCTTCTTATCTATTAGAATTATACTTGTGTTGTGCATACACACAAATATATAACAAATTGCCAAATATTTTTCTCCCGTAGTACCTTTAATCAGAAGTAGATTTGGACAACAGACGTGGGGAATGTGGGGAGACTGGTCCGTCAGAAAAACGATCCGATTTGTCTCGGTGATACATCACTGGGATAAATAATGACAAATTGGCTTTATACCTCTCCACAGATTGTCGGAAAGAAAGGGAGAGAATCAAAAATCGTGAGATTTCAGAACAATTGGCAATTTGGATGAACGCGCCCGGAAGCTAAGTCAGGCAATGGATTTCAAATATTCGATAAAATATTAGCGAAGTCATACTGGGAGGTAGTCGGTCATGTATTGTCAGACAAAGCGATATAAAGCCGAAAATATTGATCCTATGGGTTGTCGAGTCTGCAGAACTTTTCAGAAGCTTATTATGGCTCTTTGAACTACCTGCTGATTTTATTTCAGTCATGTAATATATACCTGTCAGAGTTTGAGTTGTGGAGTAATCATTGATAGTAATATAAATCCAAGTGAAATATCAAAACTCCACTCTTTGTGTAAGCAATCAGAACATAGGAGGTCGCAAATATGCGGCACGTCCTAGAAATGAGATTGAACAGTAAGGTGTTTATTTCCCTCATTAATTGTAAAACAAAATTCAATTTTGGACGCCCCAAAGTGTCTCATTTCAAGAAATTACAATATTTTGGCAACGGCATTGCCTTCAAGCCTCAAGCCAGCCAACATATTTATTTTGACACTGACATATCTCTCGAGATCCATTGAATTTTGTTGAGGGGAGTAATAAGAAACAACACAAGAGTCCACACCAACAACCCTCTACTAATGAAGTACTTCCTTGTAAATATTGCATCTAAATACCGTATTTTGACGATGGCGAGAGAACATTTTTAAAACTTTGCTCTCTCCGTAACTCACACTTTTTGATTTCTGAGTAGCTATTTAGCACTAATGTTAACGGGCTTATATGCCCTACATACATACATATGAATTTCCCAATGGCGAAGCCGATGTCTGTTGTTTGTACTGTAAATCACAATTCGTAGATTCCGACATGTATTAGGAAAATTGATTCAGATAAACATTTTTGCACTCTCGCGAAGTTACTCTAAACCACAACTACTTTGAATTTTGAATTATTACTAATAGCTGTTCACGAGGAGGAAATTTAAATTACTTCGGCATGAACAGAGAATCATATCCTTTTAATTAATATCTGTATGTCTATAGCTTAAATAGCAATTAATATAATTGTAAAGGAGTTCAAAGGTACAAAAATAATAATTGTTAATTTTTCACATTTAAATTGGTTTCAGTGGAATCCATTTTATTATAAATAACAATTTAAATAAAATTGTTTTCTAAATAATTAAAAAAATAATTGTTCATTTTTGGGAGTTTTTAGAAACTGAAATAAAACGACAAGAAGAGAAATACGCGCGTAGAAAGTCCACAAGATGTTGATATGAATCTGACAATTTTCTTACTTCATCTTATAATGACTTGGCCCAAGACAGAAGTAGCAGCAAAAACAGATAAGAACAACAAAGAAGCAGACTCCAGGGTTGAAGTGATCCACTGTTGGCTCAACAGTTGACAGCTGAAGATTGACGACGAGATTGATTTGAGATACGAACATGCAGGCAGTACAAGGAACTGGACTTATTGTCAAAGGCTACATGCAAGCGTTTCTTCCATTCAAATGATAATAATGAATATAGTTTAGTAGATAATCAAGGATTATTATTATTAACTGCCCTTAAACACTAACTACATATGGAGGGGATGAAGGTAATGAAATATTTTGACCATCATGTCATCATATATATATTATTTGTTATTGACAAAAAAAAAATCATTATCATTATCATTATCACGGATAAGTTGCAGGACTCTCAGTATCTGTAATAATTATTGCAAGGTGTTAAAATGACAAATTAATTTGAACTCTTCTTTTACGTTGTACCAGCACCAACATGAGATATAAACAGACACAACAAAACCGATACTCTTAAGCATTGATACTTGACTCAACCAATAAAAATCCGGTTGAAACTCCATGTTATAGCAACACCAACTTGACTGGTACTAAGTATGAACCTTTCTTCAGTTGTACAGTGTATGGTGTAATTTAAATTTATATGAAGCACTAGGAAAAACGATTAGAATTGCATGTGGATCATTTTCTAATTATCTGGCTTTTAAAACATTAAAACAGAACGGAAATAACAAAGAAAAAGACTCCTACTATTCCATATAATCATCTTTCGCACTGTCTCCCACAGAGGTAGAAAAATGATTTATGTTCTGCAATAACCGTTGATGTTCTTGAGCTAACTAAATAATAGAATACCCTAAAATTACTAAATTGGAGGCAATTGGTGGAAATTACGGCTTACGTCTTCTTCGGAATAGTAAGTTGATTAGCCTATTATATAATTACAAATGACAGCATAACATTGAAATACAAACTGCGAGTGAAAGGTAAATCGTGGTAGCTTGTTTTCATTAACCATTGGTAAATTAGACAATAATTTTAATAATAATAATATTTGCTATTATTATTAGAAATTTTGATACAATAGCCATAATTTCGGCCAAAATCAATAAATGCTCAGTCATGAAAATATTTTTAGTAATATTAAATGTTTTATACGCTCAGGCTTTAAGTTGAGGAAATTATATATTGAACAAGTTGGAGCATCTTTTATTCATAGCCGAACGATTATACGGTGAAATAGATATTTTCAGAAAATATCTTCGTTTAAATATGATTACCTATTCAATAGATACTGAAGAGACTGATGATTTTTTGAATACAAATATGCTTACAAGCTTACAACTATTCGCAAGTCTCATTTTGTGACAGCTGTTTTGATTTTCGATATTTTTTAATTGTGTGTGCCACAAATGCACGATGTCACTGAAAGTAATTCATGCATTAAACCCAAATCGTTGCTAGTATTATTCTTGCCTTTTAGCCTTTTTGAATATAACAATTGTGGTTACGTTTGAGCATTGAATCTCAGATGTGTATCAGAATTTGTCCAGCAGGATGTACATATATGTAGAACAGTGTAGTTAAACCAAAAGAAAGCACTCAAATACATCATCAATACAAGTCAACAGCGAAAGTGATCATCATCCATTGTAGTAACCTAAAATAATAAGATACTTGAGACTGTGAACTACCGTTCTGAAGTGTTCATTTGTGATCGGAAATCCAAAAACCGAAGAAGGGATTCAATTGAAAATTGATTAGTAAAAATAGAAACCTCCTCAAAAAGCTGGAACAACTGATTTCTTCTTTAGGGTGTAGAAACGTAGCCGTGGATCAAGTTAAAAGAATTAGAAAATTAAACGCGGGACAAAATCATCCAATAATTAGTACGCACAAAAAACAAATTTAACATCCTTTCCCACAAAAAGAAATACTAATGTAGACAGGACACATACTGAAAAAGCAAAATTCAATCAAAATTCTCATCACTCGAAGCGACAAATAATCAAAAATACATATATGTATACAATTGGATAAATATTCAAATATAATAGTAATAATAACAAACCCAGTCTGAAAACCTCAAGCGCCCAAATATCACGTTTAGGGCGCCCGTCATTTCAGTGTTCGCCGTAGCCCATGGGTAAGCTACTACAGTACAGGCGATGTCAAAGCGTCCATTATGGGCAAACAAAAATATTGGTCGCCTGCTGGCGTCAAATTGACGTCAAAATGCTTCGGATTTTCTTACGTCGCCCCAATGCTCGCATATTGCTTCCCAAATCATACCGCCCCGTGATACGGAAGGGCTACCAAAACAGGCGCACAATAAAATGATATCTAGGCGACATAAGCCAAGCATGCAGCTTTTAACGCTCACTTTCAATTACACAGTATTGGTCTGGTGAACGTAAGGCTAACAACATGTCCTCCAGTATTTCTAAAAGCACTGGAAATAAAAAATTTGCAGTAGTTATATTTGGTGGCAGTGACGAGGCATCAATTGTGCCTGTCCGTTGGTTGACTCATGACCATTTACAGTGTTATTGGCCAGATTTTGTTGGATCCAAATTGCAAAAAGCAGTCGTGAATCCCAATTCAGCTCCGCATAAAAGCTGGGAACTGCACAACGTTCGAGTTCGCGGGAAATATAGTAAGTTGTTTAAACAAACTACACGCCACATTTAACTTATATTAATATATATATATATAATACATTAAAATCATAATTTTAAACTTTGCTTGATTTTTGCAGAGACTTTAAAGTCTGCTCGACAAGCTGAGGAGAAGTCCCTGTACACTTCTGCTGTTGAGAGTGATTCGAGTGAAACGGAAAGTGCGGATGTATCTCCCTCAACGAAATTAAGGGCCAGAACCAGAAGTCATCGTCGGCACAACCTGCGAGTCGATTCGGAAGAACGGGAATACGGAGAGGAACCGGATAATCTTATTAACCAACCTCTTGTAATCCCCGATGTAGGGTTATTTCAAAGTAAGTATATATTTACTTGTGAAGACTATGTGAAGCAGTACAAAAATTTACGTTAAGATTTGATTTGAATTCAATCATTCTCAGGTAATTTTTCTGGAAATTCGAGTGGTGCTAAGGACCAAGCTGAAGCTTCTACAAGCACAAACGAGGTTCCAGGCTCAGCGCCAGTATTCTTGACAACAGATTTGCAAAGTGACCAGATCTTGTTTCAAATACTCTCTCAAAATGATTGTGTGAATTCATCAGAGCAGAAAATTGATGCATGTACTCAGACTACTGGGAAGGATTCTCATGAAAGTAAGCCCACAAATTGTAACTAAACAAAGCAGTTGTAGTACTCATTATAAAGCTTGTATTTAAGTAAGTAATTTTAAATGAGAAATAATTATTAGGGGGCTAATTTTATTTTCAGAGTTCCAGGAGTTGGTACTGAAAAAACTAGCAGATATTCAATTGACACAGGAAAGGATTCTGGTAGTTGTTGGCCAAAACAAGACAGTTAATCTTGAAGATTTTGAATCACTTCCGATCCCATGTAACTCTAAAGAAGATTTTGATGCTTTGGAGCAATTTGTGGAACGTAAAGAAGAAAAAAGCAAACTTGTTAGTTGTTATTACTTTTGTAAATGCCTCATGCTATTATTGTGCCAAAGTTCGTTAATTATGTATATTTATTGGAATCAATGGAATCTGGAAATTGTTTTGGAATATTTGTAGGAGAGGTATCTTGCGTTGCTGGGTGGAGCAACTCTTAAGAAAACAGTGAATAGCATTCTAAAACGGATTCTGACGGATTCGTTTGCCATCAGTGTGAGTTTTTCGGGAAGAGGAAACGCTGAGCTGGCATTTGAACATTTTGTAAATGTTCATCAAACAGTGATAAGTAAGATAAAATTTTAATAGTTTTGAACAAAATTATTTTTACTATCACTGAAATTATTATTAGAGCAGTGGCCGGAGGTTATTCATGCCCAATATCTCCTAAATAATTTGACCGTAATACATATTTATATTTATGCTATCATAGGAGCAACCCGGAAGCATGATTGTTACCACAGCGCAACTTTGGAACAGATTAATAGCAATATAGCGGAGTGGTTGCGTTTGGCAAAAGATAGATCAACAGGAAGATCACACAAGAAGAAAGGAGAATAACTTCGAGTGGGTATTAATTGACATGTAGTTATAATTATTAGTGATATTTAGACCATAATGGTGATGTGGTTCAAATTAAAGAAAGTTATGTGACCAATACGAACAACACTAAACTTGTGAAAGGGGTCAAATTTTTAAATGTAAAAGATCTGTTCATTATTCCTGTACCCAGCTCTCTGCTCTCCATTTATCTAGTAAACAATACTAAAGTTACATCCTTGTTAACATTAAATACCGTTAATCTGGTAAGAAAATGTGTTTTTGTACCGCTAGAAGATCCGCATCATTTTGTTTGTATTCCTATGGTTGCTAATTGTTTAAATAAACACGTTGTAAAGTAAAATTACCATTATTTTCTGCAATTTCTTATTAGCCTCGCCTCAGCATACAAGTGCATATATAAATATGAATCGCCCACAAATTACATTTTCTGCGCCGGCATTACAAAAATTAAGCGCCTTCTGCACTAATAATAAACACCTAGGCGACAGATATTTTTCAGCGCCTTTACAATAGCCCCGTTCTGGTAGCGACGATTAAATGATCTCGTTCTGATCCCGGGCGACTATCTGCTGGGCATATGCAATCCTGACCCGCAGGCAGTCCCACGGCTATCATTGAAATAATGTCACGAAGCGAACATCAAACTGCTGTCGCCCACCCATTTTCTTCTGACTGGGAAGGCATTGGTTAATTTAATCTCACCGACAACATGAAGTAATTATGTTTAAATTCATCATTTAAGATCATGATGAATTATTGTACCCCTCATTCCTTGAACAAAATATTATAAATGTCCTTACTACCAGACTGCCCATCCAACAGCCGGTCTCAAATCCGACCTGAGTCAATTTTTGATAACTGTGAGTACTTTAATACCATCACGTTGGATTACTTTTTCAGAAGTACCTTGTGCTTACTGCAAAGGGAAAAACAACTAAATAACACTCAAAAGCTAACTGATGTGGAATCACTTATTTTTGTTTATAACCTAACCATTAATAAATTAGATTTAATTGAGATTTAATTTTGTGATTTTAATTTAAATGGAGGGAAAATAAGTGTACTTTAAATTAAACTAAGTTAAGCACGGGAAACAAAATTAAGCACGTCTCAAAATAGTTAATGTTTATGTTTTACAATTTCAAGCTACTGCGTAAAATGTTGACTAATGGGTGGGGAGACTTCACTGGACTTGCTTTGGATCAGTTTGTTCAAGCGATACGAGGGCATTCTAATTGTAAGTAAATCCAACACCTGGGCAGAATCGCAGGACTTCTGGTACTCCCACGTGTGCAATGATCAACTGATGTACCAAACCATTAACACTTTAATAAACAAAACGCAGCCCGAATTGTTAGAAAGTACAAACAGCCGCGTACGAAGCACGAATGTTGTTTGCCCTCTATACCATAGCGATATAAATCCTTACCACTTTCTCCCAAATAACCGAATCTATAGTCCAATTAAAATGCATATTTATTTACAAGAGCTCCGTAGGACTATCAACAAATAATCAGGGTACACTATAAGATGGTGTGACGGGGATTCATATCACTCAACCTACGTTCAAAGAAACTGCACTGGACGCACGAGCCCTCTAAAGTACACTCTCCCTATAAGAATACCCCTAAGATTAGAAAAACTCGGATATTTTAAAAGCATGCTTAAGTAACAAGAAATGCTAAAATTATCTTAAACTAGAACGTGTCCTAACCCCTTTTCTCCCCATGAGTATACATGCTCTTATATGGGAGTCTCTATAATATCCAGAGAGTACAGTGCACGCCAAGAAACAATAGAACCTCTAGTTTAAGGCTTACTTACCACTTTGACACCTCAGTCTCATTGCAAACATTTACCCACTCACACAACAAAATCCCTTCCATCTAGCCAAATTCACTTTCCCCCGTCGTACTTACCAAGTTTTTATCCCAGAGAAAAGAGGTGGCCTTCCGGAAATTAAAATCGATGTGAAACATGCATGCACGAATAAATCTGAGAAAGCTACATTGTAAGTGTGTTCCTTCACCATTCACCGGCGCAACCCATGTGACTGGAAACAGAAATGTAACGTGTTAGGTTACGGACGTGGCTTCAGGGAGCCTACATTACCTCTCTACTATTAACTTGAAATGCAAGAGGATAAGACAGGGAAATCGAAGTAGACCTTCCCCATATGTACGTCCGGCCATGAGCGACTCGAGAAACAGGAGAATATTTGTAAGAATGGATTTATAAAATGGGAGCGTGACAAAGTGTCCCTCCGTGCTGATGTCTCTTTGGTACATGCTAAGTGATCTTATTTTGTCTACGAGATGTTTCCTTACAAATTGGAATTTCACAGCCCAGCTCAATAGAATCTAAGGAGGGTACGTGTGCATACACACTTTCAAGCTTTATTTCCAGTCATTACATATGTCATTCATAGCCCTCAAGTGCATATCATCTGGGAAGAGGGAAAGTCGTCAGATATTTTCGATTAACTGCAAAATGATCTACCTGAGGAAAAAAATATGCAAGTATTCCCTGCAAGTAGATCATATATCTACAGATAGCCTTTCGTAAAACTGTACCTAGACCATTTGACTTTTATCACAAATATATACATATTTAGCATCTCCTCCGATGATAACCTATAGATACGTAAGGTTCGACAGTACCAAGACTCCATGTCATTGACCAAGCGAGATGAGCTTGTCAGCGTAAGTACATTTCCGAGGGAAGACACCTTCCTTGCTATTCCGTCCCTCTCTTCTCCGATTTCGCCGTTAAAAATTCCCGTCAGTAATAAATGGTTATATCAATATAACTCAGTATCCCACCTAATATTACGACATGTACTCTACAAATTTTTACGGCAACTTCCATTTCTGTTAGCATCAAATGCATTCGCTAGGAATGACAACCTGCCCATACATACAGGGGCACAAAGGCTTATGGACGGGAGATAAGGGGCAGTAGATGCATTATCGGATCCTGCACTACAGATATAGTATGCCCATATGGAAGTTATACATAGATACGTTGAAAGTGTTGAGGAAGTGAACATGTCTCTTCGCTTACACTTAAGTCTTGTCTCTTTACGAGAGCCTTATGTCTGTGTGAGTGAACCTTGTAGTGAGGGAGAGAGTGTATGAAGAAAGAGAGAAAGCGGTTCGGAGAAATTTAGTTGAGGGAAATCACATTTTCACAATAGACACTTCATTCTGATACGCACATCGAGCAATCGTCCTATGAATACAAAACGCTTCCAAATACCGATTCAATAGGCTTGTATGGATCAAGTCAACCATCTTATTCTTATCATCTTTCTCAACTCTATCAAGACGACAACTGAACGAGCCAATATCCGTTAAAAAGTACTCACGTCGTCTCCGCAGCTTTTACCTGTGCTACAGTACAGTAGTATGGGTTCCTTTTGTAGGACTGTCGTGTACTCCAGAGCATAGTTTTACCCCTATACACACCCTTTGCTTACTAATGTCTGTTGAGTGCATGCATGGATGTGTACGTGTGTAGGCCCTTCATTTATATGCTTTTGTATGTATACAGAGGAGTGCATTCTACCCATAGGCACATATTTACTGTATTCACCATACAATCCAACCATCATCCCGAGAAGTTGTTAACTTTCATTTTTGATCTAGCATTTTATGTCCTTAAGCTCCCAGTGTGTAATGTATTTCCAATCTTTTCCTATTTCCTATTGTTCATAAACCGGGGCTTGCCATATGTATGTATACATGCGTAAGTTTACAAAAACTATGTTTCACAAACTACCCTTACAAATGCACGTAGAAAGTCCGAATTCGGGTGTAACTTGAAGCACTTGGCATGTAAACTTAATGGTTCTATTGTGTAACCTTCCTAGGAGGTTATGGTAGGCAAGGGGGAAATACTTGGAGGAGAAAGAACCTATAAATTACTTGCTTTAGTTGAGGCTCGGAAACACATTGGTTCTTTTTTTAAAAGAACTCTACCAGAATAGTATGTGATCTCTCTCTCTCTCTCTCTTTCTCTCAGAGAAGAAAGTCTAGTGAAAGATTTCAAAAGTCAAAGAGAAGTCCAACCTTCTTTTCTGTTTTCGACATTTGTATGTGAACCCTGTAAAAGCCTGTTTTAAAATATTGAGGACCAGAGTTTTTTGTGTTCCAATTGTGTGTGTCAATTGCTAAATTGTACTCCAACGGTAGCACACACGCTGCTGATGCATTAGGGTAGCCAAGCATGTTGTTTTACTAGAAAATTAATTTTTGTAGAAATGCCTTTTTCGTAAATTTCAACAAATTATTTACCGGGCAAGCCTATGTGTGTAGTTCTGGCTAACTGACTGGGAAACAAAAGCAAGTAAGGTAATAATTCCGAATATATGCATCTATTTATATACTGGTCCAACATTTTACGGTTAATATATTAAATCTATTAAATTATTTCAGTAAAATTATATTATTTATTACAATTTTTATTGATTGATATACTCAGAATGTTAGACTGCCAAAATTATCCTAAATTCTAAATGTCGCAGGGGCACTGTGAGACTTTGGAGAGCCAACCACATCTCGGACAGATAACGATGATCGTATGACTTTGAACAGCCTCTGGAATTTATTTGACTCTAAATTGAATTTAAAATAATTGTCCTTCTAAATACAATAATATTACTACAGAAAACGCTAAGATTACCATTACTACGGAATCCTTAGGATAAATGTTGCAAGGAGACAAAAAGCAAACCCAAGAAGCGTACTTGTCGTTTTTAGGGTCAGCACTAGCGCCTCTTATGGGTTTTATCCTGGGCGTACGTCTTTACGTCTGTACATGTGTACGTTCGTCTGTGGACACGATTACTCAACAACCTGTTATTGGATTTTCCTGAAACTTGGTACACATAGATAGTCTCCAGACATAAATTTTGGAAGAATTCATAGACGAACTTAATCGTCCAGACATTTACAGCATCACCCCGGTTGAGGCGCCATAAATTGTTGCGAAGCGACGATTTTTTATCATCCTTTAGGAAAAACGACTGGAAGGAACCAGAGGGCTCCTCGATGCTCCCATTCGCTGTTAAATAATTATACCGAGCTTTCGTACCCATACCATGCATTACTACACTGTTGAAACTGTTAATTTCGTTAGATTATTGGGAAGCGTGTGAGGCGGGAATTTTCCCTTTGAGAAACAAAAAGGCAACTTTCCACAAGAAAAAAAAACTCATTGAGACTCTGTCCCTAGGTTTAGATTAGACTTAAAATTGAACTTATTTCAGCGGAAGAAATGGATTCCTAGTTCCAATTGTCTTGGGCATTAAACCAAATGAAAAATTAAACGTGCAGGGAATTCTCAAGTTAAGTTCTAACAAGAAACCCTGAGTGTTGGACAACGTTTCCAATTCATTTCACATACTCCACTCTTGACTACGAAAGTATAGAGTGTGCCCGTAATAATGAATTTTAAATTGTGCAGAATTACTTCCTCAATTTTCTCCAACTAACTTGAACTAACTATTGCAATCGGGAAAACATTTACACACTTTCAAATTGGATGGCGGAAGATTTTTCTGTTTAATATATATAAATTTTAATGAAATCCCGGTCTTTAGCTCCTTTGTACTTGAGCAAATACGACGAAAAAAAAAGAATTTTATTTCCTCCTGACTTCCCTGTGACACTCTCTTGCCAACTGGAGCCAGCTCAAATTAAGAGGGATTGAGTTACAAATTAAATATGAGGTCCAGGGACGTAGGAAAAATTGGAACACGTGTCTAACCAAACTATTATTCAAAACAAATTCTCTCGCTGTGTTGCAAAGGACACATACATAGGACCAAGTTACTTAAGTGGAATATATGGTAAAAAAAAGGGAGAGAGTAGAGCGAGAGGAACAGTTAAAGAAAAAAAATTTTGGCCCGCTTTTTTTCAACTGTTATATCTATTACCGGGAACAAAACGTCAGGGGTAAGGTTATAATCATAGGATTGTCAGAAATGTACGTGAGGAAGAGAGGGATGGCGCGGAGGAAAAGTTTCCCGACAGACTGTCAACTTATATTATTATGTTGTTCTGGAGCCTGCCTGCACTCTGCACATATGCACATAAATATATAGAAATAGAGGAAACTGTTGCGTTAAAATTCTCCTCCTCTCCCACCAACAACTACAGAGAACCAAAGTACACTTGAACTCTGACAAAGTGGTAGAGGAGACAGATTGCCATGAAAAAACAATACAAATGTGACCTACCTCGGAGATGTTGACAGGAAGTAATATATTTTTTTGCAGAGACGCACAGGCACTCATACAAGTACAAATGGAATATTCCTCCTATTCACATTTCCTACTTTCTCTCATTTTATTCTCACTTACCATCTTCGTCGTATGACGACAATTATTATTACAAGCTTCTATTAATTATTTCATGCCGGAAAATATTTTTCAATTTATTGTCATATTAACAATTCAAGATCCCAGCTTTAATTATTACAGTATAGTGCCCTCTCTTTGTAACAAGCTCCATATAAGAGGATAGTATTGGACTAAAACAGTAATAAAATTATTATATAAGCCAAGCAATCGTATTAGACCCCATGCCATGTTACCACAATGTGACTTTTTTTGTAGCAACATATGTCTCAACAAGAGTCAGAACTTTCCTTCCATTACCCCGGCTCCAATCTGTTCCACAATAAACTCTCTTTGTAAGAACAGGCCTAAAGGAGTAAAAACTCTAGCCAAGGCATCTCTTCGTCTGCTCTTTACAAGTGAGATATGCACTGAGTTTAACAACAATGCTAGTAAATATTTTTGCCTCTATTGAGACCATGCATGGCTGGACCCTTATAGAGAGATCACTTTGTGTCAGGTTCTACTGGACCAATTTACGAATTTATAGCGCACTCTTCCCTTAAATTCACTGATAATCGAATAGCACATGTAACTACAAGCCTACAATCGTCTGCTCAAGTGGGCCCTCATATCCAGCACCAGCAGACTGTACATATGTTATGTGGGTAACTATCTACATATAATTACATATGTAAATATATATATGCAACAGTAATCAAAAATGCATTGGAACATCCCCCTGATGACTATTTAATATTCTAATTGACGGCGAAAACTTCAAGAGGAGGAAGATAATCAGGAGTGACGAGTGACGGAAGCATAACTGTGTGTAAGATTTGAATCAAATGAAATGAAATGAAACAGGTTTATGTCCCGCTTTGACATATTTCACAAGTCAAGGTTCATATTGTTCTCTGGATGCTTCCAGCAAGTACCAATTTTTTCCGGGTGGGAACAATAGGATCGTCTCATCAGTGTATTGCCACCGAATTGAACTCCAATATTCTTTGGCTCAGAGATAAAGAATCAGAAGGGGATGTTTTGTTCCTCGTCCTATCTCCGTGCATTGTTCTGTGTCGAGATACCTTTCCCTCGCCCTCCTTTATAGATACCTTTCCTTTTCCTAGGTATTTGTACATATCAAAGTACACGTACTTATATTTATACTAAGCACAAAAATACAAATAGTCACGTATTATTTATTTTATACTGCCTCCATGGACAAGTTTATCGCTTGGGGAATTTTAAAATCTGATAACATTGTGTCGGTGCCTAATACTGCATACAATGCAGAATGCTACCGCGTTTGTTTTCTCACACATTGCCACAGCGTAGTATAGTACCTATCAAATCTATTGATTTAAACGACCATGCTACTAGGTTGCTCCAGATTGTAGTACAATTGCACAATCCCTGTAATAATAATATCATCTGCTTCTATATTCATACATATGTATCAATGTATACTGTAACTGTTGCTACACACGTGCATACATACATACATGTGATGGAAGGAATCCTACAGACTGGGAACAGATTTTTGTCCTGGAATCATGGAGAGCTTATTTTGCTGGCTCAATTTTTACATTAGAGGAAATCTAAAGAATGGAAGGATAGGAAAAAAAGATTGGGTACGTATAGGAAATTGATTTCTGCAGTTTAATTTGTTCTCTATGCAATTCCAGGTAGTTCTTTAAGAACTTGGTGGGTGGTTTGACTTGACGGGGGATGTTTAAATTCTAAGAAATCAATACGAACCAGTTAGCTTGTTATGGTTTGTATGCAGGCTTTGAAAGTGTTTCCATTAAGAGCTGCCAACTTCAAGTCCGACTTTGCACACACACACACACATACACACACACAGAGAGAGAGAGAGAGAGGACCGTATTTACCCCCACGTTAGACTAAGATTATTATTTGGAAGTTGCCTCGACGGAATCGACTTGCAGTTTTCCGTAATGGAGTTTATTTTACATGGGTCGGAACGAGATAAGTTTGAAAAGATTTGAGATAAAAACTTTCTGACTAAACTCTCCAAGTCCTTGCTGGGTACTCAGTGTGTCTCTTGGTGTACATACAATTTTGGTGTGACAAGGACGGAGGAGTTATGTTCTCAAATCTCAAGTCAAGCCCTGTCGTCGCCCTTTACGAACGTTGACGGGCCGCAGGAACTCATCTAGATTTTTTCTTCTTCTTTTTTTCCCTGAAATAATTTCAGTTCCCGGAATTTTCTGCTTTCTTTTTACCGCCGGAACACCCACATGAGAGGTGAAGGGAAGTCGAGTGGGAGACGTGGGAAAGTACGGGAGTGATGTTTTGGATGACTACGAGTATAAGTAGCCCAGTCTACCTCACATCCGTCCCTCGTACTTTCATCTTCCTCCCTCAAGACTCCCATTTCCAAGTGGTGTTGTATCAAAGCGGATTTCTGTTCCGGTTTATTTTAATTATTAGAAAATATTTCTTAAGGAAAAGTGAGACAGTAAAGTATTTATTTTAAAAATTGACAACAAATCTTTTACAGAATACAAGGAAATTTATTTAATTCATCTCACAAATAGCATGATTGACCTCAAAGCACCTACGTTCACATAATTATGTAAATCTAGTGTATAAAAAAATGTAAATCATAGAGCAACCCTAGCTTCGGGATTGTGAGCCAAAGAGAGGAATTTCCCGACGGCAGATAAGAACAAACTTCGAAGAGACCGCTCCTAAAGAGGAGGGGTGACATTTTTTTTTTCGAAATCCCAACTCGAGTGGGAAAACAAAATAAATAAAACAGTAGGTACTCAAATAAATAGTTAGCTATAAACGAGACTAAACCTTGTGGCAGTTAAAGAAATAGGACGAGTCTTAAATGAAGTTTTGTATTTTATTAGAAAATGACTCGAAGTACATAACTCTCCGGTTCCTTTTGGCTACTCCACTTTTCTTTTTTTTTTTTTTGATTTTTATAAAACATTCTTGATACAAATATTATTACAAGACCAAATGCTACTCCTTCGATTTATGTTCGCAGGTTGTTTGCACAGGAGGTTTATATGATCATAGCTGGTTACAGATGCTGATATGTATACAAATGGAGGAGGCAGCACAAAGGGGGAAATACATCCTCGTATTTCCTTTTTGGAAAAAGTTGCTTTATTGCAAAACTTGTATTACAATAATAATTTTTTTTTTTTACAAAAGCCTTCTAACTCCTTCAATTTTCATGAATTGTTACACAAATCAGAGTTCCCTTATAAAATTTACTCGTATGTGCGTGAAATTGCATGACTGCTTGTACAAACACATGCTCGTGCAAATATATGCACGACGTTGTAGCCCTATTGCTTATGCCAAAGTTTCAGGGGGGACTTTTTTCTCAAAAGAAATTCTATCTACATATGTAGATAGATATCTACATATAAGCTAGTAGTACCTACGTAGATATGAAAGTATTGGAGAAAGGGGAACCTCACATATCCCTATAGGTGGAATATAATTCTACGAGCCACAATTGTATTAGCCCGACCCGTCTCGACCCACAAGGTCAAAGGAAGAGTATGGGATGGGAACCGGTAGTGGAAAGAAATTGTTCAATCTCGGCATGCCGTTGACTCTTCATCTAAAACGTGGTTTCTTGGCTGACTGAGTAGTCGACGGGAAAGAAAAGGCCTCAGTAAATCGATTTTATTACAAGATGGGATAAAAAGAGGAAATATAGATCTGAGGGACGGACTCGCTCTACTTTATTGTTTTGCATAACACACCATATGTTACTCGTAAGTGTGTGTGAGTGTGGCTGGGGGATGCGTCTAGTGTATATTCAGGCTAGAGGGGAAAAAAATTGATTTCATGCCCGATTTCCTCCTCTCCATCTCCCTACTTCTCCTCGTCTATAATACTATGATAAGGAACAAGGCGAGAAAATCTTTTACCTATAGCCCAACCCTTAAAGCGCCAACATATGCACCTTAGATCGGAGTACCTCGACAAAATCTCGACGCAGGGAGCACAAGATACTAAGAGGGTGAGAGATTGAGGCGTGAATGTATCAATATGTACCTTCACCATGACTACTGTAAAAATAGATAGATACATACCTACATATGTTCCTATATCGTATACGAACATGCTCAACAAAAAGGAGAGTGTCTACACCCGGAGTGGACGAGAGTGCTAAAAACTCCGATCACATGTAACTATCGGGAACGATCCAAATATCTTCAATATTGAAAGTCCCATTTAACAGCTCCACAATATGATCCTACTGACATGATCAAGTTTGGAAATATCTTTTGGGGAACGAAGACCTTGTAATGCTTTATTCCTATATAGTCTCATTACATTTCTTTTCTATGAGTATATAGGATATATGAGTATATAGGAGGAATACATATTTATTTATGTACGGTATGACTCATAGAGCTAACATTCACACTTGCCAGTATAGTAGGAACCTCATGGCTTTATCCGGTTAAGTAACTCTTGAGTATTGAATCTCTACAAAATTCTTTACACTATCTACTGGAACTATTATCTGTGCATTTTGTAAACGGAGTGTTAAAGAGTGATACAATTTCATTCATAAACTCTTATGTCATAGGTTCCCCGTCAAACTCAATGTTTTCCAATGGAAGCAAGTCAGCATTAAAACAATATTTTCATTCCCAGCCGTCTCTTTTGGGACTCTTTTGGAGTCAAGAGTGTCTCCGTCAGGAAATAATACATTTGAATTCTCTCCCTGAGAGTCTTCAAACTACGAGTATATATTTACATATGGGTTGTTGGCCTCTGTAATTCCATTTAAAATATGTTACTGCCAAGAATTCACACCCGTCCAACGGGATTGTAAGCATGTACTTGAGTCTCTCAACCTGAGGATTTACATAATGTATGGTATACAGTAGTGAGTGACTTTAAAATATTTTCCTCTCCAATTTAAAAGATGAATGTAAACGGAATTGCTTTTTGTACAAAAATAAAACAACAAGGAGCTTCCGAGGGGTTTACTAGCTAGGAAACGTTGAAGTGTAGAAATGTTCCAGTAAAATAGGTTTCATGGCGGAATTACTCGGGGAAAAAACTGGGGAAGAAGTGCATTTGAAACTACAATTCTCTAGTTATTGTGGCTTGGCTTGAGATTCCTCGACATTTCTTTGGTGTAGGGAGATATAACATGCATGGGAATGTCTTTAGACGTATGTATGTAGATATGTATGAAGGTACAGTTTTATTTTGTTTTTTTCCCCTGGATTCAGCTTTTTTATTTTACTCCGGCTCCTTTTTGTTCAGTGCTCATGTCTATTTTGCTCATGCATCTGCCCGTATCTCTGTACAAGGACGTTTAGGACGGGTAGGTGAAAATATAAGTAAATCTTGAGAGTTGGGTGAAGTAGGAAAGGGGAGGATGAAGATTGTCAGAAAATGTAGAGACATTTGAAATCCTCTGAATGTGCAGGCATGTCTAGTTACCTTGTAGTTTGGGGATAGCCAAAATGTTGTCTCTTCTCAATCCATGTCCTCAGGGACAGTCTTTGTCTTAGCATCTTCTTTCTCCATTTGAAAAAATTTCCTCCATTTATTACGAGTTGGATGTACGTTTTTCAATATAGGAGAAAGTTTTTGGGCATTTTGAATGCTTTTCACCTGTGACTGTGAATACTTTTTCCTCCTGTCTCCTTTCTCCTTATCCATTTTTCTATTGCGAGGACATAAATACATAAGTAGGTAGTTGGGAGGGTCTCCGTGCTCAGGATTTTTTTGAATGTGGAGACATACATACGTATGTACCGTATAATGTATACGTATCTACATATGTACCTCTGTCTGTGGGATGAGCAGCCTCAGTGCATACCTCTACCTTTGTGGAGTCCACTGTATAATTCTCTACCCCATACATGCATAGATATAGGCACATGTATACATATGTATGTACATATGTACGTGCATGCACATCTGTGAACAGGACTTCTATCTTTCAGAGTCAGGAAGTAGATACATACAATAGGTGCATCTCTCCTTGTGCCTTCAGACTGTTTTGTTAGAATCGGATGTGGATAGATACTTACTACATGCATTTGTATGGTCATAAAGGGTGGATATTGAAAGTGGATAGTAGAGGAACGGACGATTCCACGAGTGTATGACATTAATAATGGTTCTTTCTTGGGGGGGCTGTTTCTTTTTATTTTTATTACTTTGTTAAATTCCCATAAACTGAGTAGAGTGTGTATTTGCCCCTTTGTTTGGCTTTCTTACTTGCCCCTTCGCTTTTGCTTAATTTGAATTTTATTGCCACTTAAAACTTTTACATGGCTTTCTTCCCTACAAATCTACGGGGATTTCTAGTCAATTTAAGCTCTCACCATTATTACTTCACCGGAGGTCCGTTCCTAGTTTTCCGTGACTGTGCTAATCGATAATTACTTATTAATCCTTGCCCACCGTCCCCACTCTGACCAGGATCGTGCGGTCGTTCTAGATTTCTCCTCCAGCCTTGTCACTTCCCTCACTCACTTTCAAAAGGAAATCTCCTTAACCCTCTTAGACCCCGGGACCTTCCATTTGTCTGGAGTGTAGAAACATGCATACATACATGCAAAGGCCTATGTACATTTATCCTCAGACAAGGAATATATCCCTGCGTGGAAGCCTCACTGAAAAACAATCGTGGAGTGTGTGCATTAAATTAGAACATTAATACCCCATCAATCTTACACTTGAGAACTGAATTCAAACGGAATTTCTCTCAATATATGCACTCCTACATAAATACGGAGAGGCACTCAAAACAAGACGACTCAATGGAACCTACGATTAGCCCCGTAATAAAACTAATCTCAAATAGCTCCGATAGTTCCATAATTATAAGAACCGTCTATCAGGGATTTACAACTTCGAATTTGCTCTCGTGTCCTAATTCACCCTCAAAATATATACGATACAGTGCATACCTTCCATAACCAACATCTACCCTGTGAATGACTGAGCTCAGCAAAATAGTATGTGTAAGGCCCACAGTAACATAAAACATTTTTAAGCATCAATGAAAGCTCCGCAAGGGGATGCGGACAAGTTGCGTACTAAACATGAAAATAGATATTTAGTTGCACAAGATATAAGGATAATGTTATGGATCCATTAAATATGAGAATTGGAGAAAGGGAAGCCTACTACGAAGTGTGTAGGGACCATCTTCTACTCTGTAAGCATAACGTAAATTGAGGTGAAGTAGTTCAGGGTGACTCACTTATCTCAAACATTTTCTTATCAAGAAAAAGAGAGAAAAAAAGAGAGAGAGAGAGAGAGACGAAAAAAAGAAAGGAAACCCGTCTGTACCTCGTTTACGGAACATGAGAAAAAATCTCAATGGGCAAAGTTTCTTTCACAGGACGGCTCCCTTATTCATTCCATGCTCCCAGTAACTCCACATGAAGCTTTAATATGTACGTGTGTGTCCATGCTGGAGAAAGTACAGGGAAAAATTCAACTTTCTCCATCATACCCCTTGCATGGGGCTTGAGCAAAATCAGGCGCGGAACAGGTACGTGGAATCCGACTACATTAAATATAATCGACAGTGTATAAGACTCTAGCTATGCTTATGAAATAACTATCATTCTATATATGTACGTACATATATACAAGAGTAGATACATAATTGTAGAACTACCTGCCCCATTGGTACGAAATGGACGCATATAATTATGTAGGTACATACACAGGGAGAGAATCATACTCTAGGTTTGTTTGAGTAATATGTACCTGCTGGGAGTACGGAATATAATGTGAGACATAGTTCTGAGGAAGAGAAAGTCTTGGTGTAATGTATGGACATACATACATACATAATTACATATCTATATATGATACGTACAGGATGACTGTCTGTAAAAATGGTGCATATCATGAGGACGTATAGAGTTGAAGGGAATATGAGCCAGATTAAACAATGGTTGAGAGTTAGGAGGGAGGGAAGACGAAGCGTGTTTTTGGAGAATATGTGTATATATGGTTGGAGTTGGGGATAGTGTGAGAAGGAGGAAGGGAGCAAAGCTTAAGTATGCAAAGTTCAAGTAAAAACATTCGCAATATGCCAACTTTAATGCACTCGAGGTTCGTGGCCGATGGCATTTTAGTCACATTTTTCTATACACATTAGGGTTATACAGAGGACTGGGGAGAGAGAGAGAGAGTGAGGAGGAAGAAAGAGAGAGAGAGAGAGGGAAGGCGTTAGTATAATATGACTTTTTCTCCGTCGGTTCATGTTACAAGTCTCCGCGGAATTTTAAGTACGCCCTTTCATGCAACACATGCTTACCTATAAATTTTACCCTGGCTACTCCGTACAACACACACGAGTAAAGAGAAAGGAAAGAAAGAGCAAATGTAAAAGAATGTTAGTGTTCGTAGCAAAAACCGTTATTTAACCGTTTCGCTTTCTCTCCGTTTCCTCTCCTCTCTCTCCTCACTCTCCTCCCTATCCCTATACTTTCTCCATAGGGAAACAATGGATATAAGAACAATGCGCCTGTTCCTGTAGTGCTTTCTCTCTCTTTCTTTCTCTCTCTCTCTCTCTCTCTTTCTGTATGCAGTCATATGTAAGGAGGGGTCTCTCCAGCCGTATAATCCCCTATAAGCAACACTAGCCACACAAGAAATCACGAAACAACAGAGGAAGCCGGATTGAACAAGGTTTTCATTTCGCATGTTTGGCGACTCATTTCTTATTCACATGGGCAGTTTGGCAATTTCCCTTGTAAGATTCAAGTGCCAGTCTTCCTATCGAACCTCATTCTCTGACGATGTATAAAAAAAAGGGCAACCGTATTAACATTTTTATATTCCACCCACCAGCCACCCTCTCCAACTGTTTTTCCTAATAAAATCCTTTGCATATTTCTCATATACATATGTAGGTATATATATATACACTTATATTACTTTCTCTTCCCTAAAAAGATGAATTCTTATAAGAATTTCTATTGCTCTGGATTTCCTTCATGTGAAACAGAAATACTTTGTTATTTAATTAAGTTATAAGCATAGATTTCAATTTTGCAAAATTCATTCACTTCCTATATGCGTACGCCTCATTATGAGATTTTGGAGCTCACGTGCACATATAGCATTATCTACGTACATACATATATTTTATCCCTCCCATTCCATGATCTTACAATACTTTCAATTAAATTGTCATTTCCCTTATACACAAATGGAAACATCAAATTTCATTTCACGCACTCTACTCAACCCTTTCTCTTTCCTTCTGTGTCCTTAGAGTCGTCAACCCAAATTCAGGAGGAAAATATAGGGACATTGTTTCTCAGAGGTTTGTATTTACTCCAGAAATTATATTTGGAAAAAATGCTTCCTTTGCGGGTCTTATAAACAGATTTGGAGAGCTTCGTAGGTGGACTTCTTAAACGCACACACACGACACTGAGAGTTGTAAAGTAATTGCAAGAGTTTAATTTTTTTCACGTTTCTATAAAACTGGTATAACTTTTTGGAGTAATATTGTGTGCACGATAGGGAAACTTGTACTTGGGCAGTCTTACCTCTCCGTTCGTTTCCTTAAATGGAAATAATAAAAATTCGTAACAATAATTATCTCCACTTAGTTTCTACTATTTTCACTCTTACGTACTTTTCGTACCTTTCAGAGGAGTATCTCTACGCTGTGATTAGATCAGAGAAGAAATTCAGTTATGCAAAAGTTATGTAAGAAAAACTATAAAAGAAATCACGTGTGAGAATTGGTACTTTCACTGGGGGAAAGTCTCCCATGATAAAGCTCCATTACTTGGAATCTAATAAAAATAAATGATTGCGTGAATAAGAATAAAAATCATTTATTCCCAATTCATGCTCCTAAGGAGATAAGTACAGGGTGGAGAGAAAACATGAAGGTGGGAATATCCCACAGCCGTTCCTGAGGCACACTCGAACGATTTTTTCCTAGTTTTTATAAATCATTAGGACTTTCCCTGGATCTCCTTTAAACCCCCGTGAGTATCTCATCTTTTGGTTTTTCTTAGTATCGTAACTAACGCATTTACTGTAACGAAATCCAGTAAGTTCGACAATTTTAAAAACAATGAGTGACACTCAAATTGTCCCAAGTGGGAATTTGTAAGCTGAGCTTATATTAATCAAGGGATATCTTGAAGGATTTTTGTTCTCTAATTCACACATGTACATACATGGGTGTAGGAATTTCAAGGGTATTTAGAGTATGTGCGTATGATATTATATGTATATGCGCTCAGAGCAATTGGAGTAGGACATTTTAATTAGAGATGAAGTAAGTCTCCAAATACGCAGACTCCTATGATTGCAGGTATTATGGGAAGGCAAAGGTAGGCAAGTGATTTACCTACATTCCAACTCTCCTACAAAACTTTTAGACAATTTTCATGAGTTAAATACTACTAGAACCTTCAGAGCGATTTTACAATTATGACAGTTTGAATGTATAATAATTAAATTAATTATAAAAATTTTATATTTGCAAAAATCATAAATCAGAAACGTATTTCAAAAATAAATAATAATTAGTAGATTTTGTATAATTACACAAACCATTTAATTACTCACAATTTTCTTAAATTTCAAATGACAGGGCTTATTTCTACACATATTTAATAAAGAGCCCGCAGTCCAAATCCACACGTGGACTCCACCGATTATTCTTCCGCAAAGCTAAACGTTGGAATAACCCTCCAGAATAGTGATCAATATTTCCTTACAATTATCTAGACACTAAATGTGTGTGAGGCTCTTTAGCCCTTATATCTTCAATAGTTCATCCTATGCATACACGAGGTATTTCCTACTGTAGGACCTCATTCCATAGTATTTGACTCCATAGGCTAGGCTCCCAGCATTGGAGTCGTTGGACTACTGTAAACTGCAGTTAATTGCATATGTGATATTGAAGACTGCTACTTCACCCACCCAGACTTGACATTAGTAGCAGGAATGTTTACATAGAAGCAAGCACCAGGTTAGTACCCGAAGTGCCACAAATAATTTCCCCAACTTTGATCAGTATTTTTACAACTCCGCGTGCTGTTCTCAAGCATGTACATAAATGGGAGTGCAAGGGAGATTGACACGGCATGCTACTTAATGTATGTTCACGCATACATACATATATCCAATGTCTGACCCGTCATGAAATCATGTCGTTAGGCTTTACGTGGTGCAAATCGATTAACTTCTATTAGGTGGCCCTGCTATTTTCTCCATCGATTTCATGCACTTTCTTCTCCGAGCGAGTCAAGCTTGAAAAAAAAATACTCGAGGCTCAGTTCCGGTTTACCTGCTCTTGATTTATTACTGGATATTTACACATTTGTCTCCTTTCACCCTCCCCTTTCTCTTTCCCGTAGTTTCTCAATTCCAGGGGCATTTGCACATTTTCTCCTACTCCGTATCTATAGTAACTTGCAGGGTAGAGTCCCCTGAAAATTTAGAACAAGTGAAAACATCTCATTTTCCTTTGGAATAAATACCCTCCAGCAAAAATCCTCGTCAGAGTAGGTACATACATACAGTACATATATATCCACACCCATAACCCTACTTAGCACATAGGCCTGAGACCCTTCAAATTTTTAGCTTCTCCGAGAAAACTACCTGATGGAGTATGACAAGCCCTACCTTTAAAAGTGTATTTTAAATGTGGGGCCCTCCCCGGAACGGAAACCACAGCAATGAGGAGGTGGAAGATGGAAAGGATTTTCGTAAGCTCCTCGTTGAGCTTTCATAATGTGGTTGAACAACAAATGTATCCTGACTTGCTCTATATTTTTTCACAATGCCAAATCCGTACTTTCTTTGATCCTCATTCTTTGGGAATTTCATTGGCGTTAGTAGCACAGTCAGGAGAAAAGGGGAGCTTTGGATTTGCTCTCATTTTTCAGGAGGTCTTGAGCAGAAGCAATTCCTGGGGATAATTACACAAGCAAATTGTAAGCTCTTACGTGGAAGTGCCTTCAACAGCATACAAAGCATACTTATAATGTATGGGAAGGGGACTATGCAGCTGCTGAAAGTATGCATCGAAAGCATTCCGCTACTCTGAGGGACCCTCCAATATTGTTTAGTCAGAGGGGAGTTGAGAGTAAAAGAGTTTTTCATACAGAAGCTTAGCCCAGTGCGTTGTCGGGGATCATCCGGAGCGAAAATGGATGACAGAGCCTAGTGAGGGTTGACAGGGGCCGAATGTAGGGATGCATCCCAAGACATTATAGGTTCTATATCTACATATATACTACATATTAGTAAGAGTCCACGCAACACTCGGAGTGCATACGGAACATATAGTGATTGCATTGCAAATGATCCCAAATGGCAAGTAGGTTTTCACAACTTTCCCTAGAGAGATCTGATCCTGAAATGTGTGATATGGTGGAAGGGAAAGGCTCCCACATACAAAAAAAAATCCCCTGTATTGCCAACGTCCATCCTATAAATATAGGACCAGACTTGTCCGTCCAGATCCCTCAACACATTTGCTTTTCCCTCGGACACACGGGACAAAAATCCTGGGGCCGTGCTTATATATGTACATATGTATCCACTCCAACAACACCCACATCCCCCAATATGGAACCACATTTCTTCCTCATATATCCCTGGGAATATCTCAACATTATGTGTTACATGTATCTAGGTATACATTGATACAGCTCCTTGACCCAGGGAAAATCCTCTGAAGGAGCTGTCTGATGAAAGTTCTAAAGGCTTATGAGAAAATGAAATGAAAAATTGGAGATGAGCAGGGAAAAAACATTGTGGGTGACAGAGCAATACTCATTGCGCTATCTTGTCTCCTTGCATGAGCTTTTGCAATCTCAAGGAAAGTTCATTGCCAGTCGTGTGGAAAATTCTCGCCAAGTATTTTACCCACTTCCAGATTTTTTCCTCCCTTTCTCCCCCTCCCCCCTCTCCCCTCCCCCCTCCCCCCTCTCCCCTCCCCCCTCCCCCCTCTCCCCTCCCCATCACTCCCCCCCCGTTCTGCTCTCTTATCCTCCCACGTCAGACTCTATCTCTCTGGCTCTCACGCTCTCTTTCCCGTACGTTAGCATCCCTCTCCTTTATCCCTCTCTGACTGAGTAGCTCTACTTAAGCCTAGCCCTCCGCTGGACTACATTTCGGGGAACATTACAAACTTCATTTATTTACTAAAACTAACTACATGGATTTCCTAACTTCCCCATTAATTTTTCGGGTGAGCCCAATCCCAAAAGAATGTGGGGAATTAAGACGGGCGGAGACCGTCTGGGGCGCTATTTTTTGAACTCGCTCCATTCCTTCCATCCACCAAGTATCTATTTTCAAGAGTAGAAAAATCCATCAAGGTCAAGTGTATAGTCGTAGCCCGAGAACTTCTGGGACCACGTTTCAATTTCCCAAAATATTTCCAATGTCATATTTCCTTGGGACAAAACCCTGGGAAGGGGAAGATGGAGAAGGGAAAAAGGGGCCCAAAACCTTATGAAAAAAATGATCTGTCATAATATCCCCGACCACTCATGTATATATGAAATTTTGGTTTCCTCCGCATTTGGTTGGTATGGAGGACAGACACATACATATGTACTCATACGACCGAGCTATATGTATTCATGAAATTTCCCCATTGCAATAAATCAGGAAAAATTGTCCAAAGAATAGCCCCTAGAAGGACTCCTCTGCTTGCCAAGTAGTGGTGCTAGTTGAATTTGGGAGAGAGTGAGAGAGAGAGAGAGAGAGAGAGAGAGAGAGAGAGAGAGAGAGAGAGAGAGGAGAGAAAAATCCCGGAAACCTTTTTGCACTTGAAAATTCTTTCCGGGGCATTCATAACGTTGGGGATGAGCTGAAGGATGAGAGAGAAGGACTTTCTTTGGGAAGGATCACCATGTGTGAGTACATTCTATATCGTACTACTAAAAGAGAATGGAATTCAAAAAGTATTCAACTTTTGAATTTTTCCCCGCTGATTTTCTCTATACATTGAAGGTCCGGAGGAGAAGGAGGAGGGAAATCGGAAAAACCGTTAGTTTTTTCTTGAAGGGTTGGATTTTAAGATCCTCCCCGACACTTCCCATATGATGGGAAAAATTGAGATAAAAAATTGTGGAGAAAAATCCTAGTTTAGGCTGGTAAAGGAGCGATAATTTAAGCACTAAGGCCATTCAAAGGAATCAAATTTATTGCATATTTTAGGAAAAAAGGTCTATTCGGACGGAAAATGGGGTTTATTTCCTCCGACTCTCTCTCTCTCTCTCTCTCTCTCAGAGAGAGAATCGGTAGTAGGGATGATGATGATGCCTCTCCCCATTCCCATAAATATAATATCCTTTACCCCACAAGGAAGGAATTCGGGCGGGAGTCATACACTCCTAGTTGCATGCCAACTGCACTGGGCTGCATAAAATATTCACATAATTCTCACTATCATTTACTATTATGATGGACTTTTCCCCAGAATTTCACTCTTTTATGTACACTCCTCATGTTTTTTTCTCTCCTGTATTAGTACTCCATATATTAGAGGCCATTGTCAGTCTCTGTATGGAGTGCAGGGATTTACTGTCCAATCCCCCCCACACACACACAACTATATTGTAACTTCCAGGCCGTCACTTCACAAGGGAGCTTCAGCACGCAAGCCATGTTAATTCCATGAATTGTCTACATTACCCAGCTTACAACATGCCCACCCAAAAAACCACAATATTTACGTTTATACTGCCCATTAAGCATGTATTTACGACCAACAGCTTTTTATTTGTATATTTTGGCAACCTTGATTGTGAGACATTTTTTTTCTCTACTCACCTCCTCCATAGTCCTATTATCCGCCACATTATTCCCTGCAGCTGAGTTACCTTCACAGAAATTCTCCCACGAAGCTCCACCGTCAAAGAAAATTATTACAGCTAGCCACAATCCATTATCCTAACCAAAATATTTGGGAAATGACTTAACTTTTTCGACATGCCTCATTGAATAATTTTTTATTGAGAGCCGGGATCCCTTCTTCTAAAACATTTTTACCCAACAAATTCAAAATTGACACTCAAAATTTACATTATAAATAGCTCGAGCCTTCAATTTGTAAGCAATTTAAAACTTTTGCTACTTCTTGATTATAGCATTCACCATATGGCGTTTACTCAAGGTCAAGCAATCCAGGATAAGTTTCAAAATCAATTCAATGGGGAAAAATGTACAGAAAATAAAACTCTTGGTAGCCTTAGCTACATATGTATATTATGTAATTACGTATATAGATATGTATTAGTATTAGTACTACAATAATTATTCAAGGCTTGGCTGAATTTTAAAATGCGATTTTGCTATTACCTGAGAGAATACCTACAATTTACAGATATATACAATGCATTTTTACGTCAGGATATTAAGATGTTTAAACTTTTTTAGCTGACTGCACCTTCAAGTTTTTAATTGCACGTGTTTCTGTTGCATGTGGGATTCTCGAGTTAGAGTCTTTTGTTGATTTACGAAGGTGACTTCGCTTGCAAGCAATAAAACTAAAATGGGAAAATTCCTCAAACGACTTCAAATATGTGAGTACTAATGAGAGTTGGGATGAAACAATTTTATGCTCAGTCATTATTGTCAGTTAACAATTTTATTAGTTTGCGCAGTTGAAGCCCTAGTTAATTCAACTGGGCTGACTTGCAATTAAAGGAAATCTGTGTGAATGTTCAAAAATCTCGGTAATAATTTACTCTTGAAAAGGTTACGAAATTTAAAACCGAAATTTCCTCCCGCTGTGGGAACGTGCTCCAGTGTCCCATGAATCCATTTAGCCCCTTAGTCTGCACAAGGAGCGACGACACATTTCTTACGACAGAACGTGAATTTAAAGCTAATGTTACAACTTACAAGTACTAATTGATACTTTATGCAAATAAAATTACTGAATAACTTTTCCAAAATAATCCTGTCAACAGGACTAAAAATCAATTACATATTCCATTAGAATAAATACAACCCTCAATTGATGACTCATAACATGTAAATAAATAAATTCCTTCCTGCATGCATACTATCGCTGCTTGATCAAATGAAACCTTTGAACTTGTTATTTTCTAAGAATGAATATTTAGTACACAGTCTCTCTTTTTAAAATTAAAATTTTGCTTAAAATGATTGCTGAGTGGTTCAGAGAAAAATAAGGATTGTGTTTAATAGGAATAAGTTCACATGTTTTTACCCCAATCCAAAAAAATGTTCTTAAAAAGGGGCTATTATGATAAGAGTGCACTTAATGTATGTATGTCAATCCCTACTGCTTCTTGAGTTATGCTCCATTGTGAAGGTTACTGTTTTTATTGCCATGCGTGCGTACAGGGTACGGCGCATGGACGCTTTAAAAGTGTCCCAAAACATTAAGTGCCCTTTCACTTTTTCCTTTCAACATTACAATAACCTATGCCTTGGAGTCTCAGTGTGCGTTTTCATGTGGAGCAAACGTATGTACATCTGTGGATCGTTCATATTTAATAATACGTGCTTTAGTGCTACGTTCGAAGTTGACCTGACCCTAGTTGACCTTACCTTAGTTGACCGTGCCGTTGGTGACTTTACCAAAGCCATGGAGTGGCAAGGAACGGGCCCCCTCTGAAGGTCTGATGCTACCCGAGGTCACCAAGCAGTTAAGTTTCATTCGTGCATATTATCATAAGTGCGCACATTCAAGTCCCAATCCTCCAAATATACTTTAATTCTTTTCTGAACCCTTTTTTCATTTAATACTGTAATAAGAATTATTATTGGGCTAAATCTACAAAATTTCAACGCCAAGTTAAAAAATTGACAAGAAAGTTTCCCCAAAAATTCGGTATCAAACAATTTGGGGAATGCCAAAGGGTGAAATGATTTGCAAAATTTATGTTAAAATTTAAAATCACGGCCGTAATAATTTAAAGGTTACTCGAGTTTGCCAATCACCCCTGTTGATAAAAATACTGAAGATCATGCAGGAATTAATTTGGACCAACACTGGTGAATATTTCAGTATAAATCTAGTTTTTAGCTGTTTTTAGATTTTGATCCATTATTGATCTATGGACTAGATAAGTTTTAGTCGCTAGATCTCAAACCGGAATGATTCAATGGAGATGTGTATGCGTTTTAAGATATGAGGGGCCACAGGTCAGGCTCAGCACTACAGTGGTACTAGTTACACTGAAACCGGTCGTTTCGTACCGTGAGAAATACAAGCAAGCACTGGAATTGTATATGGAAACAAATAGGGAATTTGTTCAGGCTTCACCTTCAACAATAGATAATGGGTAGGTAAGAAATATAAAAATTTGTCAAATTTTTAAAAGCTCCATGTATAAATTCAGTGTAACTTCATTCCGATGAATTATGAAGGCTGGCATTAGGGTTGGCATGTCAATTTTGAATTCATTTGTGCAAATGCACAGGATCCATTACAACACAGTATTAGCCAAATTAAACAAGGCATGATCTCCAATTTGGCAGATATTAGAATCGAAACCCGATTAGTAATCCTGTTACAAGGATTTCATTATGGCCACTGAGGAACACATCAGACCAACGGCCATGATTTGCGAATTTACGAACGATCTTGTAGCTGTCATTGTCAAGATGCATTTCAATTTCACTGCAACGTCAGGAAGTATGAGGATTATGAAGCTCCAATTGAAGTTTGCAACGGAGTTCACGAGACACTAATAATAAAAATTAGTTTTCCGACGATCCAGGGTCAGTAAACTTTTTTCAAAGGGTTCTTTCTATATGATGTATGTATGTATGTGCCTCCAAGAGGACGAGAGCAAAATAACTGTAAATGGGGAAAAAAAAACAAATTTCATTCTTTACCCAAATAATGAATGAGGGATTGAGTGAGCGTGATAGTAAAATTAATACTATATAATGGAAGATCCCCTAAGATAAAACGATCACGCCAATAAAATATATGAAGGATATACCGACATTTTTTCCCATACAAATTAAATAAAATGGATTGAATGACTATTGATTTCCCCTAAACATAACCATATTATTAACAGAGTCTACTTTAGAGGAATTGGTTCAGCGGAGATGACCTAGGGATGTCCTCGGGTTGACCTTTGGTGAGCACGAATGTCAGAATGAGCTCACGGTAGTCCTCATTCTCTGTTAAAGCTGCAGTTATTTGATTCATAAAAATATCCTTCTTCAAGGACATCCTCATTATCTCCCGCTATTTCCACGACGCCGGGCTAATTTAGCAGGAACTCCGTCACTAAAGAAAGGATTAATCATAGAGTCAGTCAAAAGCCATCCTTCTGAAATAAAAATGATGAGAAATGACTACACTTCAAAAATATGTAGCTCAGTACGAGTCTCTGGGGGGAAAGAAGCACATTTGAAATTAATAACATGAATAAATCCTTAAGCCATTATTTCCATTCAATTCCAGATTAACGTAAAATTATTAGAATTAAAATTTTAGGAGGTATCTTAATGTGGCAGCCTCAGGGCTACCAACGGCCCTCTCATTTGTTTCTCAGCCCCGTGGTATGTTTAAGAAAATACATTTGCGAAGGGAAACTCTCCCCGTGGGTTAAATTTACATTCCTACTTTGCAAATAAGACATGATCTGCGGAAAGATATACATAGGAGCAGCGGCTTCCCCATTTAAAAATCACAGTTTGTATTCATTTTGAAGAGACCCGTTTCCGCAGAGTAGCTCTTCAAATAAGATATTGTTACGGATGTTGCCTCATCTTCATCATGAAAATCCTCGACGCACCACGCTATTTACTTAACATAGTTTCTTACAAATATTAATTTTAGCCTCTTACAGACACCATCCGCTTTGACAACTTGGGATTTATAACAGAAATCCCTCCAACAGGCAGTCATCTAGGTTGGATGGTGTTGAAAAAATTCGTATTTTGTCAAGTCATTCTGTAAAAATGCTTGTACATTGAATTGAATCATCCTTCTGTGAAATTTTTGTGGGTATCCGCATTACGCATGCATTCAGTATTTGAATGATTCCTGGACGTGTATAATATTCACGTGAGGGCTTGCTATAGGTATGTACGTACACATGCACAATCCTTCCAAGAAAGATGTGTGAACCACGAACCGTCCCAGTGAATTATACTTTTCAATGGGAATTACACGACTTTAATGACGTGAGGACGCTAGTGTGATTGGCGTGATAGGATCTTGATAGCATTCCCGAGCACGTCCATACATACATACGTACATACATACATAAATACATGAACTTTAGATATAAGACATCCTGGCAGACCCAACTACAGAAAGTGTACCAGCGCTCAGAGAATTTTTTCCCATTCTTTTTCAATTGTCAGGATTTATCCCAATTGTTATTATAATGATCCGGTATGATGATGACTAACATTATACCCACCTTCCCAATATTTCTCTTGTATAGTTCCCTGAGTCACGTACTATTTTCATCTAGTAATAATAACTTTGAAATAATACACCTGCTATTTTTTTCCTACAAACAATTTACTTCTTTGCTTTCCGATGTCAGTAAGGGCTTATCTCTGTGACAGTCGGAAAAAAATAGTTTGCACACATTATCATCGTCCTGACGTATATAGGTAGATATAGATACATACATAGATAGTTGCATGCCTTTCATGAAATTCAATTATTATTCGCAAGTTTCATTACACAACTCAACAGAATTAAGCTCAAAATTGAGAGGGAAATCCTAAGTTTCACTTGCATATCTGTACATTTCCATTCCTTGTAAGAGGAGTGGGTTTCCGCCCAATTGACTAAATCCCATTAAAAATTGATTAAAAATAATACATTTATATTCAAAGCTCGGACATGGAGGAATTACCCCTGATCCCAGAAATGTTATGGTGATTATGTTACAGAAACAAGTATTAATTTAGCCTCAGCGAGTAGATACATGCTGATGGGAATAATGATGATTAATCCTCCATGGGAGTTACCACATTAGTTAAAGTATGTAAATACATGGAGTGTAACAATCTCAAAACGTATTTATTTCCAAGTACAAAAACCGTCGGCACTGTTAGAAATATATGAAAAAAAAGGAGTAGGGAAGGTTCAAACTATGGTCGTAACACCTACCACTGCAGGGAGTTATAGTTCATAAATTACCTTAATTACGGAAACACCTTGTCGGAGCTATAAAGATATAACAATATCTATATGTATGTAGATACTCACTTTCCATTTGAGTGTAGAACCAACCATTTTCATCTCATTGTCTGCATTTGATAAATATGACTAAGTAGTCTCTTGCAATTTGTTTAAATGCCAAATGCGTTTGCAAAAAAAAAAAAAAAAAAATTACCACATGCCAAGAGCTTTTGCGAGGCCTGTGACAAATTGGGTACAAACTCAGAACATGCAGTCAGTCTCCTGTTCCAACTATCATTTCAATTACTCCCTTCCCTTCACAACATATCAAGTGAATTCATATAAAATTTGATGAGCAGCTCGTGTACTGTATATACCCTAATTGATTATTAGCCGAACCGAACAAACCCAGTAAGACATTCCTGGGAGGGATGAAGGAACACTACAAGCTACTAAATTTCAGTTCCTTCAAGGACTGTGAATGTAGTTTCCCTCATTATATTTATTACAATTATTTATGTTCATACTATACTTGTAATGTGTGTCTCTCCATGGACACTTAACTTTAAAGCTTCCATTGTAAGGATGGGGATGGGGACTGATGCTTACTGTAGCTGGAGGTTTATGGAGATGAGTTGAAAGGCTGGAGAGTAGCGTAAAGCTGGAGCTAATTCCTCGCCTCCATTTGAATGCCTATAGGGACTTGTGAATTTACAACGAGCTGAAAAATTACATCTTTGACAGATCGATGGTGAACGTCCGAGTTCAGTGTGGAAGTTGTAGTGAGTGTGTATGGTGGGGAGAGGGAAAGGCGCTCGGGATGAAAAAAAAATGTCTTTTCGCTTCATAATAAAGTTGATGGGCTGTCTAGACAAGATCACAATTCACATAGGTAATAAATACAATTGTGAGATGTGTGTTTGTGTGTGCTCCATTTTGAGACGCAACCGGCACCTGTAATCTTTCATTCTCACGGAGAAACCCACATTATTCCACAAACACTCATTGTGTACAAATGTGAGGTTGTGTATGTATAGAGTAGGTATGTATATATGATTGGATACCTCCAGGTACAGAATGTACATATGTACGTGTGTGTATTTCATACTCTCAGTGATTGAGTGAAGAACTATTATATATAAAGGGAGCTTTGTTTAAATTTAGGATTTCATTGTGACAAGGTGTATGAATAGCTACTTGGTGGCTTCAAATTTGAATTTGTCTTTGAAATTAGGGACATACAGGATGAGGAGAGTTCTTCTTTGAGTCACATCTTCCTTCCTCCAGTCCTTGTCCCCCCCCCTCTCTCTCTCCATGTTATTCTGAGTCCGTCGGCCGAAGTCTGAGTGCCATCAATCAACTGGAGACTTGATGCGTTTCATTTAATTTTCTTCTATTCACTTGCATCATAGTCAAACTCATTCAACATGACTCGTGTGGTTGGCTTGGGATTCTCAACAATTTTTTCCCCTACCACGACTGGAGTTGGAAGAGAGAGAGAGAGAGAAAAAAAAATCCAATATTTTCATCCTTTTCCCTCTCCATCTCAGTTTTTTTATCCTCCAGCTCCGTATAACCATCTTGTTTGCAATAAGCTAAGTTTTTCCACCAGTCCTTTCTTCCACTAACGAATCTGAATCTTCTTTCAAGTCACTCTTCTGAGACCTGTCAAGTTCCATTTAAAAGGTTCCACTTAGAAATTTCCGAGTTTTCCTGAATCCCATTTTTCTTAAATCACATTCCCATTTATTTACCTAGTCCGATAGTAATACTAGGGAGTTAATGTGACTACATACAGTGGAGAGGAAACTCGACTCATTAGCATTTTACAGGCCTTCCCTACATATTTACAGAGCTGAGTGAGTATGACTCGGAATTAGCATCTGTAGTCCTCCCCACATGAGACATTCTATTAGTCTTACTTTGTGTACTGTGTTCTAGATGTGGGGTGATTAGCGGAGATCAGGAATAAATTAATTTTTCATCAAGGATTCACCAATCCCCTCAAATTAGCTCTCCCTCTGTTTACTACCTCTCCAAATCCAAATATTTGGTTAAAATTATCTCCCTTGTCAGCTCTCCCCTTCCCCTCCCTCCCCTCCCTCTCCCCCACCCCTCAAGTATCAAATTTTATTTTACCCGCTAATATTATTATAACTGCGGAGGCAGACATGGGCAAGCCAACGAAATTTCCCTGGAACGTTTAGGGAAATAAACCCCACCGATGAGGATTTAAGAACTCAGCTCGTGCCTTCTCTCTCTCTCTCTCTCTCACACACACAGATTCCGTCTTTTGCTTCAGGATCTCTGCCCATGCAGAGGCACTGTCATATAATCTATATAGAGATACTCATACATGACCCTATCAACTCATACTCAGGGACCGTAATAGGAAAGTCGTCAAAATTTTATCTACAAAAGACTATCAGACAGCTTATCGTCCGTTATTTTGATTAGATTGATGAATTCTGAACTTATTTTTTATGCCTTGCCAGTTATCAAGATTAATTACTTGCTCTGTTGATACGGAGCCCCAGGGGAATTTATAAAAGCTCTGAATAAATTAGGTTTTGCTTGTTCATCTTACACACAGTCATCCTGATCGAGGATGAGTGTGGACAAGAGCCGGGGACAAAGTTCAATGGAAATTACAAGGCATATTACCTGTTAAACTCTCTATTGATTTCGCAGTGAGGAATAATAATTATTACAGGGTCTCTCCCATCCAGCAATCGAACATCAGCTAGAATTAAAATTTCTCTAAGGTTGCTACACAAACTATTACTACTGCTACAATAGGAATTAGCTCTGGAACAAATTCACCCCTATTTATATATAAAATACAAGGTGAACAACTCCGCAAAAATGTAAACATTTGTAGTGTGTAATTAAAGAAGTAAATAAATATTTATGGGCAGAACCTGTAGTAATTATATGACTGTGTGTTTTGCTTTGCAATACTGCCTCTACTTGCATTCTCAGTGCATACTGGTTATAAATAATTAATTTTTTCCAAAAGCAGCACACATGTTGTTATTGGACTTTTAAAGGGAAAAAACCAGTTATGATTAATTCTCATGTTCTGAGAACCTCGGTCCGGAAAAAAAGCAGCAGGTGGAGTCTGCTGAGGTTTTTCGACCCTTCATTTACTACAGAGTGGATCTGTGATGATGAGGTACGGACGTGGGTACTGTTACTCGAAGACAAATCCCTGTTCCAGATGATCCTTCTTCTTCATCGTTTGTGAGGCATGAGGTTCGGAGTTGGAATGACAGTGCTGGAAGCCTATTGATGGATGTAACCACCCATTGTGTTTGTGTCCTGCTGCAAGACGAAGGAACATGTCGAGCATAACCCTGTGATGGGTGCCAAAGACAATAGTTCCTGGGCCCAGTGTCTGGCTCTCACAATCATAATCGTAGCTACTCTACATTAACACAGATACTCCGGAACACTGAGTGGTATAACTTGCCCAGGGAATCCGTAGTAAAGTGTTTCATACAGTACCTGTCGTACTATGTATGTAGCCCCTAGAGCTGGTACATTGGACGGAGTCCAATAATATTCCCAATCATGGGACTGACGCCAGGACTTAGCTCTGCTCCTACCTTGTCATAACTTTTGTGTTCAGAGCGTTGAGACGGACTCGTAAGATAAAAACAAGAAAGTGCATAAATAAGAGTCATAGAGCTCCATTGTCCAATCTGGTTTTCCCTTTCAATTATGAATTAGTTCCAGCGTCTGTGGGATGTCAATAAGTACAATTGACGTGAGTCCCTACTCCCATGAATTTTCTCAACGTCTTGGATTTTAATTCTTCATGCAATTACTTAGCCATTATGCGTTGTAATTGCTTATTTACTCCGGTACATATAGAAACTCTGGCATCAATAATAATGAGGATAATGGAAAGAGTACTCTGAATTATTCAGCCCTCTGGGCTATCTATTTTTTTTTTAGGGGAATATTAATAATCCGCCCTGTACAAAATGTCTCCATCCCACAGTCTACCATGAGCATACACAAGGGCTTCAATCTTGATGACGTCCAGGTACAATAGTTTTGATGAGCAATTAATTTCGACTGCAATTTACAGCAATATCCTATCAGAGCTATCATCTGATGGTGAGCTTGCAAATTAGTGTGGCGTTGCAAAAGAAAAAACAAATCCGACACGGTGTCTTTGTTGATTTCTTGATTGCTTTTCGCCTTGTGTTTGCTTTGTCAAGTAATTAGCTCCTCCTGCCTTCCCTTACGAGTCACGTCCGTGCTTATCCTTTGGAAACATTTTTGACAACGGCTCATACTTATATGTACATCCATACACATCCATTACAAACATACATTACACACATGTATAGATACAGGTGACACGTATGTACGGAACATAGACTCAATTAGTTAGGGACCATGTCATTCCAACGCTAGCTACAAGGAACCTTAATAATTGCTATTTAATTCATTTATCATTTTTCCCCATCGCACTCTTGATAAGATGGAGATGTCAAAACAGTTGTTCCCTTTCCTCTTGGCATGATAACTTTGTTTTGGACGGTGTAAAAACACAGGCATTCAATGTGTACAAACATGTAACTTACATATATATATGTATCTATCTATAGATTCGAAGACCCATGTACATATGAATATAAATAAGCACATGAAACCATTAGTACGACAACGGAATGTTATCCTTGTATTCTAATTCTTTCACTCCTTGGCGCAACAAATGGTTTAAGGGACATATGTACATACGTACATGTGTGCGGACCGTAATAGTAATACTATGAAGAAAGATTTTATGTCATAAATGATAGGGCACTTTTATGCTCTCCAGGAATAATTATTTACGGATGAGAATAAGGGAGAGGGAAAAAATTCTTTGATAAAGTAAGTGCTTTCAACTAAACCCATTGCCCATGTCGGACCTTTATCTTGTTGCTACCGGAATTCCAAAGGAGTTTAAATTGTCGTGTAATTGGACGGAAGTAGGAGTAAGATTGGAGTAACTAAATCTTGAGTGTGTTTATATAAATATATATATATGTGAGATGGGAAGTTGGAAGACAGAAAGTAATATTTTCTCTAGAGTCCCGTGCGTATCTTCATTTCAGCCCTCCCCATAGTCCCCACACACGCAGACTTGAGACGTGGCTCTTCCTCTCTCTCTCTCTCTCTCTCTCACTCTCTCTCTCACTCTCTCTCTCTCCAGCAAAGGACTCCGTATACTCTCATGTACCTCCAGTTTCCCTGTACGCAACTCCAGAACGCACTGGAGCTCATGAAGAGACTTTAAGGCAACCACAAAGGATAAGTCAAAAGAAACTTTGTTTCCTCAAAGAAGACAACTTGTCTGGAGATGTACGAGGGGAATAAAAGTATACACATACTCATCTGAGAGTACACGTTCCGAGGAGTGCTTCCATATCCTATAATTTACATAAAATCTATCTCACTCCCTGGGCTTCCTCTAATATTAATATTGCCAGTGTATACATACCCGAAAACATCAAGGGCCTGTCCAATCTCGACTCAGTTCTCAGGCCCAGACCCCACGTACGGATACCTACGGATGATGAGCGGAAAGAGAAGAAACAGGCTTGGGCTACGTTACTTCTCTCGTGACTGGTTCATAGTACTGCGGTGGGTAAGGTATAGGTACATAGGTATCTATAGGTTGAAGTACTCAGGAGTACCATGTAGAAATGTGGACCAGTACCACACTATCACTAGACACTTACCCCGGAATGGTGCCGCAACTTCAAATATGTTGTTACCCATAGTAAGGACTTGGAAGACTTAATACACAACTTTTATTCATTTCCTTATTCCGGTCGGACCAGTGTGGCAGCCAACCTATGTACATAATTACATACATATGTCCGGACAGACATACACTTGTAGTCTACACACTTGCAAACACTCCCACAGACTCGGCCTGCACATATGAGGCAGTGTACAGTATTTGTGAGTCCCTCGTGGTGAGACTGCTTATAGTGTACACATTACATTTTATACTGTAGGAAGGTGGAGGACCTGCCTGGCATTAATAAATACGCTTACCTTAAAGAAGGCCGTAGATCGGAAGGTGTGTGTTCAATCCCATGCATCTGAGGGAGGTATACTAGGGCGGTGAAAATTGCAAAACTGCCATCGTCAGGCTAGACCTTGACGCTGGAAAAGTTGGAAGACTTTGCACCTGATGCAGAAGCCCAGTATATACTTCCCTACAGTATAAATATCTACAACTCTAATAGCATGTGTCTCACTCCAGGCAAGACAGGGTCCAAAATGAGCCAAGGAATATTACTAGAAGTTAAGCAGCATGGAGTTGATAGTCCAGTAGTGGTTTCATTACACTCTCCTATTGGTCTCACTTCTCCTAGGCTTAGAGCTAACGCTCCTAACGAACCTCATAACACCTCCAGAGCTACATGGACACTTTCCAGTCATACTCATATAGAGTAGATATAATTGTGAGTGCACACAAGTCTGAGACCTGGCTACGGATACTATTGTATGTAACTATGTGTTTGCTGGGAAAATTGCATGCATTATTAACCATGTCAGAGGAACTTCCCGTTGTATATCTAGTGTGAAAGACTGTGCGGGAGCACATGCCAACCTACATACCATTACGTCCTTAATCATATGTACATACATAATTATACGCACAAATAGGTATATATCCAATTACGTCCATACCAAGCTCATGTTACCCTCACGGTACTGGTACTTCCTCACAGATTAAAAATATGAGTATAAACGCACACCCGCAGGGATTTTAACATATGTATAGTCTATACATATCTACATGCTACACAGGCCAGGGTCCACTATAACTCCCAGGATTTACTGTGGGTTGTAAACGTGTGTACAGAGATGGATGTAAATGTATGTTAGGTTACACCTTGATTTTAGAATGAGTTTTGGGGTTTGCTTTCCTTTCCCATACCATCATCCAGGTTATAGAGTAGTGAAAATGTTCCAGTCTTCGGGGTTCTTATATGTATGTAGTAGGTGGGTGGCCTGACTTGGGTTTCCCGTATATATATTGGAGTAGAGGAAACTAGAGTGTGTCCCTGGCTCCTAACCCGTTCAATAGGACAGAGGGAAACGAAAGGGAAAACTGGTGCAGAAACAGTTTTGTACAAGTCAGCGGGAGAAGTGTGTATTTCCACTATCCCCATCCGTGTGTATTCCTTATGCTGGGGGAAGGTACTACAGTAGTAGTTGTTGTAGGACCTTGTGCTAGCTTCTACTACTTCAACTCCGCTCTACTCCCAACATCGAGGAGAGGAGAAGAGGGAATGAAGCAAAAGGAAGGAGTATAGTGAGACAGAGAGACCAAGTGAGGAAGAGAGGGAGAGAGAGAGAGTGAGGGAGAGAGAGAGAGAGAGAGAGAGAGAGAGAGAGAAAAGCAAGCGTAAAGGCTCGTAGTAAAGGCTCCATGTGAGGAGTGGAAGTCAGTTTGAGTGCGAAAGACGAGGAGAAGGGAGTTCTGTGCCTGAGCTGTTAGAACCTTTTCCATTCTTAAGGATTGAAATTGCGGACGGAACATTGATACTTGGAAGGAAGAGTGCTCTTAGTCCACCACTAATACATCTACTACAGCTCACTCCTTCCCCCGGTTTACATATGTACGTACATGGGGACGCCCATATGTAGGACCGTGTGAGCGAGTAACGTGAACGGTGAATGAGGATTCAGGGATCCTAATGGAGAAAAAGACCCCGTCCTCCGGTTCCAACACCAGTTCCTCCAAAGAATCATTCGCGAAATGGTCTCATTCGCTTCCGATTCCTAACCTGTGAATATTTTCGTGGTCCTAACTTTATTTCTCACTCCAATTTTAAAACCTCTCACATCAAGTCAGCTATAGATATTTACTCCAAAGAGGTAATATCCTTGAGTGTGTAACATTTATACAAATTACCCCGGACGCATTTTTCACATAATTACACATAATTACACTCACACACATATATTTACAAATTCCTTCAAACAAGTGACCCTAATTTTTAAAGATTTTGGATTTTTTTTTTAATTCTACGGAAAAAAATGTATCATCATTTGACACTCTATAGAAGATACTCTTTCGAAATCATTCAAGAGTTAATTAAATAAATCACTTCCAACATTTGTTCACACATGGAATAACTTGCGGTTTTTTTTTCTAGAAGAATACTCGTTGGGGGCAGACTCGTTGGTGTAGATTTGTTGAAGTAGTGGAGTTAGACCTTGACAGTGAAACCTTAGATCCAGGTTTTTGCAAAAATGATTCATTACTTGAAAAACTTGTAGGACATCAATGTTAATTGTCTTATTTTATTTAAAAAAATCATTTGTACACATTATTACAAGGAACAAACTAGGGTAATGATGATTTCCCTATTTCAGTGAAAGGCATGGTTCAAGTGGAAGGTTTTTTTTTGCAATTAAAATATTTATTTCCCATCGTTTAATGGGAAAATGGTGTTAGTGAAGTGTTTAGAGTCCCAATTAACAGAATTACCTCGGGAAAACTGGGTGTGAAGTAATCGTTAAAATGCTGTTTATTTAGAGAGGTTTAAGGGGGAAATTGGGGGTTTTGTTAAAACTAATTTTTAAAATTGCATCTTTTGGTAGTTAAAAAAAATCCTAGATGATCGTTAAAATAGGGATAAAGGACAAATGTTAAATTTTAGTGAATTTTACCTCAAAAAGGTAGTAAAATCCGTCATAAATCCAGTACATCAAAATATTGGAGTCTCACTTTTATTTGTTTGCTATACACAATTTTTTTTATGGTTATTTTTGTTTCAGAAAAATTAAATGGGTGAAAGTGAGTTTATTAAAATGTAATTTACAAAATACTGATTCTAGCGCAAAAAAAAAATTCAATGTAAATACTTTAGAGACTGTGGGAATTGATACAGTGTTTTTCACTCTGTAAATTGTTTTACCTACTTTAATATTCTCTCTTGTCACCTCTCCAAGTCAGATGCAGAGAGTGTTAGGAGGAAAAATATGAGGAGTTCTCCGAACGCCAGTGAGCATCTAAGGGACGAAACAATTGAATTAAAAAGCAATAACAGGAGACCTACTGATGTTATCTTATCATCTCTCTCTCTCGCAATTAAATAGCCTTACCGAGCTTTTGAAAGATTGCTGAGCCTCCAGATTTCCTGTTCCCAGCCTCTGATAATTTCCACTTGCACACAGAGCTCTCTGTACACAACAACATAAAAAATCCGAAATGCAAATCTTTGACATAAAGTCAGATCCAGAAGGCGTAAGACTTTCAAGAGAATAATATTTATCCTTGCAGGATATTTGTCCCTGCATTGTTTTATACAGTTTGCGTGAGTGTGTGTCTCTCTCTCTCTCTCTCTGTGTGTGTCTGAGTGGAGCAAATGCAATAAGTCACCTTTACAAAAATTTATTCCACTGTCGCCTGTATTATCTGCCATTAAAATTTCACACGAGATTTCATTTTTCAAATGTCAAGTGCTCTTCATACAAAATCTTTATGGTTTTCTCCCTTTTTCAGAGCTCCGTCTCATCCCACAAGACTCTCTCGACATTGTTCTGGATGGGATAAAATTCATTAAGCAGTGACTCGGAAATCCATACAGGTTTGTCCTTTCAATAAAATCAAACGTGATGCCTCTGTAATGAATCAATAGGGAGTTGTCAAGTGTGAGGATAATGCGGGAATTGCTTAAAATGGCGAAAAATAATTTTGCACTTGATGACCATATAAAAAAAAAGATTGCCTCACGTTTTTGCCCAATTGGAAATTGCACCCCCTATGTACTTAAACGCTCACTTTTGTTTTAAACGTTCTTTTTGTGATGTGCCTGCCCTCACGTTTTTTTCCCCCCATCTCGAATTCAAAATATAGTCATTTGTGACGCTTGAGTTTGTTTAGGATTCCTACTGCTTTTTATATCTACACAGGCATAACTTGTGAGTTGTGACTGCTTGTCTCGATCTGCCGTCTCTCAGAGAGTGAAGCCTCTGTACAGGATCTCTAGAAAGACGCATGTTTTGTTGGACTGTAAAAATGACAGAGCAAAACTGGTTTTGTTTCGCTGTGCTTTTCTTAACAATACCAGAATAATCACTCTATGACATTCCCATTATAATTCCCCTGTTACGATTCCTATAGAACACACATGTGTGCATACTAATAGGTAGTCATTATGAAAGGCCAGCATTGTAAAGGGCCCAGGATTTCTGCACACTTTGTAGATATCTATGTAGAGACATGTCCATGGATGTTTTTCTACCGTTTCAATACTCCAAGGAATCAAAAGCACATACGACCTTGTGATTATCTCCCACCTCTCTCACCTCTCCCTGACAGTACATACGGATGATAATTACGAGTAGGAACAACGATAATGTAATTTGCCTCATGGTATTTAGTCTCCTAACTACCAACTAGTAATCATGGGAATTCCTCATTTTCCTTCCCAAAGATCCCATCTAATCATATAGTAGGAGCTTGTGCCGTCTGTTCTGTGTGATGCAATAATTTTTTAATACTTGTTTCCAACCCTCACTATCGCATGCAAACCTGCACCTACAATTGTACGGCTCGTCCAAGGCACATGCACTTTTTAAATTCAACCTGTGCCTAGATAGTAGTAGTACAGTATTATATTAGAACTGGGGAAGGGGAAATCCATCCCTTGCCTGTGCGTTTCTAATCAATGACAAACTATATATCCTTAATAAATTACAGACAACGGCCATTGCTCATCGTACGGGAAATAAAAGATGCTAATGCAGAGATGTACGACTGTAACGAGGAAATAAAACCCAGAAACCACGCTACTAATGATTGTCTTTAACCCTCACATGTATATATGAGAGAGAGAGGCTCAGTGGAAGAGATCCGATAGAATCAATATGATTGTTACAGTCTGAAGCACCTCCTCTCTCACGCCTTGTTTGAATATACTTACATTTTTGCAAATAAAAAACCCACCACATCAAAACTGCTCCAACTCATCTCCTTGAGCTGAGAGAGTCTCAAGTGACACCAATTTCCGAACCAGTTCTGGTCCCCAGAAAAAAAAAAGAACTCTTGACAAGCATCTTCATGTAAATGACCATATCATCTTAACCTGACTCCCAAGCTGGTTTCCCTCTCAGTATTCCCTCGGCCCAGCCCCCACTGTACAGTCCGTGGAGGTTGTATCAATCATCAGACCTGTGTGAAATTATCGAGCATATCAGAGCCCCTATCAACTCTCCTATTCAAGATCCAAGAAGGAATATAAAGATTTCCGAAGTATCAACAACATTCCTTACAGACACTTCCCGCTGAATCTTTCGCTTGTCAAGTCCTATCATGTAAACCATTCCTTTCGCAGGGGACATTATCTCTCCCGTGGATGCTCATCTGTGTACTTCAGTGACGGACAGCAATTCTTTCTTATATATGCTCTGTCCCTCTGTCTCATCATTCAAGACTACCTTCCAGAGCGTGGGGAAAAACTCTGGAACTTCCAGGGACACACTTGGACGGACAAGTGCATTTAAGTACATTTAAAAATAATATATGGGAACTCTAATCCGAAGTAATAGCGTGCTTCAGGAAGTGACACTAAAAGATGTTATCCCAAAACTGAATATTTTTAATCAAGTTCGGAACACTTGAGTGTACGACTCACTACTGTTCAAAAGTTGGGACGTACATATGTACGGACATTGTATGAATAGGACTACGACTAGATTTGGATATCGGGTGAAAGTAGTTCACTGTAAATTGGTTCATTGCTACCGTTTCTCCCGTCAAAATATAAATACTTATGTATATCCCTTTGTGTAGAGCCAGTTTGGGAAAGAGGACTGTCGTCTGGCTTGACATCGCATGCATATCTGGGAGTAATGGTTTTGTGAGCGAGAAAGTTAAGTGTAACTCTTGTGATTTGACTCCACTCCGTGACTCTCCGCGCTTCTGAATTTCACTGGATTGGAAAACAAATTAATGGTTTATTAAAGTTATTTAATGAAAACAAGAGCAATTACACAACTTTCCCCAAGCACGTTACTACTCCTGATACGACTCAGTATGTGTACCTTCCCTCATGGATTTATACATGCAGACCTGAGAAATCCGAGTGTCTCTACAGGATAGACTTTTTCCTACCATAGGGCCCGACTCAAAATAAATACGAGGGAGGTTATAGTGAACCAAACACAGGAGAAACTTTTGTGTGACTGACAAATTTCCTATATACGTATAGAATTTACTCTGGGAGTGTTGTCTCTACACTTGTTTGGATATATGTAACTCCGTGTCTGCTGTGTGTGTGTGTGTGTGTGTCAGAGTAAGCTACCAAAACTAACTGCCTACACACCTATTCAATTACGAAATTCATATCATGTTTCACCAACAACAAACTTTTACCTCCTGAAAGGAACAACGTGTGAAAAAAAAAGTCAATAAGGTAGTTAATGTAGCTAAATAGTTTGTGGGGAAAGATTTACCCGTGGAATTAGCTATTTCCGTTTCGCCCAACATATCAGAGACTCTAACTCAAAACTAAGTGTAGACTGCACTACACACTTACACAGTACATGTCAGACGGAATGGAACAAAGGGACAATTTTCCTGGAGACCTGTATTTCCGTCTGTGAGTGAATTATTATAAAGTAACGAGTTCTGTGAAAACTTAATAGAATCCCAATTTCAGGACAATTACACTCTTTAAATGAACACTTTGAAACTGACTCTACGGGTTGTGAAATTCATGTAAATTGTGCAAAGTTCCATGACTCGAGGAGATTTCCAAAAGTGACTCTTGTATTGTTACAGTCCCCTATGTACCTTCAATTTTCCAGAGAAATTTGTCATTTAAATGTTAATGTGTCAGGAACCTCTCACATGACAAATCAAATGTATCAATTACACTCCCTTTGAACTGTTGACTACCAACTTTTTCCTACATAAGTAGGGACACATACGTTCCAAGAATACAAAATCCGAGGATAGATTGTGAGTCGTGCCGTGAGCAATTCCGAAAGCAAAAAAAAAAGGAAAAGCAATTTCTCATGATTTATTCAACACCTTGTAATTCAGCGGACTCGTATCATACAATAATTCAGGGATTATTTACCCAAAAAAGAGACATATCTTGAGAGCTGCCTCATGTACAAGCCCTATCTTGGGTCCAATCTCACCTGTGCACCAACATCTCTGTCGGATTTAATCAACCAGAGACAAAAGGATTTTCTTCCTGGAAACAGAAAACCCCTGGACCTGACTCGTCATTAGTAAAGGTGCGGGGAGAGAAGTCAGAAAAAGGAAAGTTCTCTCGAGGGACGACCCCAAAGTATTTTTCAATATCAATCAAAGTCAAGTCAGGCCGGTTTCTGGATACACACATCCCGATATATAGGGTATAAGTCACTCTTGCATATCTCCTTGAAGACAGTGTTCCTGTGAGTGTGAGTGCGTTCCTTCCGTGAAAAATAATCTTGAGAGGGGAGAAAACTCTCCGATTACTGGATTTAGTGTGTAACACCTTATTAGTCTGATTCATATCAAAGGAGCACTTTAGACTTGAAGATTTTATTGTGACTGATTAAATTGAACAAGCTCTACACGTGCTTTTTAATCCAAGATTAATTCCTCGAGATTAGGATTTGAAAAGACTGAGCTACTCCCCTACCCCTGCACCTATCACAACTGACTCCTGACTCTGCCTCTCTTAATGGACAAACAAACTCCAGTTTCCTCACATCACACACATTCTTCCACGTTTCCTTTCCCTCAAGTTCACACCAACAGAGTTCCATAAGGCGTCCGTTGAGCAATTGTGGATTCGTGGATGTTCCATCCCCACCATGGACACTGGAACTGTTCACCAGTTCGGTAAGAAACATCAATGATTTTCCTCATTTGGTTTATGTCCCCGAAACTCCACAACTTTTTTTGAGTCACAAGCTACCCCATTATCCATTAACAGTAGATACAGTATTGAGAACTCCTGTATTTATTCAGGTACGGAACTTAAGTACATTTTATGTAAGGACTAGATATAATTATATCTACTCCAAGGACATTTTTCAACTCAGTTCCTGGCTAACTCAACACACAATGACTGCCTGCTCCGCAGTCTGACATTAAAACATACTTTGAGCTTCCATGTGAAACTTTGGAACGAGCATGAATATAAAATTACTGGATATTTACTTACATAAGTATTACATCGTTCAGTAAGTAATTCTTACTGGCAGGTATGTACTTATAATGAACACACTAAATTATTACGTCCAAAACATTCATTTGGTGTTCATTGCTCCTTCAGGTACAAGAATTGACTTACTCTTACGCATGTGACCACATGCAGGACTTTACTTTGTACACGCATCCGTCCTTGTGCAAATAACTGAATGAGAAGCCTAAAACGGGGATGGTTAAATGGCTCAATTATCTGCAGTTAGGAGGTTATGGTAATGGGCTTCATGGATAAGCCTCGGAATAGGAAAGGGTTTGATTGACTATGTATACTCTAAGTGCATTATGATGACCCGGGCTATGACGGGAAGTTATTCTGGTGGAATTATGAGGAGTATTTTTATACCTTCCCTCTTACCCCAAGTTACACACGGTTAATTACATATTCGCGACCTGGGTGAGGAGGAATAAAGTGGGGGTATTATAGAAATTGGGGACTAGTTGACAGGTGCAGAGAGGGACGACGGCAGTCTTACTTCACCAAGTCACTGGTCATAAATTTATTTCTAATCTTCCGCACGCGACACACTAATGGTTCGGGCATTTGTCTTGATAATTGCTAATCTATGTTTTTCGCCCGAGCAGGACAAGCATGTGGGAGTATCACAGGGAGTGTTCATTACTAGCTAGGACTAGGGTTCCCGACTCATATGTATGTATGTATGTATGTATGTATGTCCTACACGCGTGAGAAGCAAAAGGCAAATGGTGTCTTTAGCGGGAAGCAAGTTAATAAAATGCTTTGGTCCGAGGGAACTTCCCCAAGGGCATAATTACCCACTTTTTGCAAAGGAACAGTCAATAAATCCGTAATAAAGGGAACACTTTCAGTTTGACGTAATTACTTTGAAAAGCCTTGTCAAAAGCTTGGGAAAATATTTATTCATTTCATTAAACCTGGATGAACTACACGTCATTTTGTAGGTCAGTCCTTCCGGTATTGACAATTTAATTTCTATATCTCCTGTATCGATTAATTGCATGTGTTCATGTACGAAGGAATTTATAGCTTTTGGGCCTGAAGGCGTTTACAGTACACATGATGTTTGAATAATGAGAAGTCTCTATCCCTGTTGTAGCACACTGTTTTTACAAAATTCAAACCTATGAGCAAAACTACTGTGCAAAAATTAATATAATTATATGTGTCATTGATACTGAGAACTTTAATGGAGACATTTCTGCGCCTGATAGTAAGTATCTATTTGTACACGAGGAGACAATAAATGCTGCTTACATAATTAGCAATTCCATAACTGTACTACATTAGTGTTGACCTTCGTTTCACTTAGATTGACCTCCGGAGGGAATGCCTCAGCCTAATGCTCTTTTCAAGTGACCTTGCCTTGCCGCTTTAATATTCTCATCAGCACTAGAGCATCATCACAACTGCATTAGCAAATGCCTTCTTCAGTGGTGGTCGATAAAAGAGTCGTCTGAGCATGTTGGAGAAGATGAAAAGACCATTTCAGCCTATGCATGTTGTTGCAGAAAATATATAAAAAAAATACAAAGTAGCCCCTATAAATTTGCGCTCTGTAAAAATTACTTGTATTTTTTTAGTCCAAGAATTTATCCGCGCCTGAGCAAGAACGCTTGAATTCTCAGCTCATCTAAAGTTCAAGCGCGTGCTACCCCCGTTTTAGTTTTTTTTTCCACCAGAGTAGTCCATTCCAGCAGTTTGGAAAAAATAACAACTCATTGACGGACACATCAAAGGAAATAACTCGGGGAGATATGCTTCTTGCAAGTCAATGACACGTCCTTTGAACTAAGCGCCGGAGTTAGTACTGACAGAGTTATTCTAAAATAGGCATTCCTATAGTTCCCACGAAAATAGTAACAGACTGTCGTAAACCTCAGGTTTTTCCCAGCTGAGGGCCAATTAGTCCAGACGCTTATATGGAGAGCTGTCGGAGAATAGAATATTGTCTTTTCTCATAGAATGTCCCCCCAATCAGTTGGAGCGTCCACAATTATTTTCTATGTACTCTAATTAATTCAAATCCGAAAAAAGGGAAGTCAAAAAACCAGTTTGGTTTGGAAATATTGTGGGAACGATTCGTAAATTAATCTACCTACAAAAATACTGTCATACTGCCAATAAATATTAACTGATGGATGATTACGTGTACACACGTGGGGTTGTGCGTACACTGTGTGCAGGGAAATATTTACCCATACTGTGTTTATTTGGTCCACTGCTGTGTGAAAGCACTTCCAGTTTGTTATTTATTGGTGGTTTTTGAACAGAAGCCGTCCGTGAGTGTAGGGAAGGCGTTCGAGATTGGTTGAGGGTGTCAGTTGTCGGAAAATTGGAAATCTAGCTGAAAGGAAACGCTTTCTAATAAAACTTAAATGGATTAGACAGGGGACAGGAAATGTAAATAAAGTCTACGTATCCAAGTGTTCCATGCCTTGTGCATAGAGAGAGAGAGAGTGAGAGAGAGAGAGAGAGAGAGAGTGAGCCTCCGGAAACTCCATACACAGAAATTCTCCTGAAATGAGAATTTATGTATACAGAGCTCAGTGAAGCCAAAATATATGGGGAAAGCGTGGAGAAATTAGATTTCCAACCAGGAAATCACACTTTGGCTGAAGGAAATAAGATGCATTGAGTAGAAGAAAAGATCAAAGTCGGAAATCAAAGTATTTAGCACTTATGTGATTCCATCCCATATGCTAATACTAATACTAAAGGCAGACAGAAGTACAGTTTTCACCACATATGTAGATACAAATGCACATGGTACTTTCTCCAGCCAATCCCCCGACATTTCTCTGAACCATTGAGTGTACCGTGTAACAATTTCCCAGGGAGTACCCACTCTCACGTTGTCCTCCGAACAAACTCCAGCCATTGTCAAGTGATGAAAGAAAGTATTTTCAGACGTAGTCCCTTATTCTCACCACGAATGAGGGAATTACTGAACCCTGGAATATGTAGATACTCCTATTATTCATACTTTCTATAAATAGATACAATGCATTACCTGCACTGGAGTAAAAGCTCCTATCTTCCTTTCCATCGGCGCCTTTCACTCTCCTTTCTAGTAGATCCAGTCCTGGACGAGGACCCAGCTGTACAAAACAAACACTAACAACTTCCATGTACATTTCCATTCATACACACTCCGTGGAGCGTGACTATGCATATCTACATTCAACTTGCACATATTAAATACTCCCATTACTCCCATTTTAAAAATGAAAGGCTTCATATGAATTTAATAAAATAGAATAATTTAACCAAATGGACCTACGTAAATAATTACTTTCATAAATGCTACTCTTCACGCAAAAGCTTCCCCCTGTGCTTACCACGAAACTCAACGTGTATGATAAGCCATATAGTCCTGTCAACATCAATGAAAAATGCTGTTTACTTGGTACGATAATGTGTAATTATCTAGGTAGTACAAGCCACGTATGGGCCGGGACGTAAATTCATGGAAATCTTGGCTCCTCCATGATAAATAACTTACGATAGATATATTCTTGAGTCAGCTTTTATTGCCTTCATAATCTAAACATGCGTTCCATTTGGGATTCCTTTGGCCGGACTGATACTGTTCAAGCCACGTATGTAATTATCTATATACCTTCCTACAGAAACTATGTATTTATGTACATATATCCTGCAAGGGGAAACAAATTTCATGCTCCTCAGGTGTGTGGCTCCGACTCGATAATTATTCACACTTTAATAGCAAAACTTGTTCCAATGCAAGTTTTGGCAAGCTCAAAAAAGTTTCTGCTCCTTTACAACCATGGACGTGCATAGAGGCCTGGAGGGTGGGGGGATATAAATATCAACATGTGGGGGACCTGGTGGATCTGGCCCGGGCTGTGAGAGTGGATAAGGAGCTGAGTGCTTCCTTTGATATGAGCATGTAAAAATATGATGATGATGAAGACATCAAAGTTGAAAGGGAAACTACAAGTTGAGGATTTCACACACTAAGTGAGTACGTAACATGGGGAAAAGACTTGAAATTCCAGGGTTCACACTTGTCTTTAACACGAGCGTATGTTTACGCATGCATGTATATCTATATCTACATAGGGAGGCTCATACCATTGGACAACTATATGGCGGTTCACATGTCATGGACAGTATATACTATCTGTATGAGGGAGTGCATGAGGATGCAGATCCACTAGTAGCAAGTTCTAGGGCTCCTTGCTGAAATTTGCATAAGTGTGAGGAGCACCAGACCATAAGTTATGTAATGTAGTTTGTCTTGAAGCTACATAATTTAAAAATTTGCATAGTTTAGTCATTGAGGAAAGTTATTTCATTTTGCCGAGTCGACCCGGAATTATGTTTGTCTTTTCCAAAAGCCTGGAAACATTTTGCGAGGGAAGTATTATCTCTCTCTCAGTACAGTGTAGCATAGGACGCTTCCCCAGACGTGTGCACATCACATCTCTCTCCCTGCTCTATGGGGTAGCTGTCGTTTTCATTTCGTCTCTTTCCAATATACACAAGTAGTATGTCCCTCCTCCCTCATCTATGTATCTACAAATAAATGTACATATCTCAAATGGTTCCCTGCATATGTTCGTATGAATCTGTTGTAAGTCTCCCATTGAGAGGGGTTATGTATAGATATGTACAGCGAACTGAAAAAGTTTCCTAGACCCTATGTCAACCTCATGGATGTGAGAGGAACTTCCTTTATTTTGTGTCTATATTAAGGTGACACATGAGTACCTATAAGTATTTGATGAATGTCTTGAGCTGGAGCTTTACTAGCTTTGACAAACTCCAGGTTCAGGAGTCCATGTGGAATAAACTCCTACATTATAAATACTATCAGGCTCTTTACTCCACTCACTACTCACTGTTCGTGTGGATGCCTGTAAGCTTGGGAGTCGCTCCGGTGCTATTACATAGTGTATGCATGTCCGTCGACGGGAATGTCTTGTCTCAACCAGGAAATCACTTTATAGTAGGGGCAACCGGGTATGTAAAGTTTTTGGGGAACTTTTTGGAAATGATAGTAAGTACAGTTAATTCCCTGCTGAAGCTAAATTAAAACTTGTTTGCTTCTTCCCTTTATATGTATGACTCAACTTTTCCAGGCTCAGGACCAGGACTCGGAGTATGGGCTGGTCTTGAGGCACAGGTTGGGCTCGGAGAGACGGGTATTGGCCCTGTTATTTATTTTCTTTGAGATTCTATTAATTTCACACTGAGGGAATCATATATAATAAATGAGTTTGTGTCAAAGGTGAACCCAAGCTCGTTTTCTTTTGAACCACCACTCACAATTCACATTCTCCGAGTGGTGCTCTGCCGACTCTCCTCTCTCTCTCTCTCTCTCTCTCTCTCTCTCTGTCTGACTATATGGACATTTGTGTAGATATCCGTACCTCGACCGGCATGAGGGCACCTTCCCCTCTCTGACTATTGATACTGACATTACTTAATTACATTTGAAGTTGGTTCCACGCACTCATGGGTAAATTTAAAGTGCAAATATATACGGCCCAGTCCCCCTCGTATACTTTTACCACATATGTAAAGATGTACACCGGAGAAGATCTGTAATCAAGTTGTTGGGTTGAGCTAAATTGACTTCCCCTACCAACTCACATTTTACAGGGTACTTTCACCCGAGGAACATATCCCATGCACATACATATGTCAGGACCTACTCAGAGATTACAGACCTATTTCAGGATCTGTGGATACAAGCCCTTCCCTTTTACATAGCACCTGTGTACATATATCTATACAAAATTACATAATGTAAAAAATATAAAGCACTTCCTGTGGAAAGATTCTTTTCAAACTAAACCTTTCATTGATGCTAGTGAAATTGATTATTTTTTTTTTTGCAAAAGTGTATGTTAGTGTATACCCCTACTTTCAATGAAAATAGCACTCAGAAGTTGAAGCCAACCCGCCGGAGAAGTTTTGTCTTACAAATATCCTCCTTTTCTAGTTTTTCACTGGAACAACTTCAACTCCCTCCCTCAACTAACTCTCAATTTGGGTGAAATTTAAAGCTACAGAGAAAGAGCGAGACAGAGAAAGAGAGAGAGAGAGAGAGGGAAAGCTTTGGCAGTCATATATAATTAGTGAGGGGGATCAGGGCGTGGGAAAAATTCCGCTGAAAGTGCTCCAGTTTTTGTAATACTAAATGAGTATTTACTTTTGAGACGTAAAACATTTCCCGGGAATTTCTATAACTAGCTGGATACTTTTAAACTTATTTAAACTTCTATTCATTTACAACCTCGGGTGACTTTCGGAGGCTTTGAGTATCTATCTATACCTCATGTAAGGTAAATTTGCCAGATGTTGGGGCAAGTTACTTTCAAAAACCTCGTGGTTAAGTTTTCTAGATTGCTTTTAATAAACTTTGATTTCCTCAACTTGAGAAACCGCACAGTTCCAATGTATTCCCTCTATTAAAGCCCAGGAAGGTCTTCTTCCCTTGCCTTTTGAGCAGTCCTCATAATTGCTATATATTAGTTCCAATGTGTAAATATGTACAGCGGAGGGAGGCATCCCAGACTGTGAGTTTATTATGTGATAGTGTATGGAATTACCACCGTGCTATTACTTTATGTAAATACACACATGTAATAAATAAATTAATCAGTATCCTAGTAACATTGAGCCTCCCAGGTCCAAAAGTAAATACAGAGAGAGTCAGTTCCAACGGCGGGCTCCGCCATATAATTGAACAGCGGCTACGCCTTTTAAGTAGATGCCCTAAAGTCGTTATTTGCCAGGGAGCATGGAGAAGTACACAAATGACATTTGTATTTGCACACTGGAATTAGAGAGGAGATATTTTAGTCCATGTATGTACATATGTACATACATGGTTGCATATGACGCATGCATACTTGCATTAGAGGGCCTGGAGTGTCGACACAAACATGTACATAGTCCCAAATACTATTTTGTAACGTACATAGCACTTTACCCATTCAAATGAGAAATATATGTGTAGTCACGTCCCCCCATCCAGAATTCCACGTTATAAATATACCTGAACTGACAACCAGTAGGAGATATGTAGTAGTCGTACTCTTTGCCCCTTTTTGGGTTGCGGCTTTGAAATGAACAGTCAAAGGACGCGGCTGGATGGAGGTAAGGATTAGAAGCCGTCGACATATAGCTTCAAGAAAATATATGACGTGTGTGTGTGTGTGTGGAGAGAGAGAGAGAGAGAGAGAGAGAGAGAAACTAAAATGAGACGCTTAATTATTCATTTAGCATGAAAGCCCGATATTGCTTATAGCTAGTGGGCAAGTATTTGTACTTGTACGTAGACAGAATCTACAGCACACATTTGTCTCTTTGTAGCTCCAACTCCAAAAGGAATATCGAGTGCCAGAAAATTAACTGAAACTGATAGCTGCGCTTTTGGGTTTCGTACAAAAGTAAAGTCTTCCGCAGTCCAACCAGTTCTTGTGGAGCGATTGAGAGCTGTAGACCTATCTGTAGATATGTATGTAGCTCTGCATCTGCAATTGCATCGCCAGTCACAATTTATGTCTTTGCTTCCTACAAACATCCCCTCAGTTTTGCGCCTCATTACAAAAACATACTCACTCCTCCGAGGCAAAAGAAAAAGAGAGTTGAAAAATGCATGCTTTGAAATTCAGAGAAGCCCTGTATGTGTTCCTGAGTAGTTATAACTATTCTGTTTTCCACAATCTCTCATCTCACTCGAAGTCCTTGTATGCATACCTCTAAAAGTAATTTTTGATGCTCAACACAAAAAAAAAAAGAGTCAGAAGTTTTGTAAATAAATATAAGTACACGGAGATACCCCAACAGTTGAGTATAAGATAGGCGTCAAATGCACATTTAGAAAAGGATAGATCAAAACTGAGATCCTCAGGGAAATAAAATATGTGGAGTGTATGGAGTGATACGGTGCTCGTACTTAGATCAACTGTGTGTACATACTGTAGATATGTAGAACTACCATTGGAATGTAATCCAGGGAAACATGGAAGTTGGACGGGGCTGTGCAGTGTTTCAAACCTGAATGACTAATGAGTAAACAGTGGTCTATTTTATAATCCAATTATATCTCATATATAAAGTCTGGGATAAATACCCGAATAACATTCTGTCATATTGAATGAGACGAACTACCTCATGCGGAACAGATCCGGCCGAATACCGACCCGGGCTTCCTCCTCGTCCCAGTCCTCCCTGTGTACACATCTTCTGCTCAGATGCCTCCAAATATGAGGTAGGAGCGTGCTCGGGATAGGTATTTCAAATTTCCTCCTCTTGTCCATACATCTAGGTTGTAAAGCAAACTTGAAAGTTTCAGACGGGGGGAAAAAATGTCAACTTTAACTCCTCGTGCGTACATCGGCACATATGTATGTACAAAGAGTCTGAGGCTCGACTCCGCTCCCGCTTTCCCGTCCCGACAAGTTCATGTTAAAAACCTGACTTTGAAAGAGGAGCGGATTTTGTGAAAAAGAGAGGAAATGCGAGTGGACGAAAATAACCTACGGAATAATTAAAAAGGATCATCTACAGTTTCACTATATGAACATATGTAATTACATACATAGTACACTGAACAGATGACTCTACTCATGTATATGTAGATATCACTATGGAAATTTTATCCGGCTGATTGTAAGTTGAATCACCGGATGTAGTTTTATTTTTCAAGTATATACATACTAATTACATATGTATGTACATATGTTCGTGTACCTACAGAGCTGAAATTACCAAAACCCTACCTGTACAAATGAGGGAGCCTGTACAAGGCAGATTGTGGCAGCCTCCTCATCCTCCAGTTGTTCCAGGTCTTGTTCCAAAACGCCTCCCTCAAAACTGACGTTTCTCCCACGTTGTATGCCCAAACAAAAATAAACGTAATCGGGCTTTACAAAATTTAACTTTTAGTCATTGGGAGTGCGGTTGGGCTTTTGATGTTTTGTGTACGCATCTTCCCACGCGATGCAAGGGAGTCGGAGTACGATCCTATACGCTCAGACAGCCCCTATTGGTTACCTTGACTGAAGCTCCTACGAATGTACATACACTGTTTGTAAATACCAGAGATGTTCAGTCTGACTTTGTAAAGTATTTATGGGCTAATTCCAATTGAGATTTAAATAGATACTTACATATGTAATTACTGTATTGTATAATTATAGTCATGGGGGATGCTTGCATGTAAATCCCTCGGATTCTGTGTCCAGGTGAATTTATAGGGTGGCTATAATTAGATCTAAGTAGCTAGTGCTACATACTGTTACCGACATTATTTACGCAAGTTGAGACCATTCATCTTCACAGGGTTATCACTGCTGGCCAATGCGTATCTCAAAGACTACCCTGGCATGGAAGTCGGGTGGGTGGGATGAGTTTTAGAATAATTAAAGATCAAAGACAGTCTGGGATGGTAACGTATTCAGTATTTGTCTTTGACTCTAGCAGTCATGAAATCAAGCTCGGGGTTTTCATGTATTTTACATTTTTGGATGAGAAATACCAAACTGTATGAAATTCTTGGTGTGATATAATTATATGTATGTAGATATTTAGGTAATTACATATGTATGTAAGTAACCCATCCGTTCAGATGCCACTGGATAATTCTTCGGGATAATAAATCATGGAGATTTTGATTAAAAATGTTTTAGAATTCCGATGAGATATCTATTTTAATTTTGTTTCGTTTTCTATTTAAAATATTTGAGCTAAAACTTTCAGGTGTAATATTTGACAGTTCCTTTGAAGTAAATAATTATCAGTAATTTTTTAATGTTATACATATGTAACATAGTGAAAAATATGTTTCTTCCTTTTTGGGGGGACAAGGTGATTGTATTGGGAAGCAATTCCATTAGAAAGTACTACAACTGTTTGTAATTCGCTGTCTTGCTATTTAATATGAAAAATCCCCTGCTTTAAGTAATAACTTTTTAAGTACTAACAAATACTAGTGGAGAGATGGGACTTTAAGCCAGCGTGAAAGTACATATATTTGATGAAGGTTCCTGTATTTAGTGAGGGCTCTGGGTGTTGAAAACCTTTCCACGTGGACAAATCTCCTTTAGAAATTTCCGAGGATACCCATTACTTTTGAAAGTCATCTTTTTTATTCACAGGAGTAAATTTAAGACTGGAGTAAATACTCATCCAAAGGGAATGTCATAACTGTACTTCCGTATGTACGTAGTAGGAGGGACATGATAATCTAAATATACTAAATGTAAGGTCATAATGCTAACATCAGGTGAATTCTGAGAAAACTCGGGGCACATAAATGCTCTCCATATTTTCAAATGATAATACATGAAAGGATTCCTCCAGTTCCTGGAACCTTTAGATCCCTGAAAAGTAGCACATCAAAAGTAAGGTTTGATGAACGAACCGCATAATAAATCGAAAATTAGGCCAATTAACTTCCAGCTAAAGTCAGGATTCACCTCTCTCTCTCTCTCTCTCTACCTCTGGCCCCTCTTCCCTCTCCACGTAAATTTGAAATGCTAATGCCCAAGATTTTATGAATAAATGAGAGGTTCAAATAGAATGTGGGCTCACAAATTACTACTCGCTCCTGCATATAACGGATGTATTAGCATCCCCAAAACAGCCCAAATTATAATAAATTGTGGCTTCCTCAAAATTTGCTCACCTAAACTGCATTTTGAATACCCTTTGAATACCCTTTCACTCTAAATGCTCTAAAAATGCTGGGCGTGTGCATGTAGGTAACTAGAATGGTCTGAAATGGTAATCGACAATATTTCCTGCATTCAATTCACATGATAAATTATTTTTTCTATTTTTAATGATTTAACCAAATCGACGTTTTGTATTTAGTAAAAGAAGCTTTTATAGAGTTTAATCCCTCTCAAAATAATTCCTGAACCTTGTACAATTCCTACTTTCAAAATTGAGGCTTCCCCTTGTGAGAGAGGGTTACGAAATCCGGTGTTTATTTGAAGACAACTATTTTTGGCTCCTTAATTAATTATTTCTGTACACCTGGCTTTGCAGTTATTTATCAGGTACATCCGCCTCTGGTTCGTCAACTGAACCTGGATTCCTCCTTGTAAAACAAGAGCCATAAGGGAGGGAAATGCCTGTCAATTAAAACAGTTTGCAAAATGAGTATTAATTAAGTCATTGACTATGATTGAATTCCTTCCCAATAACAGGGAATCCTTAATTGCAAGGCTCTTTAAACTGATAATTGTCTTCATTATTCAAGATTTAGATTTGAAGGGACTAAACCCCCCAAGTGATTTCCCATCGAATTTGAATCATACATAGTAAATGATATGAGTGATTGATTCCCTTTAAATATCTCGAGTGAAAAAGGAAGTTCTGTAATGGGAATTAAAATTCGGGGAACGGATTAAAAAAATATCAGTTTACATATCTATGTAGATACATGATCCCTCATCAGAAAAGAAAAAGGGCTGTCATCATTATTTCAAGGAGCTTCCCCGTGAAAAAAATAAATACAAATCAGAGTTGAGGGAACAAAAATCCCTCTCTGAATTTAAAAGAGCCTTAAAAATTTGTGAGGAACTCTTCCCATAATTTATGAACTCACTTCAGCTCCCCTGCCATCCAATGACAGGCCTGAGTGAGGCCCCACTAAATTGACATCATTAATACGAAATCATTTCTCGATTCCAAGTCAGTCTCATTTTAATGAACCAATGTCCATTTCCATACTTGACTCTCTTCTTTCCCTAACTCATCAGTTCACTGGCAGGTGTACCTCTCCCAAAGCCCGGGTTTTAGTACTTTCCCAGCCCGTTATGAAAAGTACAGTTAGCTCAGCTACGGAAACTTAAATTAAAAATCTCAATCCAACTTCACGCTCCGAACCCAGACAGTACAGAGTCAGTGGGAGGAGGAAGGGACATATATTATGGAGGTTTGAGAATCATTTTAATTAAAAGAGGGGATTGCCCGCCATCCTCCATATTTTAAAATGTCAAACAACACACACACACACACACACTCACACACACAAAAAATGAAAAAAAAATCTCTGTGTGTTGGTCTCATTGTAGGGATTTCCCACTCTACAACACATTCAGACTCAAAGGGTTTCCAATTTTCACACCACTCATCCTGTAAGATACGAGCGGGAAGAGATCCGAACAGATGCTTTTCCAACATCTTTCCAATTGTGCCAATGACATTGGCATACAAGACTCAGAGAGGTACAGACTCTCTCTGAAATAACTCTCTCTCTCTCTCTTTGCCTACTCATCTAAGGCACACAGGTAGATGAATAGGAAAATACTACATTTGTAAATCCGTGGAGCTCTATAGGTATCTATTCCTATCTCTATGGTTTTTGTATGTATGTACATATGTAGATACCTGTATGTCTCTCTTACTCCAATTGTTTATGCGAGCGAAGTTCACCGTGTGCACGTACAGGCACAGGCACAGTCACAGGCACAGGTATGTTCTTACAAGTGTTCATTTGATGTCAATACAGGAGCGTACATATCTACTGAGGACATATGTACATACATCCCGGGCCACATATGTTGAAAGACAGCACTCCGCTCACTTCGGAGGGAGTTGAGAGAAGAAAAACTTTCCCATATGTTGGCAAAGAAAGCTATTCCGGGGTGTGTGTGTCTGACTGTGCGTGATTTCTTGCTCTTGTTGAGTCTCTGGGAAAACAAGGAAGAGATGTATAGGAACCCATGCTCCGGCTCCCAGCTACACCCTAACTTGTGGGTTTGTCTCCTTCCTTTGAACTCATCCCATAGAAAAAAAAGGGAGAAGATGAAGAGAGAGAGAGAGAGAAAGAGAGAGAGAGAGAGAGAGAGGCAATTTCAAATCTAAACAAGTGTGACCTTAGTAAATATCCACTCCGATCTTTTTGTAAAATTTACACCTCCAACGTATTTCTGTGATCACGAGAGTTAACTCCCGGGTGACCTGGGAATAAGCTACATCTGTATCCAATCGAAATTTTACCGATACTACTATTTTTGGTGCTGAAAATCACAAGTTTACGTCCCTACTACCAAACTCCCGTCAAGAGCCGGCAATCTCCATAGCCAAGGATTCCTCTTTCTAGACCTCAACTCACAATCAGCCGATTGTGCACCCAGTACAGATAAGAGAAAGCTTTTTAGTATACGACTTTGGCCGGCAACCACAGACAATATTTGTTTTTCTTTTTGCCCAAAGATACTAGCACCAAATTTATATTCTGATTTACAGATATCCATCGGTTGGCAACACACTGGAAAGCACTATAAATGCCCAAGAGATCACATCTGAACAAAGCCCGTTTCCATCACAATCAATCAAGTCTCTCCTCAGAATCGGACTCTCCCCCCGCTAAAATTGCAATGTTAGAAGCCAATGTCACTCAGTTGAGCATGGAGGAAAAGGTAAACTTGATCTTATCAAAGATGGCCACAAGTGATCAAGCACAAAAAATAGAACAAAAGATGGAGAAGATGGACAAAACCTTAAGTGAACTGCGAGCTGACCTGAATTTTGTTCACAACACTTCTGAAGCTAACCGAGAAAAAATTGAAATCCTGACATCCAAAACTGATGACATGCAAGACAGCTTAAGAATGAGGAACATTATCCTGCACGGAATTCCCATATGCCAAGACGAAACCCACGAGAAGCTACTGAGTGCAGTTAAACCCGTTTTTGATACACTAACAGTTAGCACTGACATAATTACTGATCTCTTCCGTATTGGCAAACCTCTCAATCCGAAACGCCCAATTCTCATGGTTCTCAGACATGAATATTTCCGAGGTCAATTCTTTAAGAATATAAGGAACCTTAAAGACACGCCATACTCCATATCAGATGATCTCTGCCCAGCCAGTAAACTAAAGAGATCAAAGTACCTCAAATTCCGAAAACTGGAAAGAGAAGCCGGAAATAACGCTAAACTCGTTCGTGAAGGTTTGATAGTGAATGATGTGCTTCATATTATAAACTCCGAGGGAAACCTAATCAGAGCCCCTGTTATCTCGGCCTCCTGAAGAACCCGCGCTCCTTCTCCAATCCAACTATTACCCTCTGATCCTTACAGTATACTTTTCTGGAATGTGCATGGAATAAAAAATAAAACTACGGACTTCTTTAGTGACATTAAAAATGTGAATCCAACTAAACCACTCAAAATTTTATTCTGGAATGTTCATGGGATAGCCAATAAAACAATAGATTTCTTCAGTGATATTAAAGATATATCACCTAAAATTATGTGCTTCTGTGAAACCTGGTCTACGGTTCCAATTAACTATTTTGATAATACACACACAACTTTTGTAGTTAACGCCACAAAAGATGCGTCGCACGGCAGACATAAAGGTGGACTTTTTGCAGCAATACACAACGCCATTAAATTCGAACTATACTTTAAAAATAATTGGCTAATTATACTCACATTTAAAAAACTTGATGAAATTAAAAATCTTGCAGTTTTGTTCTGCTACATCAACCCAATATCTGAGAAAGGTCAATTCAGTGAGATGTTTACACATATTGAAAAACTTGAACTGCTATCTTACAACATCATACTGATGGGAGATTTCAACTCAAGAGTAGGCAGTCTCCAAACCTTGGGTTCTCAAACACATAGGCACTCGGAAGACCAAACAGTAAACCCTTTTGGCCAAAAATTACTTAATCTTGCTACATCCTACAATCTTGTTCTCATTAATGGTATTAGTGGTCTTGAATCTTCCTCAAAATATACATTCGTCAGTAAAACTGGTAAAAGTACCATTGATTTATGTTTTGCGTCAACCTCCCTTGTTCAATATTTCGAAAAATTCAATATCAGTGACTCTTTTCACTCCGATCATATGCCTATAACTTTGTCAATTCGTAGCCATGCTAGTAGCAGTGAGATTGGTAAAAGAATAAAATGGTCAGATGAAAAAGCAGATACTTTCAGTTCAGAAATCAAACTAAACCTTTTATTTTCGGATAAATCCTCTATTTATGAGATGGATGATTTACTCTCTAAAACTATCAACAACGCACTTGTGAAATGTGATATGATTAAACAACCTTGCAAATATATTAAACCTGCGAAATGGTTTGACTCTACATGCCTCTCTCTGAAAAGAGAGCTAAAGAGGAAATTAAGAAGACTTAGGGCAACCAAACTAACTCAAGATGTTAATGATTACTTTATTGCCAAAAAACAGTATAAGCATAAGTTAAAAAATAGCCGTAAAAATTATCTAGACAACATGGTGTCTAAAATTATTAACACCAGAACGAGCTGTGACTTCTGGAAAGCGATTCGTGAACTCCGTCCTTACATACCTAAAGTTACCTGCCCTATTGATAAGCAAACATGGACTGTCTATTATGAGAAAATGTTTCAATCCAAAATCAATTGTCCGGTCACCGCTTGCATAATGGGCAACGATAATATTGACGGCGAACTCGACCAACCCTTCAGTCTATCTGAAATCACGAAGGCTGTGAACCATCTGAAGAAAAATAAAGCCCCTGGAGCCGATGCTTTTGTTAATGAAATTTGGAAATCCTTCACTGTGGCCAGCCTTGAACAACTGCGGACTTTGTTTGACAAAATGTATTTCTCTGGAGAGATTCCCCCTGAATGGGCTCAAGTTACCATAGCACCACTTTTCAAAAAAGGAGATTGTGATAACCCCAAAAATTATAGGCCCATTTCACTGGTCATGACTAAACTGAAATTGTTTACCACTATACTTAACTATAGGCTGCTCAAGTGGAATGAGAAAACAAATTTCATAACGGACTTGCAGGCTGCATATCAGCCAACCATGGGATGTCTTAATCACATATTTCTACTACAATCTTTGATTCATAAACAGTTGAGACTCAATTCCAAATTATTCTGCTTTTTCGTTGACCTATCGGGTGCATTTGATTGTGTAACCCATAATCTACTTTGGACCAAAATGGCCTCCGCCGGAATAAGTTCAAAGTTTATAAAATGTGTCAGGGCAATATATGGTCAAGCTAAAGCACGCATTAAGACAGAGGATGGCCTTACTGAACCGCTCAAAATTAATATTGGTGTTCTACAGGGGGAGAGTCTCTCCCCAACTCTATTTAATATCTTCATTAATGGAATCATCGCATCACTTGACAGTTCCTTTACAAGTCCAATTAAGATCGGGGAAAGGCATGTGCATGCCCTTCTGTATGCCGACGACGTTGTAATCCTCGCCCTCTCCGCCGAAAGCCTTCAGAGAAAAATTGACGTTGTTAAAAAATTCTTTACTCAAAATAAATTAACTCTCAATTCGGTTAAATCCCAAATCGTAGTTTTTCAAAGGCCAGGTGGTAAACCCAAGAAACACACATTTTTCTGGGGAAAGAGCAAACTCGAGTGCGTTAATGAATATAAATATTTGGGTGTCCTATTTTCTCAATCAGGCTCCCCTAATCGAACACTGATTGACTTTCTAAGCAGAGGTAAAGCAGCAATCGGAGCCCTATGGCCGCTACTAGTAAAAGCCAAACTTCCACTAAGCACAGCTCATTTCTCACTTTTCAACTCAATGGTTCGTTCCGTGGTGACCTATGGCGCCGAAATCTGGGGACTGCGTCACCTGGAAGAAATTGACAACCTCCAAAACTTTTTTGTGAAAAAGCTTCTAAAGCTCCCAGTAAACACCCCTGGGTTCTTTCTCAGCCTAGATTTCAAACTTAAAAGAATAAGTGTGGATATCATACGGCGATCATTAAGATTATGGACTAAATGTCTTCAGAAAAATACCAGCAATTTGCTTCTCTGCTGTTACAAGGACATGTGGGAAGAACAAACGGACCTTCAAAATTTCAACTGGAGCTCACTGCTCTATTTCAGAATCAAGGATTTTCTGCCTAAAGGTTTATGGAACTGCAAATCGCCGGACGAAATACGCGCTGCTATACCTAAGATAGTTAGCAAGTATCAACAATCATTAGTAGTTCAAGATGTAGCCAAAATGATGGCATCGACTCATTTCCCCTTATACAAACGAATCAAAACCCACGACTATGCAGAAGAGTATACAAAAACCCCTACCCCGTTAAGAATCGCAGGAATCTTAGCCCGAATCAGAATGGGGTCAATATTTATTCATTTCAACGAGATCACTCTACGCCGGGACAAATGTATTTTCTGTTCACAGTTTAGCAGCACTTGGAGTCATCTCTTCCTTGAATGCCACTTGCTCTCCAACTATAGACCAGCAAGCCTATCCAATATCAATCCTTCGCATCATCCCTTCATTGAAACTTTCTGGGAAAGCTTAATTAAAAATACTAATAAGGATTTTGCCACACTAATCTATCGTTTTCTTGAGGAAATTTCAAAAAGAATGTAAACAATCACACTTGTACTTATACATATTGAAGGAGCGGTAGCTCAAATCAATAAAAATATACATACATACATACAATACCCTTTGAATACCCTTTCACTCTAAATGCTCTAAAAATGCTGGGCGTGTGCATGTAGGTAACTAGAATGGTCTGAAATGGTAATCGACAATATTTCCTGCATTCAATTCACATGATAAATTATTTTTTCTATTTTTAATGATTTAACCAAATCGACGTTTTGTATTTAGTAAAAGAAGCTTTTATAGAGTTTAATCCCTCTCAAAATAATTCCTGAACCTTGTACAATTCCTACTTTCAAAATTGAGGCTTCCCCTTGTGAGAGAGGGTTACGAAATCCGGTGTTTATTTGAAGACAACTATTTTTGGCTCCTTAATTAATTATTTCTGTACACCTGGCTTTGCAGTTATTTATCAGGTACATCCGCCTCTGGTTCGTCAACTGAACCTGGATTCCTCCTTGTAAAACAAGAGCCATAAGGGAGGGAAATGCCTGTCAATTAAAACAGTTTGCAAAATGAGTATTAATTAAGTCATTGACTATGATTGAATTCCTTCCCAATAACAGGGAATCCTTAATTGCAAGGCTCTTTAAACTGATAATTGTCTTCATTATTCAAGATTTAGATTTGAAGGGACTAAACCCCCCAAGTGATTTCCCATCGAATTTGAATCATACATAGTAAATGATATGAGTGATTGATTCCCTTTAAATATCTCGAGTGAAAAAGGAAGTTCTGTAATGGGAATTAAAATTCGGGGAACGGATTAAAAAAATATCAGTTTACATATCTATGTAGATACATGATCCCTCATCAGAAAAGAAAAAGGGCTGTCATCATTATTTCAAGGAGCTTCCCCGTGAAAAAAATAAATACAAATCAGAGTTGAGGGAACAAAAATCCCTCTCTGAATTTAAAAGAGCCTTAAAAATTTGTGAGGAACTCTTCCCATAATTTATGAACTCACTTCAGCTCCCCTGCCATCCAATGACAGGCCTGAGTGAGGCCCCACTAAATTGACATCATTAATACGAAATCATTTCTCGATTCCAAGTCAGTCTCATTTTAATGAACCAATGTCCATTTCCATACTTGACTCTCTTCTTTCCCTAACTCATCAGTTCACTGGCAGGTGTACCTCTCCCAAAGCCCGGGTTTTAGTACTTTCCCAGCCCGTTATGAAAAGTACAGTTAGCTCAGCTACGGAAACTTAAATTAAAAATCTCAATCCAACTTCACGCTCCGAACCCAGACAGTACAGAGTCAGTGGGAGGAGGAAGGGACATATATTATGGAGGTTTGAGAATCATTTTAATTAAAAGAGGGGATTGCCCGCCATCCTCCATATTTTAAAATGTCAAACAACACACACACACACACACACTCACACACACAAAAAATGAAAAAAAAATCTCTGTGTGTTGGTCTCATTGTAGGGATTTCCCACTCTACAACACATTCAGACTCAAAGGGTTTCCAATTTTCACACCACTCATCCTGTAAGATACGAGCGGGAAGAGATCCGAACAGATGCTTTTCCAACATCTTTCCAATTGTGCCAATGACATTGGCATACAAGACTCAGAGAGGTACAGACTCTCTCTGAAATAACTCTCTCTCTCTCTCTTTGCCTACTCATCTAAGGCACACAGGTAGATGAATAGGAAAATACTACATTTGTAAATCCGTGGAGCTCTATAGGTATCTATTCCTATCTCTATGGTTTTTGTATGTATGTACATATGTAGATACCTGTATGTCTCTCTTACTCCAATTGTTTATGCGAGCGAAGTTCACCGTGTGCACGTACAGGCACAGGCACAGTCACAGGCACAGGTATGTTCTTACAAGTGTTCATTTGATGTCAATACAGGAGCGTACATATCTACTGAGGACATATGTACATACATCCCGGGCCACATATGTTGAAAGACAGCACTCCGCTCACTTCGGAGGGAGTTGAGAGAAGAAAAACTTTCCCATATGTTGGCAAAGAAAGCTATTCCGGGGTGTGTGTGTCTGACTGTGCGTGATTTCTTGCTCTTGTTGAGTCTCTGGGAAAACAAGGAAGAGATGTATAGGAACCCATGCTCCGGCTCCCAGCTACACCCTAACTTGTGGGTTTGTCTCCTTCCTTTGAACTCATCCCATAGAAAAAAAAGGGAGAAGATGAAGAGAGAGAGAGAGAGAAAGAGAGAGAGAGAGAGAGAGAGAGGAGGTAGGAGAAGCATGTTGGATTCAGATCTGAGATGGCCTCCCTACCTGCCCTCCATTGAGGAGCCCCAGTAAAGTTTTTGAGCATTGTGTCATCAATCCGTATTTTTAAGGCACACGTGCTCCCATTTTCCTCTGATTTATTTGACTCACGAACTACACTCAAACTTTATTACTTTTCCCTCCTCCATCCTCTCTTCCCTCCGCTCTCCCCCCACCGGCACCGCTCACTGCACACACACTGACTCACATTTTCGAAATCAAAGCCCGGCAGAGTCGGAGCGGACTGGGCCGAAGGGAAGACTCTCTATGGGAGCCATTTGAAGGGAAGGTGAAAAGAAATGTCACTTTTAAGTTGAGACTTTAATGCAAACTGAGTTGGACCCAGTCTTCACGCTAGAATGATACACTTAAATAGGAGGCGGAATGGCATTTCTCGGTAGGAGAAAGTTATCGACTTTATTTCTCCACTCCCATTCACAGGCAGGGATTCAATGCAAAAACAGTTTATATTTCAAAAGAGAATACTTGAGGAGATTTCCATCAGGAATAAAATAGGTAATATGACCATGTCTCAAGTATCTTGGAGAGGGAGGGTAGGCGTGAAAAAAAAAAGTGTGGATGACGGGAGTGAAAGCATTGATGTCCCATATTCTGCGTCTCCAACACACACACACACTCTCTCTCTCTTTCTCCGAAGAGGGAGGAGGGATTAAGCGAAGTATAATTTTTTTCCTCGTATGTTGACAGGTTGAATCGCTCATGAAGGCTTACACTGATGATGGATTTGTTCAATGTTGGTCACCCTCACGAAGAAGAAAAGAATTACGAAGAAAGTTGGTCGTCAAGTCAATGTTGTTTTCATTGGTCGTCCCCATTAGCCGACTATCAACCTCGCACCACGACCGCCAAACTTACCGTATCAGCAGAAGCAGGAGTAGTCGTTGTTGGAGAGGAAACCCCAGCAATCTCCGGCGAGTGGAACAGTTGTGTCACAGCAAGTGTTACAACATTTCGCAAAAAGACATTTCCATTAGACAAAGAATTCATTCGGGGAAGAAGTGTACGGGAGTTGAAGAGGAAGGAGGACGGAGACGACACGGTGGAAGACAATTCATTACTGGAGTCGTGTCATTCTCCTCCTTGCAACTATTGTAGTGTGAAAGGTTCTTATTCCGCTGGATTTTTTCACTAACGATGCACCAGACCCGCTCTTCCAGAGCCATTCTCAGTGTTTCGTGCTCTTTCATTCTCCTCCTTTTCGGCTCTAGGAACGACCTCTTTGGCTCATGTGTTGACGAAGTCTCCGAGGCTGACAAGCCGAGTAAGTCCTTCAAAAAATATTCCTCTCAATTCCCATCATAGCATAGATATACATAATTACATGCATGCATAGTAGCATCCCTTCCATAAATACACTGGTCAATGGAACCATAAATATCTGCATGGAAGCTCAATGAAGCTCCCAAATAGAATCTTCAAGCATGAGCCTTCTCTCTCTTGCTAATTTTTTTATTTTGCATTTGTATCAAAACTCGAACTCTCTTTTCAAAAGGGAGTCTGAGCGTGCTTTTATTTTATTACGTGATAATTCTCAATACAATTTCTTTAAAGGAATTTTGATTATCAGAACAATTGTACTCCCTCCATAGAAATTAGAAATTACAATGTGCGAACTTATCTCTGTAAGGCATGATCTTCCTTGACAATCACAGGGTTGAGATCTCATCCCACAAGATTTCTCATCACTGTGTAGTCTCCGCCTGCGGTAGTCACACTATAGTGTGGCATTAAACAGTAATGGTAACTGGTCTCCACATTATCATGAGGATGACGGACCACTAATTCAAGATTGTAGGGGCTGTATTGACCATTGGAAGGGAACTATGGCTCTTGATTAATTTGGAAAATGTAATCCCATCAGGCCTGGTGAGTGAGATGGGAAATGGGTCATGTAATATGCGCAGTTACCATAAACTCGCACAAGATTTTTACAATTATGAGTCAACTATCTCCACTTCACACTTGGCTGTTATGACCATACTAAACGCCAACACATTTAAGGACCACATTAGCATTGAATTATACAGCCCCGGAATTCATCTCATGAAGTTGTTCATTTTTTTTTTCGGAGTTTTTTTTTCTTCCTCATATCTCAGAACGTATGTTAGGGGAAGACCTTATCCACCATGGCGCATGTGATTTCTGGAATCCCTGTAACCTCTCTGACAGTAACCATCATTAAGGATAATTTGTCGGCCTTATCACTTTATTGTATCTCCCCTCTCCCTCATCTTAGTTTTGAGAGGAGATGCCGCGAGTTGTACAAACATGCCCTGAGTATCTATACTTAAGTGAATGTGCAATTATGAGAGGGAACATGCTAAGTTCCTTGCCGCCAAATCTCCGTACCACGTTTCTCTCACTCCCAGTCAGGGGTATAGTAATCTACGGCATACAGACCGTTTCTGTCTCATAAGCACGTAATTCTTCCTTTTTTCCACTTAGTCTTCGCTTCTCTCTTTTTCTTTTCGATACATGACTGCATGGGCTTCTGCGATAATTCAGCATCACAGAAACACACACACAAAATCTTCATTACAGTCTCACTCACTCCCCTGACATAAACAAGGCTTCAAAAAGTGTCTTAACGACAATTATAATCGTTTTTGTTTGTAAGTAGCCCCGGACAAACAAGTCATTTCCAGAAAGTGAGGAGTTGTTAAACACTTGCAAGGAAAATTATGTATTTGAACGAGGAAAACAAGGTTGAGTTTTTACCCTTTTTGAAGCATGTCAAGCAACGTGATTTTTGCACGTTTGAATACATGCACTAGTGTGTCCGTATATCTATCTACATTTATGCATGCCCTATTTCCCATTAGAGCAGGAGCTCCTGCAGCAGCTGATACGTGGCGTGCACCTCATACATGGAACACTTTCTGTGTTTATAAAATAATTACACGATTCCCACAAAAATACAGAGGAGAGATGTGTGTACGCCGTATTTTAAAATCGAAGGCTTTAAAGGTGCAGAACTAGCTTGGCTTCATTGAAACTCTATAAAGTTTAAAAGCTTCATTGTAAAATGGAAACAAGTTTGGTGAGGGGGGGGGGTGAAATACAGCGTGTGTTACAGGGATAGATGTAGATATTCCCCCCAACGTCCCTTTTTTTTCTTAAGTCTTTCCTCCGCAATTATTCAGTACATGCACAGAGTACATTTGTATTTTCTGAAACAGACTGACAACAAATTTCTGTGACAGGAGTAGGGATCCTGGGGAACTCTAAGACCAGGACGGGGGAGCGACCGTCTAAAAATTCCCAGTACGAGGCGAGGCAGCGATAATCACGTATTAAAATTTATACATGGTTAATTAGGCTGTTAGCAATGCAGAGAGCCTCATGTTCCCTTTAGATTATAGCCAGCGTAATAAATCACATTTCCTATTCCTACTTTCCATAAAATGTGTCAATTTCTTCAGGGAACGTATTCTCCAGCTTTCCTTTTTCTTCCAGCTCTATAAAAGTTCCTTCCCTCATCCTTCCCCTGTAACTTGGAGTCCAGGTTGGGCTCAAATCTTATTATATGTGTAGACACTGGAATGACTGCATGTAGGAGAGAAGCACCTTGGGACTTGCTCAAGATAAAAAAAAAGCAGGGTAAAATGAATCGTTCGTTAGACGGAGAAGGAGAGGAGATGCTGGAGCTGGCTGAGGAATGAGATGCTAAAGAAGTTGCAGACACTTTTCTAGTTAGACTTTTTGACATGTATAATTCATGAGGAATTATTACTGTAATTTAGGAGGCCGCCCTTTGAGATTCCACAAGCTCAACAAATGTGAGGCATACTGGTTGATGTACACAATGTTTTCCACAAGGATTAGACGTCCATAATAAGTTTACGTCACCATAGTATGTGAGACTGGAGAGGTCCCTTTTCCCTGACTGGAGAACATCTCTGATTGCTCCCAGACATGTATAAATTATTGCGTTCTGTGTTTAGCAAACCAAGTGCCAAGCCTGGTTTGATTTAAATTTTTTATTAGCCCTTCATTTCTTAAATTATTTATATTTACAGAATGTTCCTCAGCTTTCTCTCTCCCCCTCTCTCTCTCTCTCTCTCTCTCTCTCCCTTGAAATTAATAGTGTCATATTCTCTCATCATCAGATATTAATGATAGCGTGAACAACTCAAGTCATTATTTATGTACTCAGATTTTTATTGCGAAAAACTATCAAGTCATAATGGGCACAGTTACTTGCATTAATTTAATGAGGGCGAAATTCATATGTCACCCTTTCATGACTTGGAACAATGACAAGGGTCAAGTAAGCAAGAGATGTGAAAACCTGTTTTTTTCGTCTACTATTATTATTCAAACACTAAAAATGTCCATATAAAAGGTTGTTGTAAATCTTACAGATGTGTCAGAACGGTTGCTCATTTATATGTACACCTCTGGAGTCCCAATGCAGTGTATTTCCTTATTTTGCATAACTTGAATTTTTATTACAGTACTCGTGAAACCTTTTATGAGTGTTTTCATACACACTAATGGTACTATTGTTTCATATTATCTTCCAGCTACATGACGGAATGTGGGACATGTATATCTATTTATATTACAATAAAAAATATTACATGCTATTAATCACCCAAAGAATCCTAAGATTTATCAAAAAAAACCAGAGAAACGTCCGGCTTCTGTTCACCTGTCGAACATGATCAGCCTAACTTTTAAATCAATTCTAAATAGATATTTCTGCAGCGGAATTTTTTAATCAAATGGTACATTTATTACCAGACAGGCTTTGAATCTTCCCCTTCCAGATTTTCTAAGCATTTTGACATTTTGCAAACGAGAGGATTTTGATCCCCTGCACATAGTTTGATATGACTAAATTTGGCTCGCAATGTTCATTTTTGTAAGTGTGTGTTACATACGTGGAGAATTACGTAATTCCGCTCAAAAGTTAGGGTAACTCAGGAGATGAAAATTGAACCCAATTTTGCACCGGCAGCTTGTGACAATTAATTATGGTAATACTTCCAAATCTTGACTTGGCAAATCTCAAACTTACTGTACTAAATTGGTCCAATGCCATTATCACGCCCAGTAATTCAATTTCATCCTGTTTAACTAGTTATGTATAATTTCCAGAGCATTACATATTTTGCTCGAACATTGGCAAAGTTTATCCAAATAATTTTTCAGTTGGATAAATTCCTTGTACATATTACTTACAGGTTTTTCCTTGTACTTTACAAGTTATTACATATGTACGTATGCACATGTGTACATACATATGTACATATGTATAACTACTCCATAAATACAATTTAGTTCCTTTATTCAATATATGTTTAAATCTCACATCCATCCCTGCAGTTTGACTAGTTCGTTAAGACATCTGAAGAATTATATTGACAAAAATAGGCATTCAAAGCCCAGCATAAAAATGCTGAGTAAACTTTAAAAATATAAATTCAAGACTATAAATTAAGGGAAATCCAAAATGAGCTGAAGACTTGGATAAGGTTTTAAAAAAAAAGTATTGTATGCCCTCGGAGGTATACAGACTTGAGCTTTGTGCTCACACTCATAGATACAACTAGTTTTCCCCATAGGAGGTACAATTCTTGGGAGTAAAATATGGGGAGTCAGTAAAAGTACATAAGTAAAAGCCTTGACTAATAAACACGTATGCACATCAGAAGGAAAAGTTTGAGCCGGGAGTTAGGATTAGTGCAGAGTAATTAAGACGATATGAAGGAAAAACTTGGATAATAGTAGTTCTCAAGGAGGAGAAAGGGTGAGTTTCTTGTCACGATCAAGAGGGATAGATGGAAATGATTCCAAGAAATCCTTTGGAAATACTCTCCTTCCAAGTGCCATACGAGACTTTCCGAACTGAACTTGACGTCCCCGGTGCCAGACTTCATCGTGTGCTCCTAATGATACAGCAAATCCACTCCGGCACCCTGGCATTACCCACATTTTAAATATACGGTGGAAGGTCGCATGCTGGGAGCTTCTCCCAGAATAATTATATTACGAGCCATTACTACAGGTTGTTTTCTAATTCCTGGAACTATTGACGGAAGGAATGACTATAGCTATTGGAGGAACGAGTTTCTGAAGAGAGAGTGTGAGACTCTGTAACTTTTACAAAAACACACCATATCAAGATGAAGGAGATGTTGGAATCTGTATGAGAACCACGTCCCGAACAATGAAATGCTCTCTGAATCATCCAAATAAGTGAACAACACAAGGGTAGCGTCTGGGAGCTAGTTTATGGATTGTTAATGTATCATTTCGTGATTACTCATATTGGGGCTGATCTCTCCCATAACAGAGCAAATTTGGGATGAGAGTTATAAGTAATTATTTAACGGGATGCATATAGTTTATCCGAAGGATTCTCAAGTGGGAGCCAATCAGTGGAGCGCCTTCCCTCTTTTAATTCCAAGCAGTCTCATAATGGGAGGATGGAAATGGGGGGGAATTTCCAACCCTATTATAATTCTTAACGATCCTTTAACTCAACCTTGCCTTATACATGGATACGTGAGCATCTCTATATTTAATGCCTCACGTCTGAAATCTCCTTCATTTGGGAGGCTCTCTCAACTCATTCTGAGTATCTATATACTTGAGTCCATTAGAGAAATCTCTATTTGTATATGATTACGTTGGCTCCTTCCTCCGAACATCGTGTAAGCGCTATTATTACCTTACATGCCCCGTATGTACTATTTACATCTAGTAAGGAAACAGGCAGGTCTGTCAATAGTGCTCAAGTCTGTTCATTATTTGATTCCAGCTATTCCTCAACATTGCACATTGCTCATTTTGTAATTCTTATTTCGGTAGTGGGATAACCACGGGGGTTGGGGAAGCATCTATCCATATCTATAATTTGTAAATACGTAGATATTTAGATACTATAAAATGCAGAAAGTAATTTCAGCCGTAGTAGGACCTTCTCCCAGGGTGTGGATCCTGGATGGGCATGGAGGTGTCCAGGGACTCGTATATTGAACTAAACTGTAGTCATTTAGTGGGGAGCCCAATGTCCCTCTCATTAAAATGAATGAGCACATTAAATTAGAATGATTTTATTACCTGCAAAAAAAACTATCTAAATTTAATTACATCCCTTACAATTCCGTTACATATGTTACGGGCTTCATGGAATTACCCAAATATCTCCCATGATCTATCAGTAAGCAGGCGTACATACTTATGTACATATATACAGATGCGTTATTTTCACACTTACTGATCCTTCTCTTGGCCTGTGATTCCTATTAACGTCAAGAGCTTGTTGTAGTAATTGTAGGGAACACCCCACATTGGAATAATTGAGAAGCTACATCTCTCTATTCCGAAATAAGATCGTCATCAGCATTGATAGTTTAAAAAGTGTAGGTAAATTCCTGAATTTTTCATTAATTGCTCCCTTTAAAGGCATTAACTGAAATGGGCAGTTTCTGTCGTAGCCAGGGCCTTCGTAGTCTGAGCCAGCTCATTCAAACAAGTGTTTTTAGTAGGTGTTGAGTTGTAAACAAGTGCGACAATATAAGTATATTGCTAGAGAACCCTTCCCTTGTTCTAATTTGGGCAGAGTACGTATTTACAGTGGTATCTGTGTCTCTAATAAATATTACCCTCATGATGAGCTGAAGAGGTGTTGATGAGATCAGAGATTTAAATGCATCTGAATAGTCGGACAATTCAGTGACGAAATGTGTTTTGCCCAAGATTTTTTACACTTAGTTTGGAATGCTAATCTGTAGAGTTTTCGCGTGTTTCATATTAAAGGAGCAATTAGGACGGAGCCAGAAGGATCTCACCTTCGATGTTCAGTCATCACATTATAATTAGACAGCAGTCATGGAATCATCTCTGGTATGTACAGACTATGAAGTGGACCCAGTGATCATTAACTGCTCCTGACGACATCATTTCTGTCTTGTCAATAACCATAAGGGGATGTTTAGGGAGTGAGGGGTAGATACTCTTTACGCACTGGCGTCTGGGATTTTTCTAGCTGTTCAAATGTCCCATGTACAGAAGCTACATATTTCCATACATGTGTATGCATATGTCGAAAATGTAGCATAATCATGCTCAAAGTATGGTTACCACTCTCCTCTAGTGATTAACAGGAGAGGAGCAAACTCGTTTAGAGGCAATCGGGAAGGGAATTTTAAGTCCATCTTGAAATATTTGAATATTTCCTTCATTAAATCATTTGATGATCCATAAAACATTTGTAGGGATGAAAATGATAGGTGGTAGTGTGTCTGACTCGAGGAGAAGAGTGTGCAAATATTAAAATACTAATGTTTACTTGTGGTTCATAAGGCTGGCCGTGGGATAGAGAGGGACATGAGGAGAGTACAGTGCGCCTGTTATTTATTAGCAAAATATAAGTATATTTTGCATGAAAAGGAAATTTCAAATAAACTTTACCATTGTTACTGAATAGGAATAGCTCCATTAGTTCCTTGAATAGTTAATAATTCGCCTTAACTTTGACTGGCGGAGTAATAATGTTGAATCAGCATTCCCATTCCGCAAGCATTTATTTTCAATGGACTACTCTCTGCAGGACATATGTATACAGTGGACCTGAATACCTCCATCCATGTACCTACATATGTAATATGTAACCCCATATTTTCCGAACAGTAAATAACTAAGTGCTGATTCTCTTTTATATGTCCTACATGGAAGTTACGTATGCATAATGGCGTAATTCATTAAAGCAAATGAATTCGGTTGTTTTTGAACAAACAACTTCTCATTACTTTCCAAACGAGTACATACATACGGTCTGACTCAAGCCAGAAATTCCTAAGTTGTACATATGAACCTATAGCTTGAGCTATAATTATACATATGTAAATTACATATAATTAGATACAATTGGGATGCATAGATATGTATGATAGGTATAGTGTGGTTCACCAAAGGATTGAGTGGTATTCTGTGCAAAAAAAAGCATCTAGGCCGACTTATGCGAACCCCTGCTGGAAATTTGACAGCAATCCCTAGAATTTACTATACAGACCCAGCTCGTCCTAAAAACAACAAGGGCGATCCTGCTGTTATGAGCATATAGTACTTGGAAATAACACCGTGTGTGCATGAATTCATAATAAATTGCCATTTCTCCCCCTCGTACTTGCTCTCATGAGGGAATTTTGCGGAAACTCTACTTTGAAAATAGCCTCCCTCACCTCTCAGGTACATAAGGTCATCTGGATTGTCAAAAGGGTTGAAGTTCTCCTCTCAATGAGGATTTCTCATTATAGTGTCTGCACCCTCTCACAATGGAATGTTGCGGAGAGACAAGTGATTAATGAAGCCACTTCTACTTCGGAGTTTGCTACTGAAAGGACTCTTCCACAATGATTGAATACATGATCAATTGAATAGATATTCATATTTACATAAACATTTGGAGACAAGTGTGAGGATCCTTTTACCACATGGTATTTGAATTTGCTGGAGATGAATCCAGAGCTTCTCAAGCTTGGGAGCAACCTATGGGATTCAGGAGACTAGATCCCAAAAGAAAGGAAATACTTTGGATGGATGAGACATTGAAAGTTGAGTCTCTGTACTTTAGGAACCCTCCGTAGTCCTAAAGGACTCCTCCCAACTCCTGTGCACGGAGCTACTTCCTCCGAGACCTCCTGGCTACTTCATTCATGTGCAGGGAACGTAGTATTTACATAAGATTAAATGTTGTTTGTGTACAATATGAACAGTAAAATTATTATGTGTGCGGAGTTCACTGACGACCACACAACTAGTTGACTCCTACGGAGCTTACATACTACTTTCATTTACAGCACCCTAGGTGCTGTAATGGAGAGTGTAACTGTAGTCCAAATAAGTGAGTTTTTCTCCAACTGCTGATGTATCTACATATGGGCTTACATACATACATATGCTACACTATATAAAAATTTATGTTTGTATGTACAAGGAGTAGGTTATGTTCCTGTTCTGATGACAGGTACGTTGTACATGTTCAGTGTTTGTGGTACAAATGTCAGCACTTGAGGTATGGACTATTGTGAAGCTTTTCTTCAGCAAAAAATATAATGCTGCAAAAGTACATTTATTATTGCCAGTGTGTTCCTGGCTGGTTGTTTGTACATTACAATAAGTATTTGCTCTATGAGCATTACAATAAGTTGCGGACCTGTGTGTGATCAGTGTAATAAGTACGGGGCTGTTGGAACATTACAATAAGTACGGAGCTGTATCTACGGCCACTACAATAAGTACGGACGTGTATGACCATTACAATAAGTACGGAGCTTTTATGAGCACTACAATAAGTACGGACGTGTATGACCAGTACAATGAGTACGGAGCTCTAGGAAATTTAAAGTAAGTATATGTTGCACAATGTTTGAGGAACATAAGTGCGAGATACGTCTCCCCACACAATTTCTCACCCAACCAGTCCCAATGATTTGAGAGGGTTTAGCCCATAAAGAGGAATTGAAAAGCTTCCCTCAGACACGTTTCCTTAAGTGAGTGAAGTGGGGATTGAGGGAAAAGGAGAGAACAAATATATTATATCAAAAATTGAGGGAACAAATTTATTTACTTAATTACACTGGGCTCGGAAAAACCTGTGCGAATATCATGTACAAAAGGGAGAGAGTCTACAAAGAGCACTATTGTACTCACTCATTGTGGGCCAAGCATTAAAAGCAACCAGCGTAATAAGGATGTACAGGGTAAACAGAGGGAAAGAAACAAAAGTTGATTGCATTAACTTGAAGGAAGGTATCCCGCTTAAAGGGCATACATTCATGTAACCTGTCAACTCCATTCTTCCCCAGAGTGGTATAATAGCCTTTGATGTATACGTGCGAGGAAGTAAACCCCAGGAAACGTGTGTATCAAGTGCTCCGGAGCTCCCAGAGAGTCGACCTTCATTCAACCATTATTAGTCAGAACAAATGTGATGCGAATATAATGAAAGGCCAGACGGTCGGTGTCGGGAAGATGATGATGGGACGAGATTTTCAGTACTTAGAATCTCATTATTTAATTCTGCATTTACTTCCCCATAGTACAGATTTCTCTGTGGGGACGGAGGTAAGCTTTCAATGTATGCAGTCCTTCACTGGAGCTATAGTATGTTGTAGCTATATATATATATAAGTTCCAACAGTATCTAACTACATGGAATTAAGTACAAGTAATCAGCTCAAGTAAGTAGGAGCTATTTAGCCCGAGACTTGCTCTGGGAATCAAATATCCTATGTAGTAAGGAGAGAGGTTTTGGAGGAACAACATTCCCCCCTCCAACGCACTGTAAAGTAGGCCTTTAAGCTCTCTCTCAAGGCATTGGAGGTTGGAGCTCTCCCAGCTTTATCTGCATTGAGAACAGTCTCCGTTGTAATGACAGTGGAATCGGGAATATTGAAATATTCATGGGTAGTTTTCATGCCTTGGGCCTCAAGAATTCGATTATTTTCTGGATACAACCTCAGCCTCCCTCAAGTATCTATTCACTTTTACTAGGCCCCCTACCTATCTTAATACATGAATATACATATTTGTCATGCAAATTTCAAATAGCTATTTACAACACCGTACTTCGGCACTGACAGTCGTAGGCTTCACAACTCCAATCCATGGACAGATACATACATACATACTCAAGGCTTGCATGCGGAAAATGGGAAAAAATCCAACCAGGTCAAATTGCACCTTGTAAAATATAGCCGTTGTAATTGTGTATTAGAAAATCAGCTCAAGCCCAGCCACTTTACATCGTAGGGAGTATCGAAAAATGCAGGATATTTCTTTTCCTCACTGGGCCTGCCCTATATTTAGCCTTACATTAAAAGCTTCTAGTGAGGGCTTACTCAATCCTATAATGTGAACTCATTTGTATAGCATTGGCTCATTGGGAGTACAAATGAGATTGTATGCACGTCAGGAATTTTCCTTACGACACGTGCATAGGAGTAAGTGTCTGTGTGTACGTGTATTTGTGTGTGTGTGTATGTGTGTGTGTGTGTGTGGGTGCAGGGACGTAGAATAATATTTGATGGGAAGAGAAACATGTGTTTCACTCAGTCGTCTTTGTATTTATCGTTTGAAGATGGTTCCTCATCATACTCCTCATTTTCAGCTGTAACCAAAGGCATGATTTCAATAAATGGAAAGAAACTTTGCCGACACTTTCTTCTTTCACTCTCCGTTCGTCTCTCTGGTAGTTTCAAAGGTTTTTGGGATATTCATACCAGACGTTAAATTAATTTAGAGTCTATAGTCCCTATGTAGAGGGTTCGAATGTATGCTCTCCTATTTCTCCTGTTTCTGCTCGCGGTGGTGGGGCTGACTCACTCAGGTTTCGGGAGTCGTTCCACTTTCACTGTCACACTATTTGCGAATTCCCCACTCAATTTTTCATCCCAATCTCAACCACCAACCATTGTTTAGCGAATTTTGCTGGAGGGAAACAAAGCTTTAAGGGTTTTCATTCTTCCAGCTCAAAACTTTACATTGGGCTATGAGTGAGTTCCCTGTACAAAAAAAAATCCCTGCTAGACCTTTGTGAGTACCTTGCCGCAGTCTACTCATAAAAGTCTTGTGTTTGTGTAGTTTCTATACTTTGTATTTGTATTTATATGTATGTGTAGAGTCTGTGTATGTACATACATGCCAAATGTCCTGCTGTAAGTGTCTGAATACATAGATATAGATAGTCTGTCCACAGAAGAGCTGCATATTACAGGGGTCTGGATGCTTATTTAGGACTGTAACCACATAGCAAGTGCATAGTCAAAAGTATAGAACTGAATCGAACCACTGCCTCAATTGGAACAACTAACTCCCATCAAGAGAACTTACACTCCTCGTATGAGCCCCATGCAATTTCTCAAGTGCGTCAAGTACGTCCTTACAATTGTGGGAACTTATGCCGAGCACATTGTCTCTCCCAGTCAGTGTTTTTGTTTCCTGAAAATTTTAATGTAGCTCCCTGACATCCTGGATTCTGCATATGTATACACATTGCTGTCTATCTCCTATCTCCTATCTCCATGTAAATCGACTCAAGTATCTACCTCTGCCCCAGTCCCATCCAATCTCCCTCCCTCGATACATTCCCAGAGTATACACTCTCCTGAGGAAGGTGACTGTGTTGGAAATAAATGCATTATTGATTCGATGTCATGAGAGACAGTCGGAGGTAAACATTTGATTAACCTTTGGTTAGCTTTCAAAAATCCGACGTGTCTTCAGAGTGTCGTAAGTGCATATCTATACAGATAGTGACTTAAGTATCAAGTATGACTTGACGGGGTGACTCAATTCCGTAAAAGTTGTTTTTCCTTCTCTTCTGGAGGAAAGGCTCTCCTACAGTAAAATGTGGACATACCATGAGGGCAAGCTAAAATTCCCATGGAGGTTTATACTCTTCACCTGGAATTTTGCGAGGGGAATGTAGCCCATTGTTTATGGTCGGGGAAGAACGGAGGGAACTCCTTCTTAAACTTGTCTTTATGCAGGGAAAAGTTTTTAATACTATTCCCATGCAGGTACTCAAAGTAGATGGAGGTAGTCCGTCTGGAAAAGATAAAAACATCGACGAGCATCAACCCCTCCCATTGCAATATTTAAGTTTGTTTGACTCCCAGTCAACTTAGCTAATGTAAATATTCTCTGGAGTTACCTTTCACGTGAGTTGGCTCCGTAGTCTAGGGAAATAGAATGGGAGTAAGAATGGAAGTAGTCCTAGGGAAAAGTAACTTTTCTCTAACCAAAGAACCGTTGAGTTCCTCTGATGTGGATAGTCTCCTTTCCCGGGGTAAGTACTCGGCATCTTATTACTCTGAGGAAAACGAATTAGGAGAATGTAGGCTCTCCCAGCATTGACAGGAGACTTTTATACTCTTTTTAAAAAAAAAACTCTCGCAAATGCTTTAGCACTGGGGAGAGAGAGAGAGAGAGAGAGAGAGAACCATTGAGAGTCTCTTTTTACCGACGTTAACCCATATATGACTGTATTATAAAGACATTTCTACGTGGAATCCGGCATTTGGCGCTTCTTTACGACCAGCGAGACGCATTTGTAAATATTTGATTCACGAGCGGAGCTAATGTATGTACCCATGGAGTGACAGCTTCAGAGGGGAAAAAATGACAGCCCCAGTCATGCAATGCTAGAGGATGGGATGATGTAATGCAAGTGTTGACAAATGTGAGTCTAACCCTGTCATTTCAATACTAGAGTAGTAGTATCCATGTGTATGGGCATATGTATGTACTTACATATGTACGCACGCACGTAGCTCCCCATACCTTTGAATGTCTACACACACGCTTCCCCCTCAAAAGTCAATAGCTTTTGTAGCATTTTAAGAGCCAAATTGAGTCATTGGACAGAAGTGGAATTTTTTTTAAATGGTCCTCCTTTTGTACCTCAACCTCACCCCCCCATACCATTAGCCATGAATTTTAAATTGAGCTGAATCGATTCCCTGTGTAACAATTTGCCATTTTCATAACACGAACCCTTTCATGAGTAGAAGGAATAAATAATCTTGTGATTAATACTCTTCTCAACCTTTTCTTTTTTCTAATGTTTCTACATTTGATAATTGAACATTTTATTTTTTTATAACATTCCATTTGCTCCTTGAACATTAGTAATACTTTCATTTTTCAAAGATTATAAATTCCATTCTCAAAAGTATACCTCAACAAGGTTTCCCTTTCATTTCCTCCGCACATCTCATTATTTGCAAGTCATAAACCCACTAAGTGAATCCAAGTTAGGGGAGAATTACATACACTTGGATAAATCCACATGTGGAATTAATAAGTGAGAATCACGTTTGACTAGACCGCCTTTGCTACCGTAGCGCATCCTCTTGCATATTTCATGATAAGGAGCTGGAGGGGCAGTTGATGGAAGTATTGTGCATGCTGAGTATGATTTGCTTGAGCATTTTTGGGCTCAAACTAGAAATACAACTTTTTACAGTTTGCAGATTAGTATTTAGTCATTTGTCAATATCTAACGAGCATATCAGGTTTCCTCAATTGCAAATATCTCGACAGAGGACTACTCATCATTTTCTATGGGGAAGATTTTTTTTCTTGATGGGAGGAAAATAAATAATATGATTTCCCACAGGGGGGGGGAGGGAAGCTATTTTGAGTGAATTTAACTGCGACAAGGTTGCGTTCCCAGACGCTTTTTACCAGCAACACTTGATACTCAAATTCATTTGTTTACACCTGAAATCCTCTTGGATAAAAAAAATTTACAGGATTTGGAGGAGAGAAAAGGTGGATGTTAATTTAAAGGTTTTATTACATTAACGAATACAAAAGTATCCCCGCTTTTAATGATGAGGGACAAGGCGGAATACATTATAAAAATTTTTTCTCTTGGCTCTTCTTCTCTCTCGTGAACTGATGGAGAGTTTCTGTGTATCCACTTCTCCTCTCTCTCTCTCTCGCTCTCTCTCTCTCTCTCTCTCTCTCTCTCTCTCTCTCTCTCGCTCTCTCTCTCTCTCTCTCTCTCTCTCTCTCTCTCTCTCTCTCTCTAGTGACTGTGTAAATGTAATTTAGTGTGAAGTGCAAAAGTTGGTAAAACCTGTTCCCCTTGGAATGCCTTCATGACTGCGAGAGTACCTTGTCCATTCCGATTATTAGTACAGACGACGGTACATCCTTTACGAATTTTTATGAAGTTCCCCAATTCTCAATTCCCTGTTGTTCCACAAGAAAACCGCTATGCCATTGGTGTCCAGAGGTTTTGATGTAACGTGTAGTCCCTGCAGATTATTTTCGTAGTAAAACCCAAGACATGGACGCGACCGTTGGAGCTCACTATTTAGCATGAGATAACCTACTGTTCCTCCCTGAGTTGTTTACATATGTGAGGACGGGATAGAGGAGGAAATAAATATTAACCTGGAATGAGTCTACAGAAGGGGGCTCTATTGGGAAGAGGCTTTTATTGCTATTTCGTGGGTAGTCCCAAGCTTTGTAAAAAAATTAAGCCCTCAAAAGAAATAAATACGTGTATTATTTGACATTCATTAGGGAATTCTCGACTGGGAAAGATGCATCAACTACTAGCTCCAACACACTGAGTCTCCTTCCCTAGCCTTGATGCGTGCTCTTTTTTCGAGCACGTCTCCGAACTCCTCTCTGTGAGTTAGGAGGAGTTGTCCATCATTAAAGTAATTTTGTTAAATCATTGTAGTAGTGCAAGTACCCTCGCCATTTTGATATTAGCAAGGAAACTCATCAGGAGATGGTCTCCGTGAGACTCACTCACTCACTCACTCCCCTACTTTGCCCTGTGGAGGAGTTAATAAGGACCAACACGTCCGTACATATTTGCCCATTAAGATTCCTATAGAGCAAAACCAAATTTGCAAGTAAATTGCGTAGAATTAAATGGCTAAATAAAATGCATTTATCTCCCAAAAATCAGTAAAGATAAAAAAAACTTGAAGCATTTATTTATGCATAATTTGACGTATGGTTTAAGACAAATACGAACTCTTGGCTAAGGTACATACTTACAGCTCCATGCCCTTATCATCCCTCATTGTATGTACGGCTAAACTTGAAAGTCCTGTATTTTTTCTCCTAAAAGTAAACTTGTTAATTCCTTGAGAAAAAGCTGCTCAAGCACATATGTACTCCTCACTTGGACCAAGTATTTATAAATTCACGTGTTCCCAAGCACAGCAACCTTTTCCCATTCCTCTAATTTCACATATGTAAATCTACGCAGGGCTTAAATCAATGAACGCACGCTCTTGAGTCCAAATCTTAACCAGAGGAATGCAAACCTGTGTTCTTACTTCCAACATCTATTTTTTCCTTGTCTTTTACCTTCCAACTTCCTCGACATGGTGGAACATACGCCTTTCAAGTTTGGGGAGTTTCAACGTGGGAAGATAGTTATGGAAGCTCCTGGCTATACTGTAGATATGCAAATGACCAAATGCTATATGCCCCTTCGGTTCCATACAGCCTCCTTCCCTCCGTCTGTTGTTACAGGTGTGTTGCCATAGGGATTAGAGTTACTATTTTAGAGATTTTGTCTTATAATTAGATCCACATCCCAGTGCCTATGGACGGGCTGTAGCCCTGCCAAGAAATACATTGGAATTAATACTAAGCTCCAAATGTGCCTCCTAAGCTGGGCCCTACTTGGGAGTGAGAATCTGAAGGATTGTAGTAATTATTCCCGTATTCTAATGTTGTAAGCTGTGGATTTCCAACGCTTATCAAGAGCCCGTTCAATCTGTCCTGAGTAATGATTGAGGATCTTCGAAAACTGACGATGAAGCCTTGGGTAGAGTGTCAGATAGGGAAGGTATTTATCCTTGGAATTATCCATAGATTCAGCCCTATAAGCATCCCTGGGATATTCTCATTTAAATTAATTATTCCTTGTCAGTTCAGTAGCGGGGATGGACTGGACGAATTGCTATCATGAAATTTTAATGTGCAAATTGACGCCCTCAATGACCAATTACTACCAATGTGAGGGATGGGTCCGGAGTGTGCTCTGAGCACAAGGGGCAAAAGCACAAATATAATATGAGAATATATAAACACTACTATTTGCTCCTGCTCCTATCCAAAAGTGCATGTAGGGAAAAGAGAGTTATATGCTCATTCAGCTAATTATAACTGTCCTATATCTATAACTTTGGCTCCCTCGGAAAATGGAATGAAGCACCAGGACAAAAAAAAATACAAAAGGAAACTCATTTTCTGGAGCCCAGGAAATGTTTTGTACAATTTGAAAAATTCCAGGATAATTTGCATAGTAAATTTCTCTAGAGGGAAGGCTCCGTCTCGGGGACTGGATGCGTCAGTGGATTTTTGTTTGTTTCTTTTGGAGAGTTGGGGTTGTCGTCAAGTACTGCGTGAAACTCACTTCTCTTCTCCACACTTGAATGACGTTAATGATGCATTGTGCGTGAGAATAAAAAATATTTACATGGAATAGGAACAATTTGAATAAGTGTGCTTACAAATACACTTGTGGGGACGGGAGACATTTTCTTGTGCAAAAATATGTTGCTTTTACGGAATTGTCCTTTTACACGCATACTTTACATTTCATGCTCTCTTCGATTCCCAAGTAGGGCTCCTTTTCTCAAAGTAATTCCTCTCGAAATGAGCTCTTTTTTCTATTTTAACATCCTACCATGGGCGATCCATGCCTTGGATATATTTAGATAGTCCAACGTACTCCTATAGACACAGTCACATTTATCCATACAGACACCCCACTTAATATCTGCATAGGCTCTGTTGACAAATTGGAGTTGATGCGTTTATGTTATGTATGTACGTATAGACTGTGAGGGGAGGTGAAATGAGCAAGAAATATGTGTGCAAGCTAATGGAACAAATGAAAATTCTATGGAAACTTATGGATACTTGAGATACCTTGAGGAGATGGGGGACGCGGATATAGAGGAATAATAATGTACATTATACAGAGGACTAACCCTTTAGAAAGGCCACAAAACCCCGTAGTTCTGCTTTAATAAGTACTTTGTGCCCAACTTGAATATTAAAGCCCTGACGTGAGTGCCACACATATTTACAAATTCCAGCACAAAAGGGGGAAAAATTACGTTCCCCACACGTGTTTCTTACCCGTGTGTATGTATCTGTGTAAGTGTGTGTGTGTGAGTGTGTGTGTGTGTGTGTGTGTGTGTGTGTGTGGAACTACTCCCTCAAATCCCCATATGTACTGTGAACCAGAGGCTACAGTAACACTAGGACGGCTCAACCCAACAACGAGATAAAGGAAGTAGGCCACAAAAAAATATCCTGTCAAGGATCCATACATTGGGGTAGACCGTCCACCATGGTAGGAGTCTACACGGAGCTGTTGACATGTGTGCGTACATATGTCTGTGTTTCATTCCTGGTGTATAGGGAAACAGACACTTTGTTAGTCACTGAACTCACACCTTATCTCCCTGGTTTTTATGCCCTCCTATGCATGCACATTAGCTTGACTCCGAACTGCCCCAAATAATACAATGAAAACTTTCTGGTTGTCTTCTGGGAGCAATTTATCTCTCCGAAATATATACTCTATCCGAATTAAATCAACTTCCCGAAGCCCATCGCCAGGGTAGGACTACACAGGTCCACACACGTGAAATTCCTTACTGTATACAAATTTCAAATCCGGATTACATTTCCATGAGACCATTCCACCTTCAACCCTCCAAAGATAATGTCAACTCCGTACTTAGTCACACAACTTGCTCCAGCTTTGGTGTCAATTTTGTCCAAAGGAAAACAAGTCCGTGTCTCAAGAGCCAACATCTTGCTTATTTCAATTTATGCGTATATCTATGTAATTATATACACCTAGGTATCTACATAGTATGTATCAATCTTGCAATACAATAGTGTGTGTGGGAGGCTTGTAGGGTTTAAACAGTGTTGAAATTAAGAATGTGGCTTTTGATCCCTTATATATGACCCACTACTGCATACAAGGACGCATGCAGGCACATACATACACGGAGCTGATAAAAGGCCAGATTTAAGGCGTAGATAGGGAGAAAAAAGTAATTTGAACACCCAGCAATAGCCATATTTGTCCCAGGCCCTCTCAATTGGCTGATCCATTAGGATCGTGAGCATGCAGAAAATAAATCAGCAGTCTCGAAACTCTCCACTAAAACAAGTCAAAGTGTGGAACTTACGAGATATAATTTAATGTAAACGTCCCATACGTGCCACAGAACGGACCCAGGTGGATGGAGGGAGGGAGAGAGAGAGAGAGAGGGAGAGAGAGAGAGAGATCCACAAGAAAAATGAAAGAAAAGTTGGAAGTTTGAGTCAAAGGGAAAAAAGAAACATCTGAACAGTAACAGCTAAGTTTCTTTCCTGAGGATCGTAGAAAAAAGGAAGCCCAAGTTTTATTTCGTACTTGAAATAATCACACTATAAGTATAGATATAGATATGTAGATATACATTGAGACCTAACATAGTACATACATTTACTTATGTTTCCCTCCCTGTATCAGCAGGAAAGTATAAATTCAAGTCTAGTAGTTAGTTCCCATCGAGTAATACATTTGAGATGTAAGGAGGACATTATCTTTGATTTTTATGAAGAATATTTTTGGAAATGAGAAAAAGCTTCAAAGAGCGCTCCGTACAGAGGATCTCCAGGAACAATTCTTTCTTTCTCCTTACTCCCTTAAAAAAATGCAAATGTGAATTGAGGAACGTCGGAGCAATTCCGCATAGTTGTTAGTTTCTTCTAATGTGCACCCACGTTTTCTTTTCGAATTTTCTCAAAGTAGCTTTTACATGTGTAACTACAGTTAATGGACTTTTCCCTGGGAGCTGGGCTCAGGACGAGGAACAGATAGAAGTGATGCCTTGTTTTCCTCACTGTGATGACAGTAGGGCCCAAAAGCGGGCTAAATTGCTCCAATGTACACAATCGAGCCGAGAGAGTTTCCCACTTTCCTCATCCGTCTCCTCCTCATCCCGGAGTTTTTCTCTTTAAGTGCCTATAATTCTATTGTAAAGAAAGCTTAATTTAAAGGAACATCATCTCCGCTATCTCCCTTTGTAGGGGACTCCTGCCTTGATGAAAGTATGCACATAAGAGGCTCTTACTTAGGAGCGAGAGTTCTCCTCCATCTTGGGCAAGACTGATTCATTTTTGAACGAAAATCACAGGAAATTAAAAAGACAAAAGTTTACTCTTCCTCATCTCTTCTCTCTCTCTCTCTCTCTCTCTCTTCCCCCAAGATTCGCTTCCTTGATTATCATATCTGACGCTCTCACTTCTGGCGCGCAGCTCCTTAAAGCTCATCGCTCCTCAACCTCATCGCTCCTTTCCCATTAATCGCAATTTTATAATGAAGTCCAATTTTCCCCTGTAAACAGAATCCATGGAAGTAAATGAATTCCCCTCCAGAGCCTGTCCCTCAATTACACTTTGCAAAATGTAAGCACAGCCTATAAATCTAATGTATTGTGTAATACTCCATGTACCATGTAAATATTTCATAATGCTTTGATTTACAACCCTCCAATTGTTTATCCTAGGGAAAATTTGCATTTCCCTCAGAAGAGCAGCCCGCAAAGCTGCCGAGCTTTGACTCTGAGTTTCCAATTAATTTTTTGACACCAAACTAGAAATTTTAAGGGATTTCTATCCTGAAACTCGTTTCCTATATCCAGAAGTCTTATCAAGAATTGTTGCCTGAGGGTCTAACCTATGGACACAATGACTATAAACATACAGGCTGTATACATGGGAGAATCATCTTGAACACCATGTCTTCCCAGTTTAATTAGCGATCAAATTAGTTATTCGCACTCGTCCTGCTTGTGAATTTCTTCTCAAAGATCTCATTAAAATGCATGAATAGCTCTGCGAACCTTACAGGTGGTCGATGGAGGAATTAGTTGTTCTTGTCACTTGCCATTGCATATGTATGGACAGTAATTCCATGGAAACATTTACCCTTTCAATGTCTTCCCGTGCTAATGTCCATGTACATAATGGCATTTCAGGCTCAATCTATCTTCCCATACATCTTCATACACACACACATACATATATACATACATACATAGATACATACATACACACACTGCATTCTACATATACGGTCATACTTCTCAGACGTACTTTTTTTGATGAGTGCACAACTCCGTAGGACACTGTCCCTCCGGTATATCAAGCTCTTGAGAATTCCTCATAAATTACAAATCCTGCAGAATAAGAGGACATTAAATAAAGATAAGAGCTTGTTTCGAACCATCATCCATCCCATATATATTTTCGCCAACGAGAGTGTAATTGATGCGAACGAGCTTATACTTGTTCTCTCCTTACACCTATATCCTGAAGCTGATGACATGCCCAAGTATGTGTCAAATGTTGACGAGGAGAATCAGTGATTCGAAGCACGTAGGAATTGGCAAAGCTAAAGTAGATATATACATATAGATAACCAGTGCAGTCGATTTGCGGGCTGAGATCGCAAAATCCATTGCCAGGGGTCATTTTGGAGCAAATGGATTGTCTAATGGGACTGCTACGTGTCTTTAATTGCTCCATTTAACAACCATGTAAATAGCATCCAAGCATGCTATGTATATTTTTTACACTCATAAAGATTACAAGTGATGGATAAACTCTGAGTAGTGTGTTTCCTCATGTGATTTACTCAAAGACAGTATTTTGCATGAGGGTCTACATTCTATTGCAAAATCCATGTTTTTTTTAAAATTCAATGTATAATAAAATGTGGAGTGCGTGCTATTAGAGTATGAGCCAAGGAGATGGCTGGGGCCTGTGTGAACGTACACTTGTACATTTAGTGTACACATGAAAAATTCATTTATGCATTGTTAGTCCGAACTTTAAGATGATCTTGAATGGAATGAAGATATCACGCTCTCTAATGATGAGCTCATGAGCGTGTGTGTGTGTGCTTGTGTGTGTGTGTGTGTGTGTGTATGAAAAGGCATTAAAATGAAAAAAAGATATCATCACTTTAAACTAACGACGTGGAGAAAGCATTGAGATGGTAATAAATCAATAGTTTATTTATACACAAAATCAGAGAGCACGAGAGAGATACGAAGGCGGTGTGGATGGAGAGGATTTTCGTTGGAGATGATAGGCCTGTATACTCCTCATATGGAATCCTCCACATGTACATACATACATGCCGACTCTGTTGGAAAGCGTAGAGGCATAAATTATGAGGTAAGGATTTTCCCTGGAGTAGTGGTGTGGTGCGTTAACTTGCAAAGTCTTAGGATAATTCAGTAGGCATCAGATAACGTAATTATTTCTAAGTGAGTTATTTCCCATTGTCCCAGTTGGCTATCGTTTGGCTTTTGTCGGTGTGTCTGGATGTCTGTATGCCTGCCTGGGTGTGTGTCTCTCTCTCTGTGTCTGTCTGGTTAAGTGAACGTAAGAAAATTCTCTTTTAACACAATAATTGAGCCTGGAATGAGGCCACACTCTCTCTCTCTCTCTCTCTCTCTCTCTCTCTCTCTCTCTCTCTTCCCTCCAAATGAATCTGAAATGTCTAGGAAGGTTCAACTTCCTTGATAAATACTCTCTCTGTATTCACACATTATTGGTCCCTATCTCCATCGTCCGCCATTTATTTTAATATTTTATCATTTTCTATTCTCCAGTTAAATCGTCTGCAAATACTCTCCAACAAAAGGTTACAGGCTTTCAGCTCCATGTGAGGGCACAGAGGCACAATAGTAGAGAGATAACCCACCCCACGAAAAATTTGTTTGTGGGTTAATGGACCGTTACATCCATGTACTTGCTGGGAGTGTGGTTATACGAGTCATGAAGTCATTCCCAATTATAATTACAACAGCACATGGGCTTTCCTCAAATTGAATCACTCGCTCCCAATTGTCCAGTTTACAAAAATTTACTGCAAGATAATTGACTCCATAAATTTTATTTTCGCGCTTGTAGACTCAGTTAAGGATTTTTTTTTCAAGTTTGTAAATTGCTTTTCCCATAGCGCAACAAAAGAAAAAACAATTGTGAATCCTTAATGAAGGGAACATCCCATATGTATGTACATAGTTCACAAAAGGAGCATTTTTTCCCTAGGATTTGTTTTAGGAGGATTTAAGTCACTCACAAGTTACTCATGCTTGAGCATTTCTTCCATAACTTTTCGGGACTAATAGAGTGCTGTTTGAACTTCCAAGGGAAATTAGTTGAGAGAATAGGGTCTGGGAAATTGGATTAGTCCCCTTCAACATTTACTTCAATGATTTATTAGTCAGGACAAATTTTGATTAATTAGTTTGATCATGGTCTAACTCAGATTCTCAAGGAAAAAAAAAAACAAAAACCCAACATACAGTATAAGCAAAATAAAATTAGTAGTCTTGACATTTAATTAATCCTTGGTCTTATTAAAGTCCGAGGTCTTGGGGATTGTGTGTATGGACGAGACACAAGACAGAGTGGGAGGGAATGACTGGGATTTTTCAACATTCCAGTCTCTGTTAATTAGACTCGGTGTCGTTTGTTCTTGCCTTTCATCCCTGAAATTCTCACGCCTCCATTGTTATTTACTAGATGCAAAGCACACATACTGCCACCGTTTATTAGTAAGGGCTGGGGGAAGCCTTTGATGTGAGAGCCATTTGTTGGAATTCTTTCCGTCCCCACAAGAATTCCCATCAAAGTTGAGGACAATTCCCCCGGAGAAAGTCGTATGTGCTGACCTGTGAGACAAACTTTGAGTTGCTTTTCCTAGAGAAAGTCTCGTATGGGAGTAAATGCAGATTTTCTCTGGGCTCTTGGTGTATATATTTTCCCTCTAAATAATTAAAGAATATATAATTATGTAGATACATACACATTGAACGAAATGTATCTATACATATATCATTCCTCGGGAGAAAATTTATATATGGAACATTGGAGTAGTCCAAAGTTTACACGAGAGGTCCCTGAGCTTTCCCCGGCCCATTGGGCCTTTTCCTCCCTGAGCTTTCCCCAGCCCATTCGGTTTTTAAAAGAGATGGAATTGATGATGGTGATGAATAAATATAAGTGAGGAGGAAGGAGTGGGGCGCGAATGAGCGATGATGCAAAAGTTAGTAAAATGAGTAAATACTTTAATCTCCGCTCGCAACCTCATAGAATCAATGATTGATGGGATTCGTGACATTACTTTTATCTAAGCAACTAATCGAAATCCTCAAGTACTTTGGGAACTTCTGTTTACCCGCTGGGGATGGATATATACACAAGTGTACCTCTATTTTTGCATAATATGTCGGTCCCACTCTTGAGTCCCAACTCTATAAGATTATTTGTCCGAACATAATAATATGTATGCAGGGCCATAGCCCCTGCTCGTTCCTCTTGTACATTGAGAGCCTCATGGAGTGTTCCGCCCTGAATTTCTTCCCCCAGGAATTATACACGAGAGTCACATATCTTTATACATATGTATGTACATATATAACTGTAGAGGGAAACACAATTCATATTTTTTCCCTGAGATTCCTCCAGACGTCTCATGTAAATAATCCTGACAAGTTTCCTCATGGACTAAGTACTCTTAAGTGTGATTTAGTTTATTAAGGAGCATACTGAGTATATCTGTAATGTAGGACTGGAGGGAGGGGGGGAGTTTTCCAACCACTTTATCACTCCATCGTTCCTATTAATTTCATATGTAATTTTATTATAGGGGACTCTTGCTCCATTCCACTCTCCGACATGGTATCAGCATATCACTCGGGAAGTGACATTTATTACCCACTGAATTTCTCATCACGCTCCTTGAAAACAAATGATGTTTATAGTAGCTGACAGGGCTGAGGCGGAGGTCGATTAATAAAAATCATGAGGCCCAGTGCTTCCCATAAGTGTTGATAAAGATAATCGGAGTGAATATGCGGCCGATTAAGTGACCCAATTAACGATCATCCTGACATGAATTATTACCCAAGTGACAGCCCAGTCTTAGATGTGGTTAACCCACCCGGCCTTTCATCCCAAGATCCTATAATAATTACGTACACCCATGCCGTCTCCTAATGCATACACGAGATCACAAATGCCTCAGTAATTATTACAATAATAAATATATATATAAGTTCCTTGGAAAACACTAATTTATAATCCCACTATAATTATACCCCCTTTCATCCCCCTTCTCCCTATACAGCTCCTCTTCCTCCCGCTTTGCAATAGGTATTTTGTAAATACAGTACTTCCGAAACTATGTTCAAAGACTAAGCCTGACATAACCCCAACAATTAATTTCCCTCAGCTCTTTGAAAACCACAAATTCTTCCTCGTCCGGTCCCATTGGAAAAAATATCACTTTTACTGGAAACAAGAGGGGCTTACAAAATCCTCGCTTCATTTTTGCAAGAGAGAGAGAGAGAGAGAGGCCTCCTAAAGAGGCTTGTAATATTTAATGATATGGTTAAGATAAGGAAAGTGGGAGCTCATAATACCATTTGTGGGGTTCAGTGGGCAACAAAGGGATTCCCAAATAAGTGTTTACAATAACATGACCCTAGCTTATGATTAAGAAAGCCGCTGTCCCAGTACGTCTTGTTTCCTTCAAGACCAGGCAGCAATTTTCCCCCTGAACACTTTGCCATACTGAATGAGTAATTATGCCATTAAAATGAAGAATTTATATTTATTGCTCCGTTAAAAAATAACGTTGGACTTTGTGCTCAGTCCATCTCATATGTAGCTCTCTGATTATGTTGTTCCCGACAATATTTCTGTTTTCTTTATAATTTCCTGAGCACACACAAACACACACACACACACACACACACACCGACATTCACTGTCTGAGCCAAAAATATCTGTGGGTGTAATATTTATGAAGAAAGTAGATATTTGTGGAGACGGAATGGTGGTGCCGAGGAAGTACATATTGTTTACCCCGGGATGGACGTGCATGCTTTTTATTTGTACAGTTTCCAGTCAGTTGTAATTCCTCCTTGGGCCAGGGCCTGGCGAGTGCGTATGCCTATGACGACAACGTAATTTGTATGCGCCCGACCATGTGGTCATTAATTCCTACAAGAGATTATTAAAGTCCTAATCCGACAGTTGGGAACATTCTCACAGTTAGAATCGTGAAATGGTTTTAGATTTTAATCGTGGACCTCCGTAATTACCCACATCTCTTCCCTCACTCCGTTCTTTTCTTCAGGCCTCGTACAATATGTACGCTCATGTAAGTTCCTCCAAGTCTTTGTACTGGCATTAGGAACAAAATCCAAGGTATTTTTCAACGACCAGTACATCACTCCTGTAACTCTATAGACTTGTGTATTTTCCCATGCATACACACCCGAAAAACACACAGTAGGGGATGTTTGTTTGTAATTGTAGATTGGAGGGAGTGTTGAAAAAGATGTCAGGCTCTAGCGCCAAAGGATAGTTAAGGAAAGGAAAAGAAAAATTGTAGCATCTGTGCATAAAATATAGTGTAGTTATTCCAGGCTTAGAAAAATTCTAGGGATGTAATCGAGCTTGAAGTATGTTTCCGTATTTTCCTCTCTCTCTCTCTCTCTCTCTTTCACAGACACACACTACACACATACACAAGAAGGAAAATTTAAGGAAACACGTTGAGCACGTTAGCAATAATTCCAAGGGAATAGCTATTGTTTTATACATATCCACTCATGTCAGAGTTGTTTGTATACATCAAAAATGCTAAGACAAACCAAGCATGCTCATTCCCAGCGACTAGGCCTAGGCTCCGTAGAAAGTTTGATCCTCGGAGGGAAAGGTGATATCGCAAATACTACTTGTTCCTTAGGTCTGTTTTTATCTGTCGGAAAGGCTGTAGACGCGAAATATTTTTTTTCCACGGCTGTGTCTATGTATATATCCAACTATGTAGGACGTGGAAAGGGTCCCTCATGGAATGCATTTTTATATCCTCATTTCCAAACAAACCTATGTATCTCCACGGAACGGGCTTGCAATCAAGGTGGAAACAACCCACTTTCCCTTTGTTTAAAACTTAATACCATGTAACCATCCCGGGTGATAATGCTCCTATGAATTCTGCCTTCCTGCAAGTGCCTATGCAGTAACGCCATCATCATTTAAATTGAGTCAATTATTTGTAAAGTTGGAGAAGAGAGGAGCCCAAGCCCTCAGACATGTATGTAGGTACATATGTACATATGGGGATGCACGGACCCTATAAATATACAGTCCGGGACCAGGACGTGCAGGTAGAGAAAACAGGTTGAAATTAAAGGGAAATTGTTTCAGGGGGAAAAGTCCTTTACAATTAGTAACTGGGCAATTTCGCACATGGCCCATTATATTAACACAACCCTGGCATATAGTAGATACGCCAACAAGGACCTACTATTTAAAATTCCTACTTAATCTCCCTTGAAATTAGAGAGTATGGGGAAACTCTAGGAAATTGCATATGATGTCATTGAGGATTGTAAACAGCATTAATAATTCTAAGAATTTTAGGATTTTAATTTTTTAGTAAGCATACAGATATACATACATATCTATGTATATATGTACATCCCTACGGAACTCCCGATTCGCTTCCTCATGTTGGATGTTAATATTTCATAACCTTGGAAGTCATGTGGGTATAAGGCCGGGACTGGAAACATTGACATTGGTGTGGATGCATCGACGTAGGTACACTTGTGCGGTTGTATGAATTGAATAATTCAGAAGGGCTTGAGAACCATGTACAAGGCATTTATTCCTGGTTTATTTTATTGTCTTTGCGTTTGTATGTGTGTGTGTGTGTGTGCATTTATGTAGCTATGTACATACATACATACACCTTGCAATGTTTATAATCTGGCACGTGGCTTGGACCAGTTGTTTCCCTTAGATTACAGATGTGCTCAATGTACCCGGGTGGGGTCATTACTCTTCTGCCCAATAGTAACAGACACTCAACTGCCATCAACCTTTTCAAATCTTCCCAAAACCCAAAATACGTTACACGGAGAAAACAGTGGGACTTGATGAGCCCGAGTGTTAAATTCCATCCTGGAAGTTTCTGGTCCCTTTGTATGATTATCCGTAAATATTTTAAAATGGAATGGACTACAGGGAAAAATTAATTAAAAACGTTCTCGGGTTGAAAAACAAACTCTATTTGTGGTGGATACTGAGAGAAGAGAGGAAGCTATTGTAAGAGCGGGGGGAATTTTGAAGATTCCCTCCTCTTTTTCTCTTTACACGGGGAAAACTCTGGGTTTTTGTGTATTTTGTGGGGGGAAATGAAGGAAATATTTCCACCGCACTAATGCTCTTATAACAGTCGGAAATGTAATTAGTTCTCTGTCTTAACTTTCATGGCCCTCTTAGCTTTTGCTCACCGCATTTGGTGATTGTTAATTTATAAGAGTCCACTTAACGCAATCCCAACAGCTCTCGAAAATTTTCTTAGAAACTTGTGAGCAAAAAGTTTTTTGGGTACGACGGGTCTAGTACCTCTACTTCCTTCCCTACAGCCCTTATCACTTGACAACGGCATAACTCTTTTCAGCCCAACTACAAAACAGAACTGAAAAGGCTGCATGGTTGAGGGTCTGATTGCGTCTTTAGAATGATTATGGTTTCGTATGTATCTATGTATATGTATATCTACTGATACTGGGAAGCCTAGCCCTCTGTACTCAATCCATGCCCTTTGTTTATATCTCTTCCACTCATCCAGAGGCAGGCTGGAGGTCCTTTTGTAGGGGATTCTTTGCCTTAAGAGTCAGTCCAAGGAGAATTGGTCCCACACACACTAAACCTCCTTTTACACATGTTAACTCAAGTACCTCCTCGAATTATTGGATATTTAATGTCATGCTCTGATCCTTAGCCCTGCTCTCTTAATTTTCCCTCAAAGTTTCATTCAACTACAAAAGAGTAACGGAGTTCTTCTCCCGTGGACACTGCCAACACAGAGAAGTTCTTATAGAAATCTATGGATGCATCCCAGTAACCCCTATCAAATATAATATCCTTGCACAGAGTTGACTCTAAAATAGGAACGGAAAATGTGACTTTATACAACATGTGTAGGGAGTTTTCCATCGGAATTGTTCCAAAAAACTTTAGTGTAATTACAACTCCCTTTAATGTAGGATTTAAGAGGCTTGCTCAATAATGTATTTGAATAAAGATAAGGAACAAATTGTAAGACGGTGCTATTTCCAGTGTACAGACAAATACTGACTGGGGATAATAAATCCTGGACAATTCTCCAGTACTAATGTAACCACTCTCGTTGTCAATGTCTGTATTTCCTAAACAAGGGAATTTGACAAATGGTTCTTTAATAGGAGTCATAATTACAAAGGACTATTGATTTGGAAAAGATTTGAGGAGACTATTCAATGTACACGTGTTTGTAGGGTAATGACGGAGTGGTGCTCGGGCTTAATTTGTAATGGGACGGATGACGAGCCGGGACATTTGGACAGTCAGATTTTATCCGGAGTATGAATGTTAAAGTTGTATATTTAGATATACAAATTAGTTCGTTCCGCTTGAAGGGCCCTTACCTATTTATACGATGAATTAAAGGTAATTGTTGCTTTGAAGGAGATAAGCGGAGCCTCCCAGGCTGTACTTGGATGGAGCGGGCTAAAGTATCTACAGTAGATATGTACATGTATGTAATTCCGTGAGGTTAGACTCTAGCCACGGAAATCATTGGTTTGAGGTAGACTCAAGCTGGGGAGCATATCAGGGGGTATGCATAAAAACAAGAAGGGGCATATGTACATGGATAGGTAATACATGCATGTGTAATTACAGCCAGGACATTTAATCAAATTAGAGTTAGATCCTCATTCGGGTGGTTGTACATGGAGGGGCTCCTATAGTAGCATCATGTAAGGTCACATAGTTTTAGTCTCAATTATTTATATCCCTAATGGGACGTACGTCCAAGAAGGGCAGACTCAGTTAAAGTTTTATAGTTCTCCTGAAATAGGGCTAATAGTTGTATAAACCCAGGCTGGAATGTCCGCACTGAAATTATGGAAACCATTTGATGCTTTATATTTGGAGGAAATAAGGCCCGGGTCCGGCTCCTACAGTACTGTATTACTACTACAAGGCATTTACTGTCGGGGGAGTATGGTCCGCTCAGCTAATTTTTCCCATCGTGTATCGTCAGTCAGGGAGTCAGTTCTGGTGAGTATTATTGGCACTTGGTTAGACAAGACATAATTGAGTTGGCCAATGGAGGAACGGACAGCGTGTAATGGACAGTAATAAAATAACACAAAGGGAAAAGAAAGGTCAACCTGACAACGTTCTCACATCGATCTTTTTCTCTCCATTGACTCTCTCTCTCTCTCTCTCTCTCTCTCTCTCTGTCTCTCTCGCTCGCTAAGATGACGATAGCATTTTCCTATTTTTCTCGTCCACCAGCTCTCATCAACATCATCATCATCATCATTGTAGTTTTTCCTCCATACTTTCATTTTTTTGTACGCAGCTAGGGCTTCTCTAGGGAGGATATTTTCCGAGTACTTCCGTCTATGTGTGTATGTGTTACATGTGTGTGTGTGTGTGTAAGTGTGTGTGTTGCATGTGTGTCTGTGTGTATGTGCGTATGTCTGAGGACGTCCCAACACTATCCATTGAACAAGCCTCAGTCCAAGTTTCATTACTCTCCTTCCTGCAAACATCCTTCCTCGCATTTAGGATAACAGGAAGAGAAACGGGAGTCCTAATGTGAAAACCCGTACAAATATTGTTTTAGATTTTTATTAAAACGTCAGCTTTATGCTCCATTACAATCATTGGTCAGGAGATAGGATTCTGGGGAAAACATTTAAGTCACTTTTCTTTTACTTCCCTCCACATGTCTTCATTAGGCCAGACACAAATTAATATCAGAGCGGATTTCCCGAATGAAAAGAAAAACGTTCTCAGAAAAAATTCTCAATCAAATGTGAAAATTGAGCAAAGTCTTTAAGATCGCAATGATTGTTCTGCTCGCTGAAATTTTTTGCAGTTTTCGACAAAATTCTTGGGGGACATTTAGGGGAATAATTTTGTTGCCTGAAACTTTCAAGAAAACATTTGTAATTCCTGGGAAGTCAGTTAGTTAAAAAAATGACCCCGTTTCAACTTTGGATCAAATTTAGGAACAAACTTCATCAAATGAGTCTTCCTGTAGCTTTTTGTATGGAGATATTCGGGGGAGTAGGTGATTATAAAAACTTTCTCCGTCATAATTTCCCTTCCAAATGACTCTCTTAAGGGAAAATGTGTACAGTACCTTGTGAAGACTTGAGTATCTACTTTAGGTGTGTTGGAGCATCTGGATTTTTATATTTGAAGGAAGGAAATGTCATTCATTTTTCCTGACCGTAGAATCTAGGATAATTTCCATTTCAGGAAATTTTGCCATTTTGTAAACCCCTTCTCGTCATAGTTCATTAGCGTCTAGGTTCCTGCACATGAATGGGGAAAGCTGGTGTTTTGAGAGGAAGAGCGGAGGTAGAGCGCCTAGTCTGGAGGAGATACATGCATGCCTAGGGGTATGTACACATGTGGGAGGTGATTTCCATAGTGAGAATGTCATAGGAAAGAAATCAACCTCCTCGCACATGTTCTCAGCATCATATATGTGATTTCCCTGATTTGATTCGAGAGTGAAAGAAATTTTCGCTGCTTTTTCCTGTCAAGCGGATATATGTGTTCACTTATGGTGGACTAGGATGTCTATTACAGTGTATGTAGACTTCCTATTTTGGGAGCATTGAGGGACGAAATGCATGGGAACATTGAGAGACAAGATTGTTATGCTGTCATCGTAATAAGATTATATAGTCATATACATACGGATCAAAATTGTCAGAGTAAAAACTGGAGGAGATATGGAGAAAGTAAGATTTCCTTGCATGACTATCCTTCCTTTCTCTTGGCACTGGCACACTACTTGACTTTTTGTCCACGTGTGTGCATGAGAAAAACATTTCCTATTTGCTCATAAGGACCAATAGGATGAGGAGCACTGGGGGAGGAGTAAGTCCCTTTCAGATTAAGAACCAGAGGAGAGCAGGAGAGCAAGAGGACTTTCACATCGATTTTACAATTTAATACATCGATGGTGACTTTGAGCGAAACGAAGCGCGGCGAGTTATTTACGTTAGATTTCATCCAAGACAGCAGGGAGGCATCCCAAGCATTGATTTGGATTTTAGTGGCAAGACCACCTCCTAATAGAGATGGAAAGATAAGACAGATGCAGACATTGAATGCCAGCAAAAAAAAAGTCCGAATGAGAGACTCGAATGTAGGTACACATATGCATATGCTCTTGAGCCCTCCAAAACACACGTATCTACATCTATAACACTCAAAAATACATGGTATAAATACCAGTCGAGAGCTCCGAGAGATCTATAGCTTTCATTCCCTATCCTGAAAACTCAGCACATTGCCAAGCATCTTCGACCATTGAAGCACATACGCCAGTTCTATACAGGACACAGAGAAATTGAACTTTCTCTACAAACGAAACATACTCTAAAATAATCCTCACATTTTTCCCGTACATTCCATTCCAACAGATAGATACAACTTTACGATACAATTGTACAGACATATGCAAGACTCCGATTTATCTTCACATTTAGAAATTTTTGAAAAAAACTAAAAACGTGAGAGGTATCAATGGACAATGTGCCAACACACATTTGGAAAATGTGCATGCTCATGTTTTTCCCATTGAATGGAATGAAGTTATTTACAAATATGTAGTAAAGACGGATTTTTGGAATTTTATACTTTGGTAGGAACTTGTTTCTACGGATTTTGATGTGAATGCTCACTATGCATGTAAATCCATGGGATATAGCCTGCGGGAGATTTGGCAAGAGAGATATAAACATGTATGTATTGTATGCATGAATATCCCTTGTCACAGAAGCTACTTACACATCTCCAAATGTACATTTTAAAGGTAGCAATGTAGCATGCAGGTCGTTCTGTGACCATAACAAGCTACCAGGCATATTTTTAAGCTACTTTTACAACTCAGTGGAAGTTTTTGCGGAGGCCAACTGTACCCGTATCTCCTTATCTCGTCTGAGTGGATCAAAGTCATCTGGACCCACGCGTATCTGATTCAGTCTCCTATCTTGCGTGAAAATTCATAAAGTCAGCACAAGAAACGATTAGATTTTTTCAGGTCAGTTATTGCTCTCTGTCTAGCTTTCTCCGGATTTGGAGTGACGGGGGATTCACTCTCTCTCATTCTCTCTCTGCGCCGAGCGACACACAGCCCCATGCCTTACATATTAGATACATCAGGGCCCTTTACATAGTAAAAGAATCATCGTACCCTACTTTTCCCCTGGAAGTGAAAGCAGGATCCTTGACTCCATATTTGGGAAGGAGCAAATCTCAATTCATGGGCTGGGTACATGTCCCCAGCATTATTCCAATATAGGGGAAGTAGGCTCTAAAGGAATTTAGAGCGGAAATAAAAGTGAACGAGGTAAAATTCACTCTTGTCCAAAAGTTCAGACACGCGTGCACTCTCACTTTAGATGTTTAGAATAGTATGCTCAAAAATAAACAAGATACAAGGAGATACAGAGTTTCCCTGGATTTTTCAGGAGCACGCCGTATTTTAATCGGGTTACTTTCCCATAAATCCCAACATACTTACATATACGGGTGGAGAGAGAGAGATACAGAGGGAGGGAGACTAGAGCCTTGCTTTCCCCTCAAAGAGATTCCTCCGTTTATCGTTCTCAGGCATATTTTTACAGCAGGAGCAATAGAAACCAAAGCTTTGGGAAATGAACAATTCACCAGGATTGCCTCCTGTGCTTTTCCACATGTCCAATATTTTCTACTTTCACAAAGGGACCATGTTTTTTGGGGATTTCCTGGAAGTGACTCTTCCCTTCCCATTGTTTTACCTTTATTATTATCTTTTTATCCTTAACAATGCAAAGCTGAAATCCGATTCTGACGTAATCATATTCCAGCAAAGTCCCTTTAATGTGGTTCCGCTCAGTTTTAAAAACACAGTCATAGGCTTGAATCCCCTCTAATAGCAAATGCTCAGAGCGCAGTGTAGAGTACTTTCACCGGTAATATTATCATTGAAGTATATTTTCTACCTTTAGTACACGCTCCTTTTTTATAGTTTATTTCGTTCGTGTCTCCAGCCAGAACAGTTTTTGTTTTTCCTTCATTTCTATATAAAGTGTTTTAATCGTACTGCCCATAGAAAGACGTAATCTTCATGTATTCAATAACATTTTGAAAAAAGTCGCTTTCTGCAAGTGAGTTTAAATTCTCATATGTGGGTAGTACTTGGAGTTGATGTAATTGGTGGGAAGTGTTCAATGACAACAATCAAGGGATGGGTCCTAAGTTAAATGGTCCTCCCGGAAGTGTTAATACACCTGTTTAAAAGGAGAAATGTCGAAAGTTGTCTCAAGTAGGGATTCAGAAATTGCTGGAAAAATGCGGCAACAGTCTGCAAAGTCACTTGAACCGGAATGGAACGGAGAGAGGAGAGAGAGAGAGAGAGAGAAAGTACAAGAGAACGGGGGTAGTTACACTTGGAGACACGAAGGATAAAGTTTGCGTTGCAAGTTGTGTACAAGTTTTTTGTGGAGAAAATGTTTCTACTACTAATGTACCTCTATGTACATACATCCCTGCATTTACTTTCCACGTAATATTAAGTGGGAAGGTAAACGGGGATGCATTATCTTGAAAACTTGTTTAGGTTACTCGTGAAATTGTGATGCTTTTTCCTAACTCCCTGATTACCCGTTCACATTTCCCAAGGACTACCTGCATGTAATTATTGCTTTTGCAGTCTATTTACTCAGGTGAGTGCCGCTGCATACCTTTTCACTCACAGTTCCAGTCAGTCTTGTAGCACGGACATTTGTCTGGCCTCTTGTGCAATACTTTGCGTTCTACTAAATCAACCTTAAGAAATGCAAGTACGGGAGTGCACGTCGACCAGACCCAACTCAACGACTCAAAGGAATCAGAGTTGCGCAGAGTTTGAAATACTCAAACTATACCTGCTAAACCAATGATGGAGCTGGGTTAGAGGAACAATGGGTTTAAAAGAAACTTTTCAAACATTTCACATAGATGCGTATCATTGTTTCAAGTGTATGTATGTATGTAGAATTGTGATAAGCACTTTACTCATATGCATCAACGGTCTTAATAAGACTCCTTGCACTGACATTTCTGGAGTAACTTAAACTTGCAGTTTGTGGGAGCGTAACTTACAACATGTTTTACTTTCTCCTCAAGCCCTCCAAGTCAAAACTTGTAGGTAAACATATAAAGAATGTTTCCAGAGTATGTACAGAGTTATGGATAGGGCTTGAGGAAAGTACAAGTGTGGAGGGAAAGTAGGGGAAGGCTGTGGATTCGAGGTACTAACTGCTGTTGTGGTTGTAAACATTACGGGGAAAATATAGTCAAGTGTATTATCACTACAGGGAACACAGCCCTCACCAACCTCCTGTATATGCACGTACGAATCTACACACACACACCTACAAGTACGCATGCAATTTCTATCTACAATCTTTGCACTGGATGCAAGTCTCTCCCGTATAGGAAATGCATGTGGAGTAGCTAACGGAACGAGACGAGGGAGAGAAAGAGAGTGGAGGCAAAAAAAACTGTAATGTAGAGAAGTGTCTTCTTTAAGTTTTCCTGGGTTCCCTAACTCGGGTATATTTACTATATTACTTGGAGGCAAGAAGGTAGTAAACAGTGCATAAAGTACCAAATACTGCTATCATTCTTTGCAAGGGACACATTGAGTATTACAAAAGGGAAAGTCAGTCAGAAAGCAAAGTTTTTTTTGGCTTAAGACTTTTTTTTAAGAGATGGAAGAAGATCCAAGAGGAGAAAGTAAGTATAGGTATTGCGGAATTCATTGAATTTTAAGGGCTGGGCCTTTCCCTGTTGCCTATCACTTTTTCCGTATAATTTCCCCATCTTAACTGTTTTCTCCATGAAAGAAATGTTCCGTTTCTCTCTTGATGCTCTCTCTTTTCTCTCTCCTCTTCCCCTTCCCTGTCTCTAGTGGAAGAACCATATCACTAATAGATTTCCAGTATCTTCCCCGCATCTTCATTTAAAACTGTTTATTTCCACTTGGGCTGGGAATGACTCGATTTTTCACAAATGGAAAACATTGTGGGACATGATGAGTGAGAGCGGATTATATTTCTTGTGCGTTCTCCAAACCAAACACTTCCGCATTTTCTCCAAACATTGGTAGATAGATATGTATACTCTCATGCGTGCCATGGATTTCATCCATTTATGTTTAATGCTCGGTCTCTTTGTGGGAGTCTTTGATGGGCTCCAAGAATATCCATCTTTATTATTACAGTTGTAATAGGGCTCAAGGAAAGTAACATATCGATCGACCCATCACATTCCTGTACTTGTACTGAATTTTCTGTACTACGACGGGAACATTTTTTCCCACTTATGTTGAGTTCCTCACGTTTAGTACTTTCTCTCATGTGCCTTCAATCTGTTGATCAATGCAGCACTTTTATGGGGAGGCATGTTTTAGTAGAATGTAGTTACACAAGGACGTGAGTCAGCGTGAGCCGAAGCATGGATTTAATAAAAGCCCACATATTTTCACAATCATAACCTTTCAAACTGAATGGATGTAAAAGGTCACTTTATTTGCATAAGTTCAAAGTTTCACATATGCACTTCCATGGCTATGAATTAGATACACATAAGTATTCACATTATGTATATCTACATAGATACTATAAATAGGACCAAATCCTATTAATTTTTTATAGCTATTGCCAATTCCTTAGGTACACTAAAAATTCAGTTACAACTTACATCCCATGTTTTCAAATGTCAGGGATTTGCCTCTTGTATATGCGAACACGATTCTCTTCTAAAGCTTAACGTATGAAGCAATTTTGGAGGAACTTGCTCAGGGTAAGGTGAAAAATGGTAAATGTTTTCCCTGGCAACCATCACTAGATTATTAAATTATATTTTCTTAAGCGATGAATAATATATGTAGGGTCACTTATCTACTTGAAACGAAATCTACATGTTCCGAAGAAAATGTGTGAGTTTCTAGGAAGAAAAATAAAATCCAAATGTGACATTCCCTTTGAAAAGTTCCTTGACAATGTTCTGGTGATCAATTTGAACGAGTGTCATGATTATACTTGCAAACGTATTGACAATGGGAGTGGAATTTGCTGTGATTCTAATGCGTTTCTAATACGCATCTGTTCTTTGAAAAGGGAAGGCTCGCGGAATTTCTAAAGATCATTGCTCTCTGTGTGTAGGGGGGGGGGAAAGTTTCTCAAAAATAGATCGATCATGCTGAATTGAATAGACGGCCGTACGAGGAAGAAAAGTCGAATGTTTGTAGTGGAAGTAGTGATTTTTTCATTAAAAATCCAATGGTGGGTGTCGGGGAATTGGAAATGAGCGTAATTGCTATGGTTGCGAGGGGAGAAAAAAAGAGAAAGCATTCAGGAAATCAAAGTCACATTAAGGCAAGTGAGCGGCATCTGACTGATTTCTATGCCTCAGTGTGTATTCTGTACGCTTTCAATGAAGTTCACTGGGATTTATGCATGTACTTATGTGCATACACGGACTCACTCTGTAGATCCACTTTCGCCGTTGACGGTTCTTTGGGAAAAAAGGTTTTTTTAAAAGCAGGAAGAACGGGATCATTGCAGTGAAACACACCATCGTGTAGGCCACTATTAGGTTGGTGTGCTGTAGATTATTGTGTACTGGTTTCCTCCCTTTTCCCTTTCAGCCCCATTCTCTATATCCATGCATGGCCCCACCACTATACGGATCTCTAGTGAAATTGACTTTTCCGTTTAAACGCACGCATGTGGCTTACCCCGCTGTTATCTTCAGCTTAGTAATAAGTGTAGCCTTTGTGACGGGATTTAAGCAATTTTTACATATCTCCAGCTCTTATCTATGTTCATCAGCAGTTGACTGAGCGGGGAACGAGTCAAATTCGCGAATTTCCGATGACTACCTTCAGTTTACACTGTGCTGAAAATTCCGCCAAGTCCTCTCACCAACCTTTTGACATCCCGTGAGACCATTTTAATTCTAGTATTGGTAACCTTGTACACCCACAACACATACCCAGGAATAATTTTCAAGGCAATGATACATTATTTCAGAGAAAGCGGAGAAAGTAAAGAAAGTAGAGAGAAAACAGTGAAAGTAAAAAAAGTAGAGAGAAAGCAGTGAAAGTAAAAAAAAAGTAGAGAGAAAGCAGTGAAAGTAAAAAAAATTGGAGAGAAAGCAGTGAAAGCAGTGAAAGCCGAGAAAGTAGAGGAAGCATGACACTAGCTCGTATTATGTAATTACTTGCTACTTACACTTGATACTTCATTTGCTGGAGCAAGACCTAGAAATGGATGTACATGGGCGCGAGAACTATGCAGATATGCAATGCTCTTGAAAGTTTCTTTTCCCTCAAGCAATATTGTCCATAGCGTGGGATTTTCAGAAGGAGAAAGCCACGGTGAAAATAAATTTCCGGATGAGAAATGATACATAATTTTAGTTCCTTAATGGATGTTTGCACTGCTGAAGAGTAAATGAGCTGAGACGATTTTTCACACAGGGAACGCTCTCTCTGTCTGGAAGGGAATCAAATGAGTGGAGGATTTGGAGACTTGTTTATATCTATCTGGTTGGAAGCTTCCCTCTATATGCCTAGTGAGTTTACTATTGCATGAGTGACAAATTACTATGCAGAAGGAGTAACGAAACCATTTAGATTTTACAAAATTAATGCATGAGGCATTTTCTCCTTTTCCCTCTCTCCCAAGGAGCTCACTCTCAAGCTTACAATTTGTTTCTTGTGTGTGACACTCTGGTGTAGTCCATAGCATTCGTTTCCTCTATGATCACTGGGGAAAGTAGGGCAAGGATTATGAATGAGTGCGTTCTTCATTGAGTTAGACTCTGTCTCCACTTATATATACATGCGTATTTTTCCTGGTTCAATCTGTACTCATAAAAACGGACTGTTGCCGAGTGAAAGGGAACGAGATAAACGAGCATCATTTGAGCCAGACACCAGACGAAAGAAAAATAAATGTTTTCCTTTTATTCAAATCAACTCTTTTCTCCAAGAAGTTTCTTTTTCTCACCTTATGTCTGCCCTCCCTCCCAATTCCGAATGTGCGTCTCGAAGGGGTGCTTTCCACAGGCACCCAATCCTCCATCATTTCCCCCAACTTTAAACAGGACAATCTGTAAAACATTTCCAATAGAGGAGAGCTATGATACTAAAAAAGGGGGCTACATACATACATACATAGTTGTAAATGATACACATAAAACTAGTCCCAGTTTTGAAATAACTCATTGAAGTATAACCTCAGATAAATTTCCTCTATGGTCATATTCATAAGGAACTTGAAATTGCAGAAATTGTACTTGCTCCACAGCAAGCCGTGCAGCCCAGTAGAAATCCAAATACGTCCAAGTGTTATTGTGTCTGCAGACATGAGGAATGCTGAGAGTGTACAGCAAAAAAGACAAAATGCAAGAATAGCATGGCATCACTTTTGAAAGATATTCTCGGGCGCCAATTCTTTTTCCGCCATGAAATAAATGTAAATCGTCACCATGAAATTATGCTCAGCAAAATACAATTTCTTTCATTGGGAATACTCATTTTTCAATGTAGGATTCGTGACTTAGTTGTGCTCCTTTCAGGCTGTGCTTTCCCTTTTTCTCTCACATTCTTCAAAGGACTCAGGGAATATAATTTTGCTCAACAGAAGTTTGCCACATTAGAAAAATATTTCATTTATTTTATGGCAATGTTGGTGCACTATTAATTTCTGGGTGACAAGCAATTCAGATTCAGCGTGACTTCCTGAATTTCCCGGGACTGCATTCGTCTGGAATGGACTGATACTTCAGCTACAGTTTTGCCCATTCTCAGGCACATGCAAAATAATTATATACGTAGATACAAATGTACATCCACCATATTGCATGGATCACTACAATACCTAAGTACGTCATAATTACACAAAACCACGGAGCGCACAAAAATTGTGAGAGTGCAGAACTTGCTCTGATAATGCAGAGGTTTGGATGCTACTCCTATGGAATTCCACACCAGCCTTCCAGCCACCAGCATTTATTTGTTTTTATAAAGGAAATTATTACACTCGGATATTTATTTTGATTGAAGATATTATGAACAACCACAAATTGCTGAATGGGCACTTTGCACCAGCTGTAAATCAGCTTCAACCCAGGGTAAATAATGTGCTTATGCAGTGAAAAGTGAGGGTGTGGTAGGATCTTGAGCAGAGGAATGTATAAAAAAACTTACAGCATCAATAAAGCGACAAGTGATATGTGGGAACATGCTGAGATATTCCATGTCAACATGATTTATCGGCGCTCCTGTCTTTCTCACTCTGACTCTCGCGGGTAGCATGTAACCTCTCCTTGCCCGTACTTTCACCAATTCAACATGAGATAGGATCCTTGGGTGTACTTTGATAGGGAAAGCTTCCGAGAATTTATAACATGCACGGGTGCATGATGTAAGCTGGAGATTTACATGTTTTGAGGACGATAAACTTTACGAGATCACTCATGCTCTGCTAAACTTCACCAGTACACCCTTGTCTGTTTCTTCATCTTTTCTCCAGCTTTCTCTTCCGGAGCTAACTCACTGGAACGACCCAGTTTTTTAACTTGTTCCAATATAACCTCCGGAAATCCCACTGCCTCTGAACTTGGGGACTTTTGATTCTTCCCTTTAGTTACATTTCATTTCGATTGATTTATAAATGAAGCGAAAAGGAAAAAAAACATTTCTGGGGTTTTATTCCACAAAACAAATCTGCGTATCTCGTTCCCAAGTCAGTATGCAAAATATATTATTATTTAGTACAAGAACTTTCACAATTCTCCTGACAATATTTCCCTTAGATTTCGTGCTTATCATCTGATCTAAGCCAAGAACTACGGTATAACCAAAATTTGAATGGAGGCTTCAACAATGAGAACAATCTTAACAGCCAAGTACTTGCCATTATTACAATCTTTAGTGTATGCTCACACGACTAGGTACATTGGGAAAGTCACACTTTCTAATTGTGCTACTCACAAGGAGTCATTTTCAGCTGTTACAAAATTTCCGGTAGATATGGATACTTAAGGACCATCCAAAAAATCTTAAACTGGCTTTTCCAACATTCTGGAAGCACATTCTCAGTACTATTACATGACGGGTATCTTGACACTTTTTTCAGGAATTTTTCCTGAATTTCTGAGGTACAAATATTCAAGAAGGAAACCACGACGGGATATTGTCTAATCCCAATCGATCGCTCAGGAATGTGCCAATTTTCCCGGCACCTTCACAATGTACGGAAATACAATCTAAAGCGTTCCATGATTGGCTACTGTCCTCGGTGTTCATAAGTAAGCTCTTCAGGAGTTAATTCTACGCAATTATCGTCCTGTATAATTGTGGGTCCCAGTCAATATGAACTAGTACATGTCTCTGCTTGTCGTTTGTGTGACACAACTGAATAATGAAAGGGACACTATAGTTTTGGTATATTTTGAAAAGATGGCTTGGGATATGTAATATCGAAAATGTGTGGTCATCATAACCTTCAAAAAAAAATTACACTTGTCATACATTCTGAAGGATTGATAACAACTTCAATTTGCTATAATAATACGTAATAATTACAGGTACAATGCTATTTTACTCTTTGAACACTACTGAATAAATAAATAAAAAATTAGAGGCAATTTTGTAATCTTGGAAAATCCCCGTAATAAAATCACATCAGAAATCTTGAGGATTTTGAAGCTTCGACCTGACCTTCTAGGAAAGAAGGGACAAATGCCCTGGAAAGATTGTCTTGTGCCACACCTGAAAATCATTTCAATAGTTCTCTGCACCGTGTAATGTGCTGTACCTCCGGACATTTGAAGCACCTGAAAAAGTTACTCCATAAAGTTGAGTCTGCTCCAGATGATTTTGAGTCTTTTGAACGTTTTCCGAGTCAAATTAAGCCTCAAGTACACACTGACCCCAAGAATTCCGTAACATCAAGATATGTTACTTGCCTGATGAGATATTCCGTCCGCAAACAATAGTGACGACGTGAGGATCTTGATGAGGCTTAAAAGTTTCCAGTCACGTTCCATATTCCATCCAAGAGCTTCTGCTTTCTTTTCCTCCCTTTGTGTACTAAAGTGGAGGTTATTTGAATGGGAGGGAGTTTTATGACTCCTACGCTGTTATGAAATTTTTTAGGGAAATTTGCATTTCCGATCTGTTTTAAGTCAAATTTCCCCCGGTCTATTTCCTCCGTCGGGAAGTTCCAGACTCAGTCAGTGGTACATATGTATATGGGTGATGGGTGATGTGAAGGAGAGGAAGTTAGTAGAAGTATTGATCCGGCTCTCCTAGCTTCAAACAACATATGCTGGTCAGGGAGGAATTTAGAACGGAACTTTATTTTATTTGCAAGGATCAAATCATGGTTGTCTACAAGAGTGTACAAATTGAGCAGTGGGCTCAATCTGAGGTTATCTGTAGATATGCACTCACGAAGAGTAGATTCTGAGAGGAGAAAGGGTCGTTGGTGGAAGGGAAAAAATGGGAAATCTCTTCCAAGTCAGGTTTCAAACCAAATCATACAAACTCATTTGGTCCCTCATCTCTAAAGAACTATGCAAATCCGTATTTTCCATCAGGCTTCTTTCTTCCACCAAACTTTCTCTCGCCTCTTCTAAAAATGATATCTTTCCCTCAAACAGACAAAATCTGGACGGAGAAATTATTATCGCATATTTGAATACATGCTTTATTACACAGTTGCATTCATATTATTGGCATCATGTAAGCTCGTATGTGTGTATGTACAGATATATAAATTATTTAAATTTAAGGTCTAGAAATTCTTCAAGCTATGCATTTTCATTTTGAGATAAGTCTCTCTTTTATTTCGTGAATTTGCTTTCTTTTTTATTTAAACTCTTAAACGAAATCAAATAAGTTTCCCCACTGTTTTGAAGGCCTTCAAATATTTCAAATATTTGTTTCTATTTATGTAAATTATATTTCTCAAAGCTTCAATAAATTATTTCCCTCTTAATGTATACCGTAGAGAAAAGGTGTGGGTCTGGGTAAGTAAACCAGATAAAAACTCAAGTACCTTGTGCAGTACTGTAAAGTTCTGCAGTTGTTAAAGTTCTGTGGGGAACACTACTTGAAATAAAACAGTTTTGATGTTGTCTCCTTGGAATAAAAATTAAACGAGAGCTTGTATTGAAATACGAGGACGGTGTTTGACCACAAGTTATTATATGTACTGTGACCACGGGGAAAGTCCAAATATTGAATCGATGTTCTGAGAATTTGTCATGCAATGGACTTGGATTGGAATGTTTGGAGTCAACTCATGCCATGACCAGAAATGAAACAGTTGGACAGTTCTACACTTAAGACCCCATTTATGACACGCTATGCTTTGGAGTCGAAGCATGCAAATAATTGCTCGCAAAAATGTCAAATTTGATCGCCTATCCTGTTTCAGTGGTTCCTGTGCCAAATATTATTGAAAGGAACGGTCTGAAAGGAGTGTTCATGGGGGTGAGGTCTTATCGCTCCTGGTCCTCTATATATACCCGTCCTTCTGGAGCCTGCATGGGCTCACTCTCCTTTGGAGACTATGCATGTGAAAAAGGCACTAGGCCAGATTTGGGCTCCACTCCTGAGAATATAGTCACACACAAACACACAAGTGTACGACCTATTATGTGGCTATGCAGTCAGGCTCATTCCTGACTGCAGGACCCGTCATGATACTCATTAACTTGATTTCTGCAAGTTTACACTTTTGTAATAATTACTATAGAAATCCAACGGGGAGATATGGGTACTTTCACCGGAATGGATTTCTAGTTATGAAATTTTCAATATACATTGTCACTAACTGGTATCAATGTTGAGTTCATACGTGGATACAGACATATAGTCCTGCATACAATTTCCCTTGAATCTCATGTAGCCAAAAGTCACGACACGAATATGCTCTTAAATGAACGCTCCAACACAAAAAGCATCCCGGTTGCATGTGTCCATGCTCGTATGCATGCCTTTACGTAGAGTCAGTTCTATATCTACCTCAACGAATGTGAGCACATGAGTGCACAAATCCGTACTTATGTATCTATAGATATCTATAGATACATAAGAATATATGAATAGATACATATACTCTGCGGACCTGTATCCTCACATACAAACAAATCCTATAATGAGGATTGTTGGGGAGAAGGCCGGCCCATCCATTCGACCTATATTAATGGGTGGACGGGAGAGCGATTATCCTGGGAAAGGAGAGAAATATGAGTAAAAGAGCCATTGCAGAATGATTTTTAGTAATGTGCCATCCTTGCGTGAATTGTACTGCGGGTGATGACATGAGCAGTCGGGACAGGGAGAAGCTCGTCTTGGTCATATGTGTCTGTCATTGACAAAGCCCGGCATGCACGAGCAAGCCGAGTCAGATTGCCAAGGGATAGATTCGTGATAGGAAATAAGCCAGACGGACAATGCCCACATTTTCAGTCCAAATAATCATCCTACTCTCTCTCTCTCTCTCTCTCTCTCTTAAGGGCACCTATCTCCCTGTCCCCCTTTCTCCATGTACCGCCTGTATGTAATTCAAGTGAAAGCAGGAGGAGCAGGCTACATCGGAGAAACCTAAAAACTGCAAACAACCAAATCTCAATGCTAGGGGATTCCAGTAATTTAAATCAATCCCAGCAAGTTGATGTGGAACATGAAGAATGAATATTCTAGGGAAGAAAACTCCCTACCACTGTGTACATAATAGTTAGACGGATCCAGTCAGACGAAATAGTTTGAATGGCAAACATATGAAAATTAACCAAATGTGCTACATCTCTCTCTCTCTCTGTCTCTGTCTCCAAACATGACGCAGTGTTTTTGTTTTCCACTGTAGAATTCAATATAGGACAAAACTCGGGAGAAAATACTGGCTTTGATTTCTCAAAACTTTTCTGCGCTCCCCCTTCCTGATGTTTTCATTTATGGAAGTCAGGACGTGCAAAATTTTCTGGGGAGAGGAAAAGTCTCGGCGGATATTTCCGCATTGAAATAATAGTTGTGAATGTATGCACAGATAACAAAAACATGAGATGAACGACTGGGAGAAAATTCTTGCTTTCTCTCCTCGTCAGTTGTAATGAAAGTACGTGAAGTCTGGTCTGTATGGGTAGCTTCACATAGATATACATACATAATTATGCCTATACATATATCTACATAGTACGTCTACAGCTCTCAGACTTGAAGCTCATTTTCTACTGAATTGGTCCTCATGTAATTGTAGGGATTGACATACAAGCACAGTCTCAAAAATATATGATTCTATTAAACATTCCTACATGTTTTTGATTTGCCATGTGCTAAAACAGGAGTTGACAAAGCTCCGCCTGAAAATGCTACTATTTTTAGATAAAATTGTATTCAGAATTTCCCTTCCTCCCCAATACTCCTGCTGTGCCTATGACACTTGGAATTGTCATAGGATTCTGGTAGGTAATTGAATATGTATTATATCTACTGACAATGAGAGTAGAGCAATTTCTGGGTCTGAGACGACAATCCTGCCTGGGACTGGGGAATGGAAATGAAATGGAAAAAGTCAGGAGTTTCTAAGCCACCGACTCTCCACCAGCATGGTTCTAGTCTGGAGTGATTATATCGTTGAAATTAAGTCAAAATTGTTCAGGATTTCTGGTTGCTGTCATAGCCATCCCTCTAACTGGAAAGTTCATGAGTTTACAGTAATTTTCAGGGAAATGTGAAGACACGGACCGGACGGTTGGGAAGGCTGGGATTGGTGAAAATGTGAGATTATATCTGCAATTGAGGTAACCCTGGTTTTGGGGTGATTTTACTTCCAATCCTATCCTCCCAAGTGCATTTGTCTCTGTAGCCATGGACATACACAAGTACCTTTTACATTGCTCTTGATCCACACCCTCACACACACAACTCTCTCCCTCTCCTTTGAGGGAAACAAGTGGGAGATGTATATCTTCATTGTGCACTTACATGAGCAAAGGCCCCGCTTGAGCGTCCTATCAATGAAGTCCGACTGAATGAAATTGGACATGTACTATATGTATGGAATTATTTCCCGCATCCCTACACACAGCCGTACATATATACATATAGTTACTCACAGATAAGGTCCTATCCGAGCCGGAGTAATCCACCGGAACGATTACATGAATGAGGATACAGTTTGCCTTTGGATCAGTCACAGTCACAGTTAATTTGGCTCCTTCATCCTTCGTTAGTTAATGGGGCAAGTCCCTCCACTGCACTGGAAAATTCACAAAACGTCTTTATTTTCAGCTAACCTTCTCAAAATTCTCATATCAACCTTAAAATCTATTTTTCAAACACACACAAAATTGTACATGTATCTCTGCCTCTTGGGATTTTATTAACTCTTACTGGACGTCCACAATGATTTCCTCTCCTGTGTAAGTATTCCTGGAAGGATTGTAACTTGTAACATATAGGTAGATATAATGTTAAGGCTCATGTATTTTCCTGTTTTTGCTGCAATTCCCTGCATTACCCCAAATAAAATTTCCCCAGTACTTGTAATAAAATCCACTTGATATGGCTTAATTTGAAACCATTGTAATAGTTTCGTCTCTGGAGCCTATGACTTTAACTTTCCGGTGAAGCATAGTTTGATTTTTGTCTTCGGGGTCATTTAATGAACAGAAGGGAAATAATGCAGGTCAATTTGGTTTTTATTTGTATTTTTCGCATTGTTTGCAGTAGTGGCCGAGACATGGTGTGAATGAAACACTAAACCAGACAATGTATATACTGTTCTATTGATTTTCTGGCAACTTCGTTGAGAGGCTAGGTATGTATAGGGAGGGCTGGAGTGGTGTATGTAGCTGCCTGTAAATAAAAGGTACTGGCCCTACTCTGGATATATGGCTATATCCGACGGTCATGAGAACTTTGCTGCATTCAATGCCTGGAGATACTACTGGTGCATTCCAGGATTTGACGCAACTGGAATTTTGTTTACTGGTATTGATTATGCATTGGATAAAGGAATTTAACTTTTGAAATGTGCTCTTTACAAAAACCTGGAAATATTTCCTTATTTTTTACTACTTGCCTGTAAAATTGAGGACGGAGAGTCCCAATGAGATTTAGTGCAGGGGAAGTAGGAAATTTTTAAAGGAATATTAAATGGTCATAAATAAAACAGTCATTAGAAAAGGCCCTTGTTGATCTTGTGAATTGAGACGGAGCTTGAGGGCAAACAAGATGTTTCTTTGGATGGTAGGAAGACTCAGGCGTTTGAGGTAGGTGGTCCCTCACCTTCTCCATACGTGAACAGAATCCCAGGCACTTTCCATGCATTTATTTACAACAGCACACCTCCGCAGTAAGTCAACACCAGTAGTTCATTTTAAATAAGAGATCCCACAGTACACAGAGCATCAATGAAAAGATAAACGGAGGACTCTCCTCAGAGTTACAAGATCAATGCCAGGTTTCCTTCCATTACAGATACGGATCAGCTCGGCTGGGCTCAAACAAATGTTTACACACAATGGCCAACAAAATGCTTCTAAATGTTTCAAAATCCCTATCAAATATGTGTAAAACCTTGTAGCCCCTAAAATTCCAGTGTAATACTTTGTTTCAATATCAATTATAAAGGATCCTCCTTAAAGGATTTGATGATGATGGAGATGCACGCAAGGGGAAAGGACTTGTTTACAAACATTTGCATAGGAAAACGCACGTGAGGTTTTTAGAAAAACCTACGAGTGCAGTAAAGCTTGTTATTGATATTAAGTCATTACTAGTCAACTATGTAGTTGAGAGACTGGGGCATTTATGACTCTCATGTATTTCCCTCTTAAAATATTCAGTGCGAGTGGGAGAATTTTTTGAAATACCAAATAACCACTGGCCTTGAGGCATGCCTTTCGTTATGCACAGACACTAATTAAGGCTGATTGAACTGTTATTAAATAGTCAGAGGTATGGACAAGAGCCTGGACCTTTTAATGAGCCTCTGACTATTTGGGTGGCATTTTCTTGGGATGTACAACTCGCCCTTTCCCACACCATTGTAATTAGCTGGGCACTCTTCCCTCTCCTCGTGCTTTCCCCTTCCGATCTTCCTTTTTACTATTTTTTTTTCTCTCTCTCTCTCTCTCTCGTGTATTTTCTCCTGTCTCTCAATATTTCCTCCACCCCCTCCTCGTAACTTTTGTTGTTTACTATTTCAAGAGGAATTTTTCCTAGGGCACATATGGACAAGGCCTTGTGACTCTGGGAGGAGTTGGGAGTGATGAAAAAGTAATTCAAAGTCCAAGTCATAATTTTTCTAGAGGGAAATGTTGAAGGGAATCGCTGATCTGGGATCAACTTTTGTCATTTTGTCAGCATGTCAGCCATGAGAGGAGTGTCCCTGGCATTAATATAGTCAGGAGTAGCATTCGGGGGACAAGTTTTCCTCACAGACGAGTTTTTACTCCTGACTCGTTCCCATACTGTAAATATGTACGGAGAGCCATAGCAGAGTGTGCATATACATATATATACATACATACGTGCGTACATTTGATAGAGTGTAGGCTTTTGCACACTTTGACACAACAACTCATTCATACCTGCATATGGAGAAGTATACATTATCATACACGTTTCATACGAGAATCTTTCGTGATGGAGCTTGTTCTTGCTGGGTTGTAAATGACACAAGAATGTTTACAGGCTCTTAAACTTGGAATGCTCCTGGTATCTCCAAGATCGTTAAGTTCTGATGGTGAGAAAAAAAATTATAGTGTGACATAGAGATATGGGCTGTAAATTGATACATGACTGTGGATAACAAATAGGAGAATCTCCCAGCAATCAAGTAAATTATGTACATTTTTTTCTAAGGATAATTACTTCCAGGTCAACAATTTTGATAGGGCTAATTTTTATGAAGTTCTTTGGAATTTCATAATAAATTCCATGACAAATTAAATTAGCCAAACGTACAAATTACCAGCGTGGCTACTCCACAATCTTTATTGGGAAGTTCCCTCAAGTAATAAGGACCAATTATAAATCTAATATGGATTTTTTACACTTCCTCTGTACACAACACCCGGCCATTATTTTGCTCGTGACTAATATCTATAGATATTCTCACACTTGAAACAAAAGCTGAACAGCTGACATTTTGTGAAGTTTCCGAGCAGATGCTATTCATATTACAAGGGGAATGGGAGCGTTATAGTAAACACAGGAGCTCACAAATTGTGTGCAAACATGTGTAGGAGGCAAAATCCGGACAAAATGAACCGTTGTGCCCTATTTCGCCTGTCCATTCCCAAAAGGCTCACCGACAAAACCCTACATTTATGTACCTCCACATAGCATCAACAGAGTATTCGCACCCGAGCCAAAACAAGCTCCACCGACCAAACTTAACAAAAGGACAGGAACGTTTAGGGCAGTTCATATGAACCAGTGTATTAAGTTACACGTGGTTGAGTTTGACAAACGGTCATCAAGACAGCCTTGCTTTGGTAACCTTGTTTATATTTTCCCCGGCCCGTCCTTTCTCTCCTCTGATGTACCAAAGTGTGGTAAACAATTTTGTGGGAAATAACAGAGCGGTGGAGGGATTTTGATGTGAAAGCACTCCGCACTACACCCGAGCGGGATAAGCCTCATGTCATGCATCCACACAAAAGTAAATGACGTATTTTACCGTAAGAAGCTCCCATACATACACAAATACACGGACTATATCTTAAAAATCAATCGTTTGTCCCTTCCATGTCACAAGTTCCCATTGTGTCAACCATTTTCCATTGAGACAAGAAAAAGAAAAATACCTGTGGTGACGGTTTATTTCCTTTTCCTCCAGCCACACAAGACTCTACAGAAAATACATAAGACTCCTTCCCTTCATACTGTATGCTCTTTCATGAGCATCCGTACCCGAGACATACGTGAGGGCACACAAAGCTTGGAGCTATCACCTAAGAAGGAAAAATGACATCACTGGGCATTTGAGTTGATGCTGTGCAAGCATTTTGTCCAACCCCTATAAATTACAACAGAAATTCTGGGGGATTTCAGCCCAAATAAATCAAGTGGAAGGAAGGACTTGCTGACATATCAATCAATTTGATGTCCTAAATGTATTCATTTTGTAGTGTTGAGCGGTAACAGGTATTTTATCACAAATAGGAAAACTTGTATACTCCTCCGTTACAAATTCTCAATCCATATGTCTTCTCGGACAAACACAGTCTTCTGGAGGTGTCCCCTTCCCGTTCCCATTGTCCCTTTTGATTGACTCAGGGGCAAAGAGAATTTAGGAAGCGTTTTAAAGGCTCCGTCTTCGTAAGCATTTTAAAGGCTCCGTCTTAGGAAGCATTTTAAAGGCTGTCTTAGGAAGTATTTTAAGGGCTCCGTCTTAGGAAGTATTTTAAAGGCTCCGTCTTACGAAGAATGTTTAAGGTTCCGTCTTAGGAAGTATTTTAAAGGCTCCGTCTTACGAAAAATTTTAAAGGCTCTGTCATCCTACCCGTAAATATTGGGACTAGGGGAAAGGAGCCTTCCAAGTAATTCTGAGGAGCAATAAATGCTAGAGCGTCGCCTGGCATGGTCGCCCTAATGAAATTATACGCTCGTGTGTTCTTTCTTTCTTCAAGGAAGGAACCCACGACCAGAGGCTGGAGCATTAATGAGAAGGCATGGGATTGAGTAAAAGTGCGTGGAGATGATCCCTTCGATTTCCCGACTCCGTCCCTATGTGTCCTATGTAGTTGTGAAGAATTGTCTGATTGGCCCTGGATCGCCAGCTGATCCAGCAAGGAAGGCTGACTAGGGTTTTCGAAAATCCCAGCTGGCTTACACATCCAAGACCGTTGAAAATAAGTGGATTCACTTTCGATTTCTTCTCTTTCATTTCTCCTTTGGCAATGCCAAGGTAGTATTATCCACTTGCATGGGGAAAGAAAATGTTCCTTCTCCTCTATCCCCTCTCACTCTCACTCTCGGGCCTCTCTTGATCTCCACCATGGACCTATCTGTAGATGGCATTATAAAATGGGCAGAGCCCAACCACTTGCTCTTTGTAAATGCGATACTTGCATTACGTTCCATGTCAGGTCTTCCTAGCCACCGATTCAAGGATTTCTTCAAAGAGCCTTCTCGCACGGGTCTTCAGAGCTATGCACTTAATATGTTTATGGGTATCTACATTTGCAATGTGTAGGACTCTATACAGTCTCGTTCCGAGTATACTCTCCAAAATTCCCTACAAATAATACCCGTGGCTCCTAGTCCTGACGCCTTGTAATCATCTGTGCTGCTCAAAGCTACAGAGAAAATGGGATGAGTGACTGAGTGGGGATGCGTAGAGGTGTGAAAGGGGAATTTAAAGGGAAACTTAAGGACGTTCCCAACCAAGATCTCTCACCGGTACTTATCCTCAGAATTTGAGGCTTCAAGAGTAAAAAGACATCAGTTTCAATTTAGCATAATATAACATTTATTAACTTTCTCCCTTTTCCAAGGAAATTACGATGCTCTCTACGCATACGGAGGACTTCACTTTGAATAAAAGCGATAATACATCCAATGTTTTCGATCCGGCGGAGAGCTTGGGAAAAATGTCCATGACGGGGAACTTGGTGTTGGCGCGAGACACGTATGGATGTATGTATGTATGTATGTATGTAGTGTGGGGTTGACGGATGGTGAGAATGAGTTCTATGCAATGTGAGAGGGGACATCGGAGTCGTTGGGGCTTTTGTGTGTGTGTGTGTGTGTGTGGTGCCTTGTTGGAGAACTCTCTGAAATTTACAGCTAGACTGGAGGATTGGACAGGGACAAGAACCGCAGGGCAATTCTACGTTGTTCACATTCATTAGAGGAAAGATTAAGTGGAGTGGCTTGAGGTCTATATTTCCCTCATTTCGTATTCCATGGACGTTAGTCAAACTCTCATCTTATTTCCTTCCTTCATTTCCACTTACAAGGATTCCACTTTATCATTGTATGGCAAATTCCGAGACGTTAAAACAATCCTTCCCGCTCCCTTTTGTTCCGATTCTTTTCCATTTATCAATCTTTTATCTTAATCACCAGTTGATTACACTCTCAGCCACTTTTTTCTCCCAATCATTCCCTCAGCATCTCTTCCTGGTTGGGACCTTGCGCTCAGCCCTTTCAATCAATCCATTCAGATAGGAAATGGAACCTATCCCCATGGAGCCCTGGAATTCAGTTTTTGGCCCAGGTTCATCGGAGATCTCCGAAAGAAATTTAAATGGCGGTGATAATTTCGGAGCATAATTCAAGTCAAGGGAGAAAGGGAGGGGAACAATGGGTATGGAGTAACGTGGACGGAATAATTAAAAGGCATATAGTAAGGGACAATGAGAGGGGAGAATTATTGAAGGAGCAGTTGAGAGAGAGAGAGAGAGAGAGAGAGAGAGAGAGAGAGAGAGAGAGAGAGAGAGAGAGAGAGAGAGAGAGAGGAAGATTCCAAGATAAAATTCTGTTCTAATTTCTGTTGAAAGTAAATAAATCATAGGAAGGCTCTCGCACAACTTGGGAAATTTATCGTTGACCATGAAAAGGTAATTAAGTAAGAAGAAGTGCATCCAATTTAAATGGAATCATTAAGGGTGTGTAGCCCATTGACGATCATGGGATGTTTTTCTAACTAGTCCGTATGTACGCATATTTTATGCACAGGTAATTACGCACATGCACACACAACTACATACATACATACATACGTAAGAAATAAAACAAACTCTTGCAAGGGCAGAGTAATGAATGGCTTGATCAAGCTATAAATTTCGGGGAGGATTGTGGACATGCATTTGTCCCTTGCTATAGATAGTTATTACCTTATCCCCACATGATGTGTATCTATCTACATACCTATGAGTATACCAGTCAAGAGCTAAATAATGAAGTTTAACCTGATTGAATTTCCTCGCTAGTGTCTTTGCATGGAATAATTGCACTCTGCTCAGTCAATATGTAACTCCTGATTGGGAGATTGGGAGCCTGAGTTGAGGACGCTGGGATGCGTACAAGTGGGAGAGCATCTGGTGATTACACATACCGCTTAATTATTTTTGAATTAACCCCTCTCCCCTTTGGAGACTATGAGCATGTAACCTATAGCTCAGCCCTGTACAGATTGCATATTTTTCTTGTCTAATAAATCCACTGGTTTTATAGCTCCGGCTATAAAACGCATGTTTATTGTCAAGAATGTGCGAGGGGTATCGGGCTAGTTATCTAGGTAGTTAGGATATACGGCCGTAGTAAATGTGCAGTACAAATAGTTCCCCTCAACAGTCCCACAAAAGCATTCCTGACGTGAGGGTTAAGATTCCAGGACTATCCAGAGACGTGTAGTCCTTCTCCTATGAATTCCCTTCCTTTGTGGAATTCATTGATTGTCAATGACTTCCATTTGAGGCTGTAATGCTTTCTAGTCTGTGGTTTCCCTTTTAACTAATCCAATGCCCCTGCTGTCCGTTTACCCTCACTTGATTATACATAAATACATATGTACGTAATTATGTATGTACATTATATATGTACATTTCCATACATGGTGTATTCCCTGAATATTTCCCCCTCCCCCCTTGGAAGTTCCCCCTGAATCCTTGTGACATAAATATGCACGTACATGTGTACATATATATGTGCATACATATGCACATATATATGTGCATACATATGCACATATATATGTACATACATATACATTTAGGGAGAGAGGGAATGATCCCAGAACTTCTGATGGAAAGTTTTGTTCCGGAGTAGAAAAATATGCTCCGTACCGTCCATTTAATTAATTTACTAGGTAAATTTTATCTTTGAATTCTCAGGGACTCTGTCATTTATTTTTAGGGGATATATATGAAGGTAGGGGGAATGGTACGTTGGAGAACGTAACAAAAAAAAATTCACGGGAGAAACTAATTGAGATGGAAACACTAACGAGGAGTCGGGACAGGCAATGATCATTTTCGAGGTTCTCCAGGATATTTCCAAACCCTTTTCTCTCCGTAGAAATGTAACTCCTACAAATAAATGATTATGCATGAAAATAGTACGGGGCATAACTGACTCCCCTGACAAGACAGCGGACACAAGGCTCACAATTTCAGTGCTGATTTTGAGCCCTGCCTTCAGTTCCGTGGGTGGGAGAGAGAGAGAGGCTGACAAAACAAGATACGCAATTTGTGAAGAGAACATCCACGCGGGTTGCTAATCTACTCCATTACGGAGGGCATACACAATGCAGCTTCAGCTACAGTACACATCCTCCACAGAGGCAGAGCACCCAACGCACATAGATACATACATGTAGGGACAATTACTAATGTCGAGATACAAACTATCATAATAGTGCGTGAAGTGAAGCTTAAATACATTTGCATAGAGTATCTATCCATCCCTCTCCGCCACATGTAAATCTCAGCACGGACTCGCGCCCATTGAGATCTATGTTTTTCCAGGGTTCTACAATGCAGGAGAGGAGACAGACATTGGAGGCAGTGCCAGTCGGGATTTGCATACATATATGAGAACACCAGATTTTATTATACATTTTGAATTTGCTCCACACTTGGGTGTACGGAGACTCAGGGGACGCTAATTATAGATATGTGAAAGGTGCCACTTGAGTTTACACGGCACTACCCCTGTGTATATCTATTGGAAGTCTCTATATTATGCTCCATATACACGCAAATCCGGGTTTCCATTTTGTCGTCATCATTCCCTCACTCCTCGGGCCTGGCCCTGAGCTAGAATTTGGAATTAGGATGAATGTCATGCGAGTTATTGCATTGTGCACAATCACTACTTTTATCTCAATCCCAACCATCTCCTGTTTAGCGGAGGACTTTAGCATGCGTCAAATGACCGTGCGTTACTAAAAGCAATTCCTGAATTCATTTCTGGCTCTTGATTCCATTAGAATTCCGTGAGAGTGGAGGAGAGAATGAGAGCAATGCGTGTGGTGAGACTCAGGCTGGATATTGTCGGCTATTTTTATTACTCATTATTTTTATGATCCTTTCACTGAGAGGGGGGAAAAAACTAAAAATCTAAGGTAACTCCAATGTAGATAAGTGAAAAAACTCCAGGAAAATAAAACTTCCCATGCTGTAGATATATATGGAAACCCAACGGACGTACATCATCATTGGAATTGCTTATTATTTTGACAATTAATATATTCCGATCAATCCCTTCCACTTCCTATGTCAAGTTTTGGGGTCATAAATTCATAAATCCCAGTCATTTAGATACTTCAATCACATTTGAGCTTGAGCATTGGAGAAAGTAAGGCGGAGCAATTAATCCATGGAATTCTAAGTGACGTTTGTTTAAATATTTAAATCAAAGCAATCATTTTAACAGTCTATTGCGTCAATTGTTTGAAATGATACAGACTCATGGGACATTAAGCTCTTATACTACTTACATTGAAAGTACTTTTTCCCTTGAATTTTCCTCACTCCCTGAAATTATCCCTACCAAAATTTCCATTTATATTTGAGTCATCTTTTTAATTATTGTAGATGAATAGTTATTTATTAATTTCACTGGAACTACTCATCACCTTTAATGTAGGTTCCTTCAATGTTGCAAATAGCAATTTAAAGGAATTTGCCCCGCAGTGATGAGGCACATTTCCTGACAGGCGCATTGACCAGGAACCCAAAGCCTGGTTTTTTTAGTAAGTCAAATATTAGGTTTCTACTGAAAACCCATCGACAGTTCAGCTTCCAGCTGAATACCTAATTACCAAAACTCCATTGCAATACAGAATGGGCTGAGCTAGTGTGTGTGTGTGTGTGTGTGTGTGTGTGCGTACAAAATTACCCGTACATATCAATACAACTTACACCTACAAATCTATGTATGTATATTGTGCAAGGATCTTCTTGGAAAATGAGGATGTTGAAATTAGAAGAGCCGAAACCCAACGCGGCAGTTATGAGCATTCAATTTGTTAATAAGGTTTTGTCATGGTAATGTGAGAAGGGAGGGTGAGCTAATATTCTCTCCTATAGGGACAAGAGATGAGCACTCCCGTACAAAGCATAGTCCTCTATGTACATACATGGAAATTTCCCATGTAGGAAATCCCGCCGAGACACGGTTTTCCAAGAGCGGCATAGCCAAAAGTAAAATGATCACAAACTATTTAATTCAATATGAAATTCGGTAGGATTGGTTTCACTCCTACATTCCCAGACTTCATTTTCAAAGTGAGGATCTCATTTCCCATATGGTTATGTAAAGGAGAGCAAATAGCTGCAGAGGGCTCGTATGAGCATAAATACTCAAAATTCATGCATGAATAATAAACCCGAGCTGGTTCTCTCAGGTAGTCAAGTGTGTAAGTGCAAAAACGTGGTTATTGTCTTCCCTGCCTGTATTCATGCCTTGTAGTGACCAAAGTGGACAATAATGCCTTAAGGTACAATTGAGCCATGCCAGTTCGGTGTACGTCTCCATGAATAAATACCTGGATCATTGATTTTGACATCGCCCGGAGCTATTAGAGTAAATGCCGCTGGGTATTTTAGTGCCGTTGAAAATTGCCCTGTTTTAAACGACAGTCCTTGTCAATGGTAAGCGTCAGGCATGTGAACAGAAACTGGATCAAATTATTTCAAATTTTAAACCTGGGTAAATAGTACACATTACCAGTGGGGAAATGTATCTACAGTAAAGGAAGAATTCCCTATTAATGGACAGCTTGTAAATAGTACATCATTTGCCAGGGAGTCAAAAAATGTGATCATAAAAAGAAGCTCAAATGAGCGCCTTGAGTGTATTTAGAGTTTATTATTGCTCTGAAGTAGGTACAAGGTTATTTATGGTTTTTACATCTCCCCCTCTGTGGTTGTTCTCTCTTTCAGCCCCCTCGTATGCATAATGCATAAAGCACGGGTGGATCATGGACATATGTATTTACATGTCCGGGGCCCCCTCTCAAATAGCATGCAAGTAGATCCATGGGCGTACAAAATGCATGTGGGTGACGGAGTAGGGGGGGGGGGAAATGAATGAAAAATGCAAGACAAGATGCAGCTTCCATTTCAGATGAGTCTCCAATGTTACTCCAGAGTAAAAGAAAACAGGAGGCATTGACAGACAAATACAAGGCAGTCCAAATGCAAATGCATAAGTACAGGGTGTAAAAATGTGAGGAGGGAATAACTCTGGAAGTATTTACACTCCTGCTCTATTGCACAGAGCTGGAATGACTGGGTGAGTACATGAGGAGAGTGAGACTCTCTGAGAGGAACCCCATTCAATGTTTAGTATCTTTAGCCTTTTAAGCGTAGACCCTGGCACTCTCAAGGAAACATGGGAGAACAAGGATGGGGAATTCTACAAGGAATTGTTGAAATGAGCGTGAAGCATTTTGCATGGTAATGACCTTAATTAGGTGAGACAAAAAGTGAGAGATGAGAGACAGGGAAATGAACAAGATGAGGCAGAGGACTATGGAACGGAAGAAACTTTTTTCTGAATATTTCATTAAAACAAGCACACAACTCCTATTTAAGATTAGGATTCTCTTACCACTACTTATCCCCATGCAAATGATATTTATGACGAGTTTGGCCGTGCGTACTATAAATTCTACCCCAAAATTCATAATATGTGTGTGTCAGGTTTCGGAGCTGGCAGGGCATAGAGCCATGCCCTACTGTATACCTTATCCATGTATGGAGATACATAGGTAGATACATACCTCATCAAGTCAAAAAAAAATTCAGTACTTTCAGGCAGACAGGAGGAGCAGGTAACTCAATTATGTACATGAGGAAATCAGCGAGGGGGTATTAACATTGTACTCTCACTTGTTATCAAGTCAACTGTTTCTAGAAATGTTTCACGACTTTCCCTCTCTCCTCGAGCCACACTCTATCTCTCTCTCTCTCTCTCACGCAATATATTTGCTATCCTGATGATACATACCTGGAGATACTAGTTACTTAAAATTCCCAATTTTTCCCTTCACGCATGCAAACAGGCAGAAAAGCTCCAGACGAAAAAAAGGGAGAGGGAAGAAAGTGAAAGGAATAATGGAAGTGGTAGCTGGGGTGAAAAAAGTCTGGTATAAAAAAAAGTAGAAATATTCAGGGATAGATAGGTACATAAAATTATGTACATTTCATGTAAATATGCAGTAGTGTACAGATCTATAGCAACTCCTCATATCACATCTTCAGAGCCATCCTCCTTTTAATTCTATTTCCTTGCTTTCCCCTTCTAGTCAACCCCGGGCTTTCCATTGTGTACATGGAATTTTTCCGTCGTAGAAATTATTCATTATTAGCATTCATCCCCACCCTTTCCTCTCCAAATAAAAATGAAGCCAATCAACGCTTGTGAAGTTTGTACTTGTAAGGCCCTGTTTCCTTATCACTTGGATTTAATGTGACTCAAAATGAAAGCAGTACTCTTTGCCAGAACTTCACAACCCCATGAAATTATTTTACCCTGAAATGTTAAAATTACATAGAAGATCGTGCTGGTGTATAGTTGAGTGTGTTCCCATGAACTCCCAATTAACCTCATTTGCTATAATAAATTTCAAACTTTGAGAGCATATTTTAGTTTTTGGTTGAATATTCCAAGAAATATATTTTGAAGGATGGATATTATTTCTAGAGTGTGTCGAACGAGAGTGAGTACACTAATTTCATATCAAAGTGAACACATGCGATTTGACCCTTTGTTTTGGAAACACAGTCTCTGAAGGAATGTTTTGACACGGACAGAACCTAAGTTGAAATGACTCCGAGGGCCTATTTTCTTCATGAGTTCCTGCAACTTTGGAGAGTTTACTGGGTTAAGTAGCATTGGACATGGGGGAAGTGCTGGGGATTGTAGTACTACAATGGGACTGATAGGTGACGGGACATAGAAAGGAGAAGGAGCGAAGTACTCTGTTGTAGAGGATGGTTCAAATATGGAAGGAAGTTAAAAGTTACTAAGGGCTCAAGTTGGGCAATTGCCATGCATAGGGAGTGTAAGTTTTCTGAAAGCATCAAAGCGTAAATAAATTACAAAGAAATATCTGTCGGGTTCAAGCAATCAACTTAGTACAGTGTAGGGAGGCATTAGCTATAGAAATGTATGTGATATGTGACTGGAATATTATGGGAGATTTAATGGTCACAGCCATATTTTATGTAGGACTGAGAGAAATATCGTTGGAATTTTCAAGTAGTGTCGGGGCCACAGGAGCAGCACTGGAGTTGAAGAAATAATGGGAGTAATAGCTTCAGCAGCATTTCTCGCGTGTGTTTTGGATATACATGAATTCAAGCTCCTCGGAGTGTAGGGTGTGTTTTAGGAACGTATGTACGTCCGTATATATTTAAACAAGACCCCTCACTGAACGGAGGGATGTACAAAGGTAGGAGCGGCAGTGGTTATAAATAGTAGGAAAATAAGTTATTTCTTGATTTAAAGAGGAAAGGCATATTTGTGGGTTCTTTATCTCAAGGGCCATTCATTTTTCCCACTTCAACGTACGCAGACACACACATACACACACACACACACACTTTCGCTCTTGCCTTTGTACAAACACACTCACACACTTCCAATACTCTCCTACTGAGTCCATGCATGCTGGAAAGGCTGACAAACGTGCTTTCTCCCACATCTGTAGCCATCGGTAGCATTGACAGCCTCTGCGGATTTCCCCAACTGAAATCAGCCCAGCTTTCATGTTTGTACTTGGGCATGGAGTGAAAGGGTGAAAGCAGAGAAAGACTGCAACGTCAGGTCTTGCTGCTCTGGGCAGACACACGAAAGAAAACAGGAGGTTTTAAAGGAGAAAGAAGTGAGAAAAAGGGATGACGAGGACACACACACGGAAGGAGCACATAATAATATCAAAGTGTGAAGCATTGCATGACCAGGGAAGAGAGGGAGAGGCGGCAAGGACGCCGCTACTAAAGAGAATAAAGGAAAGAAAAAGTGCGAAAGAGAAAAACAGGATTGTAATAAAAAGGAAGGGAGAGTGAAGTCAAGATGCTGACGATTTGAGGCGTTATGTTTCCGGGAAAATCCACTTTAGGATTGAAAAATGGTCCACGGAAGGAACGGAAAAGACTATTTTTTTTCTCAAGACCTGCATGCTAGCCGGAAATGGCACATATATAAACCAAAGCTTGTTTCCTCCAGTTCACGCCACAACATACAATCACATGCAGACACGTTAGATGAGAGGGGCACTACTGTGTGAGGCCTGAAACCCACAGAGCCCAGCAGCCAACTGAACATATCTCATGGACGTGCAGCTTCCTTCCATGCATGTCAATGAAATGGCAAATGTAAACTTGACTACCGCATACTTCTCTGGCTGTGGTGGTGGTGATTCTTGGAACCAGCAACCACACCATACATTGGGCAGGGCACAGGAGGAGAAGGAGAAGGCACAAGGAAAAATTCAAAAGACAAGAACAAACTTTCCCGGCATCAGAGAACATAAACCAGCTCAGCAGAGATTCCTTCCATAACCAAGTCAAAGTCAGAGACTCATTCTCATAAGGTTGATACATGCAAGCATTTCAAATGCTTGGGAGGCACAAGAAATGGCCAAACCTAGACTTTCTCCAGATCATGCCTCTCCATCTGTTCACTCCTGACTTTCGAACGTAGCCCGTCAGATTCGATCGTATCTATACATAGCTTTATTGATGTCATGCATTACCAACAGGATCCTACGTGTGCATACATTTGTGCGTGCGGGTGTGTGTAACCACTGTATGTACGCACTCAACTATGTACATCTTATCAGTATATACTGGTTCCTTAGATTTTCATACGACCTCATATGATTTCCCCAGCTTTCACCAGCCTTCAAGTCCAAACATTGAAGAATTGGAGTAAACGTGAAATTTTTATTTTGAGCAAACCAGAGAGGCGTAGAATGTGAATGAGTTATTAGCTTTTTACTCCATGCTTACTCAAACAAAGCCCTTTGAGGAGCCAAATCAGATGTTGAAACTGTTGTGTGTGGAAATTTAACTCAAGGAAACAGACAGAGATCTAACATTTCATTCTCCCTTGTTTACTTACATTCCCATCAAAGGCAGCCGGAGAGCAATGGTGGTGGCACCACAAATCAGAAATTTAGATTGAGGGCATGCACCTTCAGCAAAGAATTGTTTGGCCAGTCATCCTTTCCGATGGATTCAATTTCTCTTACTGGGAAGCCATTTCTTTCACCCCTCATTGAAATTGCCACTTGGATTCAAGTCTTCTCCTCGTCAGACTCCGAAGGACCTGCCCCACGATGGATTGGATCAATCTCTCACCTTTCCAAAGAATTACTACCCTATTATCCTGTCTCATAAGTACAGTTAGAACTCAAGCTCAAAACTGCTTTCACTAGTTGGATTCAAACTCTTGGGGAACTCTTCTGAAAAAAAAAACAGGATGGTTCAAGGAAAGAGATTTTTACATGATTCTGGATTTATCCCAATCGTTCTCCTCCCATTTGTCGCTCCATGGTTGCAATTATGGCTCCTGGAATGGCAACAGTGCTCCATTCATATTTTAATAACTTGAATGTGAAAGTGTGTGTATATCGCGGAAATCTTTCCATTATAGCCTGTGTGAGACCCAACGTAGAGTACTTGTCAATATTGACTTACACGTTCTCCTAGGTTATACACTCCGCCACTATTTGCGTAGACTACAGATACTGTGGGTACTGCAAGTTCTGTTGAGTTATTTCAGGGAGAGTAGACAGAATTACCTTTGGAGAGTCAAATTTGAAGTCGATAAAGAGGCTCACAGTGTACTTTGCTGGCGTAGCAGTCTTCTGCATCAAATATGTTCCTAGGCCATATTCCCCATTACCTAGCACATAACCTGAAAGGGAAAGAGAGAGAGAGAGAGGAAGAAAGCATGTGAAAGCATTGATTTCTTCTTCGCCACTGTTCCTTCCACCAGAGCTGAGCTCATTCGCGATGGCATTAAATTTTCATCTATCAATTTACCAAGCTCACTTGTTTAAATAGCCACAGCCCCATACATATGCGAGGATATCTGTCAAGGGAGCTTTGTGTTTTTATAACGGTCCAAATGCTGTTTCCTCCACTCACACTCCAATGTAATATTTAAACAAAGCTACGATTTTCTCACGGCGACACAAATACCGCCTGCACAGGAAACACAACTGTGTCTTCCATCCTTGCCTGCCCTTTCACTTTCACTCCGCTTTCTCCGGTCCCTTCACACAGGTGTGTGAGTGCTTGGAACAACATACTCCAAATGCTAAGTCAAGTCCCTTGTTTCAACAGGAGCGGGTTCTCGTAAGCCGGAAAGGACAGGGAAAGTACTGGAGAATTTATTTGAAAACCTAAGGTGTGACAAGCAGGGGATAAAATATGCAAAGAGGAAATTAACGGGGTACAGTGGGAACCGTAAAGCTTAAGGAGCTTTCAAGAAGCTAAAAATGGGTATGGAACACAAACAGGATCTCATACCAGGCCGAACATACCTATGTGCATACATATTTAGAAGCAAAGGAGTCTCCGACGCCTAAAAAACTTGGGTGGGACTTAATCCAGGTGCTTAATTAAGGTCTAGCCATCATAAAAACACTCATTTCCGAGAGGAATTCCCTGCATGTAGACTCTACGAAAAAATTTAAATGCCTTTTCAAAACTCATTAAATCCTGAGATGGACGACGTAAATTTATTCATACAACAAGCGTCCATGCTTAGCATGCTCACCTCCAGCGTAGGGGTTCACCCATGGTGAAAGTTTGCTTTCACTTTAGAAAGCGAAAATAAAAATGTGTAAATACATAAAAAAAACCGTTCGCCTGGTAAAGCTGGGAAGTTTACACTTTATTCTTAAATTATTTTCGGACAGGACTTTGCAGAAAGGGTAGCTCTAGCTCGGAAATTGCATGGAGAAAATTGCAGGAATAATTCTGAAACAGGGCATAAGCATATAGGGAGAGGGATACATAGATAGACCAAGGATAAAAATAGGGACTCAAGAGCCTTTGAGAATTCTGAATACTGACAGGAGGTTGAGAGGAAATTGGAACAATGAAAAATATGTAGCAACATCAGAAAAAAATTTGTAGCCTCTAAAAAAAGAACAAGGATTATAGGGACGGCTCCATGTTGGAACATATTATGGTTGGTGAGGGAGGGAGAGAGAGAGAGAGAGTAGTCCTGGAAATAGCGGTTATTTGCATGCATATGCTTGAGTGTAGAAAATATACGTGCTTAACTCAATCGAAGTGGGTACCTCGAAGCCATCACCGTCTCCATTTTCCGTGAAAATTGGAAATGCTTGTGGCATTTCTGGATGTATTGGTGCTCAAGGAAATTTATTCTCCCAACTTCTCTTCTCCTGCCTCGTAAAAATACTCTCTCGCGGATGCAAAACTATTCTCATAGAATCAGAGAGCCATGCAATGTTGTCGAATAATCTTTAAGAGGGAGAGGAGTGGAACTGTTTGTACATCCCTACATAACTACCTCCGTTACTCCTTCGTTCCGGACATTATATATGCTCTTTCCATGGAGTCAAGTAGGGGCCTGGGCTCTCCTCCCCGTGATATATGCTTCTACATATGCATGAGGACCCCGAGAACTTGGGAGAGAAATGTGCCGGTAATGGAGTAACAATACACCCTCCAGCTCTCCATGCACTGACTGGGTACTTGAATTATTAGACTATAAAATTACAAATCCTTGTCAATTTTCATATTTTTTTCCTACCCTTTTAGTTCCTTCCTTGAAACATACATAGCTCCTCAGCACAGGTGTGCATATACATATAGATGCAGCATCACAGAACCCCTACACTCATTGTCAGGTTCCCATGATTGATCATTTTCCCGAGAATCTCTTCAAAATTTTAAAATTAGGTTATTTCTCCTGCAAGGAAACTCCTTCTTGGGGCATAAATGCATCCTGCCGCATTTAGTTCATTGACAATTCTTTCACATGTGATGCGTGCATGATAATACAAGTTACTCTCTCCGTGAGAATTGGGTTTCTCAGGTATCCTGCAAATGCCCATATTTCACTGGAAATGGCCTTAAATTACGTACCTTGGAGAGTGAGTGGGTAGGCGCACGTCGGGTAAATTGAATGTGCATGTAAGGAATGGGTTTTATGCATAATGAAAATGTAAGGCATGGATCCTATTTATGTAAATACAAGCCCTGGAAAGGTTTCATTCCCGTACAGTACACACAGAGCAATTGTTTTACATGCATCTGATGCTGAGACCATGTTGGGGAACTTTCCCGTGCATATGTAAATACATAGATACATATGTACATATATATATATATATATATATGTATGTACATATGTAGTCCCATGCACTCGGCACGCACAACAACTTATGCACGCCCAATGTATTTTTAATAGGAAGGAAAATCCACAACGGGAACAGGCCACATTTCTCGAGACAAGAGATAAATGATGATCCATTGAAAAATGTCAAGTACTTTCTCAGCGTTTATGTGCCAACATAGTCTCAAGCCTTGCTTTCCCATGTACAGGGACATAAAAGTGGAAGAATTTCCTGAGTCAAGAGACTCCATGAGGGAGACATATCACGCCACACTCACCATTTACCCTAGGATGCATAAGATTCGAATTTAGCAGAGTACAGATATATAATCTCTGAGTAAATAAATAACAAGAGACAGAGAGCCCTTTTGCATGGGGATGAGCATACGGGAGGAGCAGTAGGAAGTGAGAAGTATTATTAATCTTATATGATACTCTACACACCCCCTCCACATTTTATATATTCTATATGTCCACATTCAACCCATCCAACAATTTTCAATCACACCAGAAAATAAAGGTCCCAGACAAGTAGGAACAGCGTGCTTCCCTCATTTGTCAATCTTTTGAAACGCCACTCAACTCCCGACTTCCATTGAGCCCACGGAGAGAGTTTACCCCAGACAAATATTAATACTTGGCTCAAGTGATTCCTCTCATGTATTGTCTTTCTTTTCCTCCAGTTGTTATTTTAATAATAATTCAAAATCTCCCGCTCGAGTCCATCCATCTATTTCCAAAGTGACCTTAGAGCACTTAAATTATTTTAATTCCATTCCATGAGAATTCTTTCCATTATTTTAGCTTTTGTGCAAATTTGTCCTCTTTCTACAACGAGCTCGCTCCTATACATACATAAATACAGCCTCACGTTCGTACCATTTTGGCATTCAGTATCAAAACTTTTTGAACTTTTCCCTACGAAAACAATGATGGTACCCGTTACTTCCATTCGAAATTATTTCCGAGAAATTCTCTCAAAAAAGACACGCTTCATGGTGCAATGCACACATGTGATGCTAATTGTACGAGAAAAACAAGAAGGTAACATCTGCTTAAAAGCATGGGTTCAAAGCAATTATTTCCTGGGAGATGGAAATTAGCAGGAATTTTTTGAAAAAATCCTAATATTTGGAAAAACCAAATATTTATGATTCACAGGGATCCCCGTAAACTACAGGAGATTACATACATATGTAATACACTTGTATTAAAATGTATCGGGTATTTTAAGTTACACAGGAGTGGAACTCTTACATTTACTTTGAAATGAATTTATTTTCTTCCCTGGCCAAGCCGAGTGGGTATGACAGGAAAGGAGCTCCTGAGTTCATAGTTTTTATAAACTTGAGGAAATCTCCCTCACTCCTCACCACAGGAAGATGCTCTGTTGTTAATACATGTAACCATCCTTTGCAATCATCTGCCAATTTAGTCTATTTGTTTTTACAACTAGAAAAACAAAGTCAGAGTTAAGGCCAAGTAAATCCTTGGATGTCATCGCTTCTGTTGCTACTGGGACGGTTGGTGTAAGCAAACTTGTAGGAGTGTTGAAATATTGAGAAGCTCCCCCCAGGTCCACAGGTCAAAGGACTTTGCCTCCCAAATAATATACAGTACGAGTATATAGGATCACATGGATGCATAGATTCTACATATGTACATATGTAAGTTCATATACATAGGAAATATCCTCGGAATAGAAGGAATCGTTAAGTTTCATGGGAAGGATATGAACTCCTAATGATTTCCTTTTTTAGTTTGAAAATTACCAGTAAATATATGACCAACTGCAAAATTGATTTTATCACCCGAATATTCCGCCCGTAAAAAAATCCGAGTTTGGCTCCCAAACTTAAAATAATGGTTCATGAAGCCGGAAATTTTACTTCGCACTTGTCAAAGTCAATAAACAAGGGGAAAGGACGAGGTTACATAATCCATGTGCGTATGTATGTATGTAAAGCACATGCATCAATCTCCTTCCTCCTCGGAGCTTCACTCTGTAAAGCTATGTAAAGACCAGAGGGGAAAAGATACACAAAATCCACATGTTTTAAGAGGAAGGTGTTGACGCAGGGGAGCTACAACCAGAAGTCCTGGTTACTAATTTACGTGTCCTATGTACAATCCACCACCCTGTGATTTATGGATTTCTTCTGGTTTCATATCTACATATATGAATGCCTCTTCCCCGATTTATCTTCTTAAATATTGGGGATGATTTCTGGTCAGGGGCCATAGCACCCACTTCTAGTATTGAGATGTTTATGTGAGGGTTGGAGCATGGCTAGCTGCACATAACGAACAGATACAGACACTCCGGGCGCTGATTGTTAATGGTCTTGCCATTACATTTGCATTCCTAGCACGTGTTATGGTTGATTGGTTTATGTGCATTAAGTCCAGAGATGCATGTAATGGCGGAGATGGAGCACTGAAAGGACGGACCTTCATATTCTAATGGGAACATTACGCTGATTTACTTCGTGAGAAAGCTCAAATATTTTAAATACTCACGAGTGGAATGGTCTCGTTAGCGCAGTGCTCAGCATTGAGCTTCAAAAGTGCGTCAAGTGAGATGTGAGTCTCAGCCTTGAATTTTATCACTTTTATTGGTTTAAGGTCTCTTCGTAGATCAAGTCTGAGGCTGTTCCATTTTATGACAATTGTCTGACCCGTATACTTGTACCACGACTCATGCTGGACAGCTCCTATCAAATGGTCAAACATTTCCATTACATTGTAAACTAAATTGTAAACTAAACTGTAAACTTAATTGTAAACTGAATTGTCGGATAAATTGTTGAATGAATCGTTAAATAAATTGAGGGTAAGTTCGCACATGGTAACATTGGCAGCTATCTGACTGCAAATGGTTCTAAAGTAAATGCATGGGATATCCTGCTTTTTCCTCCCTGTATTGTAGATTCCCCTAATTGTAAGTGTATACTTGGTAATAAAGAATCTGATTGAATTAGACCTATTTTGCGCTTTCTAACTACCTGACAGGTATCAAATTCCCAGGGATATAGCCACATGATTAACAAAGGCAGGACGGGACAATTCCGAGTCACTTGCTATTGTAACAATGCTTTATCTATTCATGAATGGAGTGAGCAATAAAAGGCAGTCGCTGATGGTTTGACAGCCTTGAATTATGACGGTAATATAAAGAAAAAGCCGCCTCAACTCCTGGAAGACCTGACATTAAAATGTATCTAATACATATGTATGTAAGGGAGAAGGGAAGGAAATTTTGTACGAGACTGTGGCTCAAATATTTTTTTCTCACCTGAGAAACAACTATTTAACTGGTTTTTATACACACAAGAGAGAAGTGTCTCTAATTCCTTGTAGTCAGAAAGGGTAGAATGGGTCAATGAAATTCTAAGCATATTTTTGTAGGTTTAACTTTTATCGTTTTAGTTCCGGTGATCCATGTGGAGGGAGTTCAAGGGACAAAAGGGACGCTTCCTTGTGACGTGCGGGTGCCAAGTAAAAATGACAAACTACACATGGTCCTGTGGTTCCGAGACAAAGACGGAGAACCCATTTACAGGTAATGGAACCTTTTGTCATGACTCATTAACTAGAAATTCTAAAGCTTCCTTAACTTCTATGCAAACTACTACAATATCTGTAGTTACCCTTACGTCAAAAATTTATTATTCACTATTTCGTCAAAATTTTAGCTTCAAAACTACTATAAAGTGCACTATTTTTTACAAGCTAAAATTTCATTCTCCAAGTCCCATGGATTCTTGTAATTATGAGTTGAAAAACTAGGATTTTACGTAAATATGAAAAACTGTACACTCTCTTCATATGTATGCAGATATTCCTTACAGATAAAATGTTATTTTCGGCGGTTTCCTTTTTTTAAGTGAATATTTGTGAAATCGTTTCACATATTTTGGGTTTGACCCAAATGAGTCCTAAATATCTTAAATTTTCCTCTTCCGCTTTTAAACTTTTCTTACCTTCAGGGAAAAAGGAGCATTTTACCATAAAATTAATTTGTCTAATTGCAAGAGCATGTACCATCAGAGATAAAGTCAAGTTTTTCTCTTGTTGCTATTGACAATGGAGTACTCAAGACTCCTGGCTGTCATGTAGCTTGGAATGTTCCTGCGTGCTTACGCAGCATATGTGGATTGTTCCTCGTGAGGGAAATCCACAGGAAAACAGTCTGGAGAGGATGGCATGAATATTTATAGAAGATTACATCCACGTGATGTGAAAGGGAATTTTATAATTTAGCTCGCCCTTTCATATTATGTAATGCTGTGTGGGAGCCGGAACTGGAATCATGCAGAAAGACATGCGTACACTAAAATTCTGACCCGCAGTATTTCACTCTGGACTTTGCTACCTTCAAGTTCAAGGAGTACAAGAGGATGGAATACCTTTCAGGAGTGAGCGATAATAGAAAATACCATCTACCACGCTACGGCCATTACTTTCTTCGAAAGACATGATATGTGTATGTGTGTGTGTGTGTGTGTGTGTGTGCATACTTGTGGATATTACCATCAGACGGAATGAGTCTATAACTCTAATGTGACTCTGTATACATACATAATTACAAGCCCTGCACTCCACAACTGAGGGAGTGCGTCCACCAAAAAGGGGGAATAATTTATTTCCATTGTCCTCTCAGGACTCATACAACCTGCCCTTTTTTAAGTTGAGCAGTCAGTGTGAACTAACGTTATTCCTGGCTGCCCCTTGTAACATGTTGTCTCCCACGCAGTCCTTGTATGAGTGTGAGGCCTCTTACAAAATAATTTCTCATGCTTTTAGTATAACATACTATCCCTGAGCTCGACATTAACCAAGGGCAGTGGAAGTTAATCAAATTCTTAGACGTTACATTGCATAAAATTGGATAGGATTTTTGTAGGTACGAATACGTAGGGTAAAAGGGCTTAGGGAAAAAATCCTAAGGACTCAAATGCTGTAAGATAGGAAATCATACATAGTTGCTGTGGGCACAGTTACAAATCTCCATTTAACGTTCCCCTCCCATGTCCGCACACTTAATTTACGAGTCCCTATCAAATCTAGCACTTAAAATAAATTTATACATTTTTGATCATATCTCCATCAGATTAATAGTCATTTTCTTGTATTTCCAGCCAAATTAGCAATTGGGTGGACGAGGTAGGGGGAATATTTTATTTTCAAATGTTGTCACCTCACATGGGGAGAATAAAGCAGGGGGAGCGTGCAGAGCGGAACTGTAATAATTAATACAGTTCAGTTTATAATGAGAAAGTCCAAAGGAGTTTTATCAAAGGAAGAAAAATAAAATATTTTTATAAACTGTAGTCAGTAGTGGTGGAAATTAGCTTTGAAAATATTCAACCCAAAATCCTTCTTGTGAATTATTACCAAGAGAACTGATTTTCCTGTTATTTTTACTTTCTCTCCCATAAATATAGTAACGTCTGGAAAGGACTTGATTATAATTTGGAGGGAGGGTTGTCACAAAAGTAAATTATCAAACTCAACAAATTTTCCCGCAGATCCTTAATGATCTCTGAGTTACTTGTGTCGGGTAGTGCGTGTAAATCTGGACGTATGAAAGTGGAAATTCGGAGCGGGAGCCTTTTCCATATTGGAGAAAGGTGATGGATATTCTTAGTATGTAAAAATAAGCGCGGGGAAAAGGAACACAGGAGCAAGTGGGAAATATGACGGTAATCAAACAAGGCTTAGAAATTTTACGACAAGGGCAAGGCAATCACAGGTAATAAAAACTCGTAACCTTCCTTTTCCCTTTTCTCACGCTGATCAGCTCTCATGCAAGCTTCAAATGAAACTGCACTTCCTTCCTTTCTTTTATAATGCGTTACTATTTCCCACTACTCACGTTTTAGGTTGTACAGGCACCTCGTAAGCATTTTCTCTCCCTTCAAAATTCTTAAGCATTTCTGACTTTTATAGAACATTTCCTGGTTTTAAAAATGAGATATTATAATTGTCACTGGATTGGCGATATGGAATTTGATTGGAGAAAGTGAAAGCAATCTTTTAACCTGACCTTTGGTTGACCAACGACAATGCTCATGATTTTTAACGCTCACAAATCCAACAAAAACGTACTAGGTTGATGAGCTTCTCTGGAGGGAAAATGTTTTGCAACACCTTGAGCTTGTAGCACAGGAGAAAGCACGCAATCAGTCACAAAGCGCTTTCACATTTTTATTTGTTAAATCTTCCAAAAATCCGATGAAATTCACTATACGTCACGAATGAGGAATTTACAAAAATGTCAATGCTTTCGATCGTTATCAAATTGTTATCCTTATACTTGTTATTAAAATCCATCACAATGCTTCTAATGTTCAACTTTTTAAACGAATATTGAATTGACACAGAATTTAAGAGAGACGTTTATATAAGTAACTGTCTCAGTGCTCTTTTTTAATTCATTTTTAAAATAAATCCACACCTGAGGTTTTTCTCCCCAAAAGGAGGAAAACTCCCGTTGATTCCCCTCCCTTGACATATGCATGGTGAAGGAGTGACAGGAACTATCGAGTCCGGGGAAAGTTTGGGAACTAACCTCATAAGGAAGGGAAGAAGATTAACATGCAGAACCTGTGAAATATCTGAAGATCCCAAATACAATATTTTCTTCCAGGCCCTTGATCTAATTTCCTTGAGCTAATTCTACAATGCTTAAACTGTTTTTGCAAAATTGAGTTATACCATAGGTAGATATAGATAGTTATAGTTACCATTACCATCCCTAGATTGAGAGACTTAAACTTTGAGGAACTTGACAACATTATCCCGCCATGGAGTGAAACCCATGGCTGAATTGCACCGGAGAAAGTTCATTTACTATCGAAGGAAATACTTTGTTCTGCATGGAAGTCAACGGGACGTAGGAGAAGGCGCTAGTTCGTTAAAAACAAAAGTTTTTGGCACAAGTAATTTAATTAAGTAATTACACGTAGCATGCATAAGTATGCAGACATATAGCTGTTAAGTTGAGAACATTTCCAAAGCGTATGTATATCTATAATTATATCTATCTCTATCCTGGAGTGCCAAAGTATAGGAAATATCTTACAATTTCTCCCCCCGAAAAGTTCACAAAGAAGATAATTTATGCTTATGGACGCGTGGTGTTAAAAAGATAAAAATATATATAGAGAGAGAGAACCCTACATAGTTGGGAAGTGTTTATGGATGCATGTAGATACACTATGTATCTTTGTATATCCATATATATAATTACACTTTAGCTTGTAATGTCCCAGCGGTAAATGGCTCTGTTTAAGATTCCCTACATCCAGAGGAAAAACAAAAAGCATTGTTAGAATAAGTCCGGACGTGAAGTAACTGTGAAGGGAGGGAAGTCAGAGTGAAAGCACGGAGCCAACAAAAAACAGAAGGAAAAAGAGAGAGAGAGAGAGAGAGAGAGTGAAAAAAGGAAAGAAAGTAAAGCCATTGGTTTTCTTATATTGGAATTAAACTAACATACATTTACACAGTCAGGTTTTGCTTTAGTTGAAGTTAGACAGGAGGAAGGGAAAATCTGCTTGGAATACATGAAAAGGACGTGGGTATTGATTTTACAATAAATTTCCCGTTCCTTCCAGAGTTACTAGTAGAAGGGCACTGGCGTTGGAATTTATCCCCTTCCCTCAGTGACCATTGGTGAATATTCCTTTGTGTTACTGGTTAACGACAAGGCATACTCCTTACTTCATTTCATCCCTTTTTCTCCCAATTCAAAAAAGTCCTTGGGTTCCCTCTCGGCATAAGTCCCTCCTCAAATTCCCTTTCAATTCTGACACATAAAATTCACAATAGGTTTTATATCTGCGTACACAAAGAATAATAAAAAAAAATCAGAGATTTCCTCCCAGGTATCAGAACACTGGAGCTTTCCCAGAGCTTTCCTCTCCCGTTATCACAAAATCACTCGAATTATCCCTCCCAACGATTTCTATACAGCAGGGAAACATTTAAGGTAGTCATTCCGAGGAGGCCCAACCCTCTTGGGGTACTGTACTCATCCTCCTCCTATGATCATGGACGTACTCACCAAATGAAATAATTTAACAGTCAAAGTCAATGTTTTCTTTTTATCTGGAGGTACTAAGGAAAAGCCGTGTAAGCCCTTTTTAAATTGTAAATATATACTTTCTCCAGGAACATTATACACGGCCTGCTGCTTGAATTGAGACAGATTACGAATAGAATGGGATTTATAATGCAGGGTATCAAATGTTCAATAATACAAACAAGGCTTGGGACGCTAATCTTAAGGGATGGGAGCTTCCTCCCAGGAAAACAGTCTCTGTGCCTCAAATGGAAGGAGAATGTGGAGCTTCTTTGTAAATATTTAGTATGTAGTTAAGTTCCAAGTACTTCATGGAGGAGGAGTACCTTAAGCTTGTTGAGCGTTGTGGAAACAGTTGCTCATTCGAAATACTTGCTTCCGAATTACATCACCACTCATAGAACCCACACTTCCGTAGGAAGGAGGTCCTGACAGCTTATTTATGACGCTTCTTCGCTCACTCCCATCCGCTCAGGTGAAAGTTGAAGGCTGATGCTTCAGGCCAATGTTCCAGAATTTTTTTATCAAAATCTGCGAAATACATTTGGATGCTGTACCTTTCAAATTTAACATTAAATTTTTGGCATGTTTAAATCCTTCTAGGCAATGTTCTGTGGGCTCAAATTTAAAAGAAACTAAAAAAAATGGGAAAAAACTGGATGTCATATTTGCTCCATCATTTAAGTATCTATTTATTACAATCCATTCAGTAGTTTCTAGTTGCCAATATCTGATTTTTATTTTGAGACGTATGTAACAAATCCAATGAGAATTTTTCAAACAGATTAATGTAAACACATATTTTGAGACATGGCTCACATTTCAGGCGGGATAAGGGCTGCATTTTGGATCGATGATGACGTTAGTGAATGCTTCCTGTTTTAAATAAAATGTTGAGGCTGCATCCAATGTGCAGACAACTAAGAAAGAAAAGAAAGAAAAGCCTGGGAGAATCAAGGCCAAGGGTAGATATATGGCAATGTCACCCGGAAATCTCTCTCACGTTTGCACGCACATACCAACTGGACAGGAGTCTGAGTGGAGACATTTATTGAGTGCTTGGGTCTCTTGAAATTTGAGAATATGAATGAAGGAGAAAGCAAGCTTTTCTGTTTTCTCTGACGGTCTATTTATTTCATCTCTTCCCTTCTTCTCTTGTCCTTTTCGGGGATAGGAGTTTCCCCTTCTTGCGTAATGTTCGGGATATTTCACTGGGAGACTTTCACCTGTGAGAATCCTGAAAGAGATGATAAGATGAAAGAAGCTTTCATGGTTCCATAAATATTTCATGGATGATATTTTGTTTGCCTCTTGCTCTTCTTAGATATTCTTCCTGTTCCTTTTATCTGTCTGTTTTTCGTACTTCCTCCTCTTACTTATTTATATATTATACACTCTCACCATGCATAACTCCGTCCTATCCCTGCGGAAGCCTATAGTTCCGATTGTTCATACTTGCTATATCTATCTATAGCCAGACTTGATCCCATCCTGACTGCTCCTGCTCTATATTGTGCAGTTAGACTTTCTAATTTCCTCAAAGTTTACATGCATCCGACCATCATGTTCCCTCGCCCACGAGTTCGTTAACTTCGAATTGAAGAATAGTTGGAACAGGCGCCTTTTCATAAAGAGCATTTCATCGAGGAAGGCATCCAAACAGTTGATGATTGAACAACTAATAAATACCAGAATTCTGCAAAGGACCGTAAAGCTTACTTTACAAGGCTTCCCAAATTTGATGAAAATCTCACAATGAATTATCAAATGCCGTACATGATTAGCATCACTAGAAAAATTTGATTCGGAACGTTTCTATAAACTTCAAAAGTTCAATTGTGATCTAGTACTTTGCTTTCTCTTTTGTATCCTCTGCATTTCATGAACTGTTCCTCCTAATTTGGGCTTTCCGAATGATCAGGTGCATGTCAGAATGTATCGGATGCATGCATCTTGTAAGTAATCCATGTATATCTATTATTTTTCTTTCATAACAACACGACCGGAGAAAGTAGTAAAACTTTCCTAACTGCAGGAGACTTGGCAGAAAAAAAAGAAAAATTAAATTAGTGTCTACACATAAAGGCTTTCCTTCAATTTTCTACTTCACGATTCCCACTTGTCTAGCGCGTATACTCGTGCAGGGGTCTTAATTGTCCCAGTAAATGCCAGTTTCTTGGATCGATGATCTTCAACGCAAGTCTTCATTCAATGAAGACAAACTTGTAGGGTTCTATGTGAGTTGTTGGCTAAACACTCCTATCTGAGTAGGATTTTATCACTTTTTCCTACATCTATCAAAGCTTTCACAATGTTCTACTTTCACTGTTGATAAATTCTCCTGTATACAAAAAAATCATATTTCATTAGGCTCGTCTGAAATTAATAAATCCTGTTATAATTTCATGTGTAAAGGACGTTTAGAAGCTAAATGGGAAAGAAATGCTTGCAAGTAAGCCAACAACGGAATTACTTGGGATACAAGTGTGTGTTGAGTCCCTCGGAATAGAATTAGAGTGAAAGTTTTCCTGGGAAGGAGGAAGGAGATAGACGTAATTATGACAAGGAGTAATAATCGAATGTTGGAAATAATTCTTTGAATTGTCACACTGTTTATTTGAAGTGACAAGAGACACTTGCTCATTCTCAGGAAATGCATCTACGCACGGTCCCTACATAACTCCAGGCGAGGAAGGCACGGCAGACTCATATCTATTGAGGAAAGTAAGAGAGGGAGAGAGAGAGTGTGTGAGCGTGAAAGTTACTCAAGTGTAAACACTTAGATAATCACGTTGAAAACTTTTCCTTTATCTATGAACATATAAAAGTTAAACTGACTCCATCTCATTGCTCTTTGTCTCTCAGAGGGTGCTCCTTCGTCCTCCGTCTTTTTTCCTCTCTCATTCCAGCCCTCATTTCATGTACGCATTTAGGAACTCTTGAACTCCTTTCACTTCTGGACTTTCACTCTGAGTCCGTGTATAGCGCCCCTGTGAAAAAAATCCCGCCGGAGTGCCTCGGCTACAATCTCCCACATATGTACTTATTGATAAAGTTAACATATTCTAGGAGTAGAAGGACGTATAGGAATCATACCACTTTCTCCTGAACAATGAATGAGTACCGTGGGTTTCGATGAGGACCAGATAAAGGGAAATTTATACCTCCACGCCGTACTTGACACTTTTCTCATGAATGTAACATCGTAAAACCTCAGGGGTTTTATCTTTACGGCGCTGTTATCGGAGATGCTAACGATTGCCACTCATGGTAACGCAATAGGACCAAATTTTTAATTACCATCGCACTGACTAAGTCACTTTCCCTTTCGAAATTCCGGAGCTAAGACCTCAAACTAAAGCTCTCGCAGTTGAATTCCTTTCAGCACTCAAGATTAGTTCCTTTGATACTTACGAAAGTATTAAAGTATCTTATTTCTTACTTACAAATTCAAATTTAACTCGGGTCTGAGGTAATTCTGGGAAATCAAAATTACCATGGCATGGGTGGAACATGAGTGTATCTATTTAGTTTTGAACTTGAAAGCTTCCTAAATCCAATTATAATTTGTAAGTTAAAATTAAATACAGTCCGCTGGCTATCTTCTGTTCTATTCCCAACTTACAAAAAATTGGTGTTGGAACACCATATTGATCCCTACGAAGTGGATACAAGAGCATACAAACTCAGTCGCTACTGAAGTAAGCCACTGGTCTTCAAAATGAAATACAAAGATGGATTGCGGCTTTATCCAGTAGGACCCGTAATGTTGAATGAATAAAATTCCTGGTGAAAGAATCCAGTTCCAGACAGGATTCTATTTATGGGTTAAAGTGAAAGGATCTTGACATGAGTGAAAGTGTTCAGAGGCGACTCAAGGAATTTCCTTTGAATTACCAGTCACTTGATCTCGAAATGAAACAGATTGCGGTTCCAGTTTATTTGAGCGTTCCCGCTCAGATGTGACATCAAATAAGAATTATTGATGATGATTGCTTCTGTGAATTTGCAACCTAATTTTTTAAGTTCCGGTCTAGCGATTCGGTCTGTACATAAGTAATGTAGGGAGTGCTTTAAATGACATATGCTTAAATGCTACAATTGTCTATTAGCCTTTGAGTTAATTATAGCATTACAAGGATCTTATATGAGAAAAATAATGAAATTGAAGGATATGTTTTCTGATGCTTTCAACCTTAATGTGACATCCGTTTCAATTTTTTTTTCCAGATATGACGTCCGGGACAGACCCCTGACAGACCCGAAAAGATGGTCCGCATGGGGCGATCGCATTTACTTCCAAACTATGTCCGAGCCACAAGCTCATCTCTTTATGAGTGAGTTGAGACTTGAAGACGAAGGAGTTTATCGCTGCCGTGTAGACTTTAAGAACTCCCCCACCCGAAATCTAAGGATTAATTTGACCATCATAGGTAAGGTCGTTTTTAAATTCTAAACTTTCTCTTTTGTAAACTCCAAAATTCCTTCTCTAGATTTGAATCTTCCCCACTTTCTCTGAGCCCATAGTTTGATGCGGGGGAATAATTCAGGACAAAATTCAGAGCCAAATTTTGTTGTGCGCATACAAATCAATGTTCGAAATGCATACGTGTGTTTGTATTTATTCGTATATACATACATATGAGTATAAAAGTTTTTACGACTTGCCAATCCCACGCCTATCCCTCGTCCTTGTTTTCCCTGCAAAGCTGAAACGGATTTTTGGGTTATCACCATAAATGAAAAGAGCCGTACCTGACAATTTTACTAACTTGAATGAGAATTGCAAGAGAGGGGAGGACTCCGTAGGTTGCACACACGTAATGAATAAATGCACCAAGGGAAGAAGACATAGAGCCCGAGAAGAGAGCTCTCCAAGTTGTAGGAAGTCAGGGACGGAGTCCAAGTTTGTGTAAAGGAAAAAGAGGAAGTGCACGTAGCGTAAAGTCGGATAAAATTTGGCCGAGTGGCAAGGGCGGAGTACGAAGGAGCTGAAGATGAAACGGAACTGAATTTGTGATGGGGAAAGCCAAAGAAAACCGCAGTGCCCGCGGGTATTTTCACTCTATAGGCCCCCACCACGACTATATAATCATGCATACGTATATGTATCTACATGTGGGGCTCTAAGCATCTGCAACCACGCAGCGGTTTCCGACAGCGATATTAGATTCCAGCGGGAAAGATAAGCTATGTGTATGCTGGCTAGAGCTTGAGTGAGAGCAAGTGAAAGTGAAAATAAGGAAAGCCTTAAAGATTATAATGCTCCTTTTTGTAAGAATAGCGCGGATGTCAAGGCATAGTAGAGTGCATCTGTGTCGAAATCACGCTGTAACAACTAAGACTGAAAGCGAAAGTCGGGGAGGAAATCTATAAAGAGATGATGTGTGGCCCAATTCATTTCATCATTCTATCCTGCGTATCAAGATCAGTCAATTTTTCCGACCGAATTCCAACTCGAGTTGAGGAAAGGTTCCACACGGAGCCTTTTTTTTTACTTTTACAGTCCCTCTCTTATTTCCTCCAACCTATGCTTCTACTTTCCCTTTTCCGCTGTCACAAACCATTTCTGTTTGACCGATAAAATACGTCGGTGTTACCAAAGGCTTTTCTCATTTTCGCACATCTCCCTCCACACGCACTCACATACATATTTAGAATGTCAGCCTTATTTTACTCTTCAGAATGCACGGTCCACTACGTTTTTTATTTATGTGCATACATATATATATATGCTTTATCCATATGAATTTTACTTTTTTTCTGACATGGTAAACCCTCCCAGTAAGGATCAGCTAGTTGAAGAGCAACAGACATGTATGTACAAACACGCAATCCCATTATAAATATAACAATTGAAACTAATCCCCTCATTTACATCCAATACGAACATGCATTTGGTTCAATTATGAAAATAAATCTTTTTCCAACTATAACTATAGTCATACACTTGGCTAGGTTCAAATTCTGTTTGACAGCCCTGTGAATTTTATCTCTCAGGAATTTTAGGCACATTGGAATAAAATACTATTTGATTGAGTAGAATATTTGAGTGCTCTTTATCATGTGTATTAACAGTTTTCGGATTACACATGAGAAAACATAAGCATGAAGGGATTTACGCAATAAATTTGCGTCTGTATGTATGTATGTGCATGTATAGATACATACTTGTGCACATGAATAGAAAAAAAAATTATATTGGAAATGGGGCATTTTTTTTTAAATTGTATTTGTAGGGACTCATGGATATACATCATTTTGACACATATTTAGTCAATAGTTTCTCTACCCCTCCGTTATTTTGTGCCTGCCTTGTATTTGAATCATGTGTATCAATCTATGTGATATTCTCTTCTATATAGACGCATGACCTAAAAAACTACATCAGCTCAAATCCCGGAAGATCAAATGTATATTTAAGTATCTATCTATATATGTACACAACATATACACATCCATGGTTTGGGGGATATGAGGGAAGTTTTTGTTTACGATTCAAGATCTGCGCTGCCTGTGACCAGCATTTTAAACCACCGATTTTCCCTATTTCAACATTCGAATCTTCCAAATGATCTCACAGTTATCTCCCCAACTCGTCCCACTGAGTCAAATCCAAAAATCAAGTTTGAATTCCTTTTTACTGGTAATGACTTGACATATGTGAGTAAACTTACTAGTTGACGCACATACGCATTTCCTTCGTGTGTTGGGAAGGAAACTCTACTAGATATTACTTTCACGTAAATCATCAATGGTGGTTGAATATATACAAACGCTGAGTAAAGACCTGGACGTGATTCTAAGTACTCAATTTATTTCTTGTGGTCTGTAATTCCGCAGTGAACGAGCCCAGTCCCAGTAATCCTGTTAAATACAATGAGCGGTGAGGATGCTTTTTCGTTTTGGCTTGTTTCACTCAAACGGGATGACTCAGGGAGTTAGGCACATATGGAAAGTACACTTGGAGAATTGGAATCCTTTTATTATCTGTATTTTATTACAGGTGTTGACATACGAAAGTCGTTCCTTGTTTTAGTTCCATCACCAACATCAATGAGCATTTCCTTTGAGTCACGCGGTCATTAATTTGTAGGAACGTCGGGGAATTTGTTTAATTTGAGGAGACCACAATGACTGATTGTAACCAAAATTCGTATAGCAAGCCTGCTCTTATACGTTGGTACATACTTAGTAAGTATTCAAACATTGATAGGTCGTTCAATTTCCCTTGCTTTTATTTGTGCATGGGTGAAAGCAGGTTTCTGTCAGTATTAAATTTTTCCTGTGGTACAAATCGTTCTCTAAATTGATCTCTAAATGATGATCAAGTTGGGAATAATGATAACCAAAATTAACTGTTGGAATATTCACTAAATCAAAATTCAGAGAAATCGTTGCCTATATTTTGGAGCGTCCTTTCGCTAAAACGCTGGATTTATTGACCACATGTTAGAATAAGAAATACATAACTAAAGCCTACAAGGGTATTACAAGCATTGTGATCAAAGGAGAAATACGACTGTATTTCAACAACCAAGGAAAGGTTTTACCTCCGCAGCTCAAGTGAGAAAAATTCATGAGGAAAGGTAATAGGATATTGGCTTCTGATCTGACAATGTCTACAGGACGCCAGATGTTACAGGAAAATCATTTCGACAGTTCTGTCAGGAAAGGGAAAGTACAAGAGAGAGAGAGAGAGGAGAGATACATAGGGAAAGGAAGACGGAGAAATTTGGAAGTGTTGGAAAGTTGATTGTCTGGGTTAGAACCGACTCTCAAGGTAATGCATCTGACGTTAAAAGTAAGCTTGACTTGGTGAGAGACAGTTTGCATATGTACGATGGCAAGCTACATGTATCTACATGTACTTTTACTGTCTCTCTCTCTCTCTCTCTCTAATGATAGATATGTAGGGCACACCAAAATTTTATACATGTCAAGTGTCTACCTATGTAATATGTACGTCACTGTTTTTACTCCGCTGTTGAGTTCCAATTGCTCCTTCATGCGCTATAGAACCTTTACCCTAAAAATGACATAAAAACCTCCTAGCGTGTGTATGCTCATGCATGGTGACCGCATGCTGGAACTCCCAGTCCCACGTACATATGCTAACTTTCATTTATCCACAAATGTATACGCAGAACATAAACAGAAATATTTCAAGGGAATGAAGTACTTGTCAGTTAGTATATTGTTCCTGGCCTTGTGACTCCAGTTGGTAATGCTTTTTTCATTTGGATCTCCTCGTGAAATGTGGAGTTATGTATGGAGGGTTTGGGAGTGGGGCTCCGGATCGGGGTTCCAAATCCATCCCTACATCCAAACATCCTCTGTTGGAGGAAAGCAATAGACGAAAGGTATCTGTCTTGTGTACTTTAGGGGAGCTATCAAAGTGTCATCAAGTTTGACTCCGATGTGGCTTTAATATCTGGAAGTGGAGGCGATAGTGAGCCACCGTCTCCCGTCCCACTGACGCAGCCCAAACATGTTTCACTTTCTTTTCCTCTCTCTCTCTCTCTCACAGCCTTAATGCATGTGTCATGCCACAACCAACTTTACGACTCGTAAAACCCACGTTGCTTATTCCAGTCCCTAGAAGGAGTATGCCGAGAGTTGGAGAGCCTTAGTGAAGTAGGAGGGAAGCAGGCCTGGCTCTACCGTCCCTTCTTAGAGACAATTACATATACATAGTTTCTTTTTACTTGGAATTTATAATTTTATTTCCTTGGAAAGACTCCGGGTTTCTGGGTTAACATTTGAAAGGACCATTTTCTAGTAAGGTTCTTATTTTTGTCTCAGGAGAAAGTTGAAACTTTTTGATGAAACTTGAAAATTTAATGTGTGTACATGTGTACATACAAGTAGATAGTACTGCATGTGGATGATATAATTGAATTAAGATGTGCAATTTAAATTGTTTAAAGCTACAAAGAAAATTTTAAAATGCAGTTCTAAGAATAGTTCTTATCTTTCTTTCCTTTCCTTTCCTTTTTTTTTGTAAATTGTGCTGGTGGATCGGTTCCGGTACTTTCTCCAGGGGACAGACGAAACATGGCAGTGGAAGAAGACACTATGATTAAGTTGCATAAAAGTTTTCGTTCCAGACCATGGGTGTTGCGTTGTGTGTAATTGTGATTCGTAAGACGTTTATTGCCAGGAGGCTTTCTTTCCCTCCGAATTCCTGGAGTTTATGACAACCTTACGGAGTACATACACGTCCCCACTTATGCCCCATACATGGCACAAAGGCTTCGAGCATAATTGGATGGGGAAAAGGAAATCGTTTTACTTCCATCGTCCCATATTATGCATTATATAGGTTTGGAGAAATGTTATTTAAAGAAATGATTTTCTATACAGCCCCCAGATAGGAAAAGAGAGAGAGAGAGAGAGAGAGAGTAAAGCTTTCCTTACCCCGGAACAGATGTGAAATAGGGAGGGGAGAGGAAACGACATTTGTTTGTTTAATATGACTTTATCCGGACTTTCATATTCTATTAAATAGTCATTTCATGGTCTTATATGTGTTGTTCCCTCCATGGATGTCCTTACTCATTTCTTTCCGGCTCAATTTGATTGTCATATTTTTTACGATTTTCTCCGATTCCTTTCTCCCAATGCTTTCACCCAGCAAGCACCCGCATGTAAAAATAATTCCGTGTTCTTCCCACAGAGCATAAACATGTACTTTCCCCTATTTGTATATATAAAAGTTCCCTGGTATTTCCTTTCCGGTATAAATTTGTCTAAAAGCACATGCAACAAAGTTTATTGGATTTTTTATGCACATTCATCTATTTTATCTAAATTTTATGATGACATAAAAATTTACGGAACAGCCTGTTTAAGCCAGAATATTATTTATTGGGTCTTGCTCTCCAACTCGTACGCTCGACATGCTCATCTCCTCCATATGTATTTCCAAATATATTACACATAGTGTATATTCCTCCTTTATTAATTTCAGTACAAATCGGACCCAAGCATTTTTTCCCCTTTCAAGGAACTTTCCCTGCTTTCACCGCCCACATCTCACACACTGACATACAACGAAATAGCCCATGCAAAAACTAAATACAGATGTATGACCAGCCTTTAAGTCAAATGTTTGCATTTTACCGTTGACAAATGAATAAGCCATTTACTAGCCATTCATCATCTCAATTGAACTACTGTCTAGCTTGGGAATTCCCTCTGAAAAATCCTCTCACACAGGGCGGCTTTCTCCCTCAAAGTAAGTTTTTTTTTCCTACGGGGAAAGCAACCGTTCCTAAACAAGGAATGAATCCAAAAGAAACAAATCATTGCTGACAGTATTAAGCATTTAAGAAATATTTTGGCGGAGGAATAGATATAGCATTTCCTTTAAAGTATCTATGTATATAGAATAATGATCTCTATACAATTTTATCTGCAGTAAGGAAATCATGTATGGAAATTCCTGTTGCAGCTCCGAGGGAATTTTTTTCCTTCGAAGGGTATTTTCTGTCTACTTTTCCTCGACCATGGAGTGTGAAAAGGAAGGAAGACGTTTTCACGCTCCGTAATGACTAGGTAGGAACTAATGTAGGAATGGTAGGCGGGGTTGGGTTGCATGCAAGGCTGGAAAATCGATGATGTTATTTGAGGTGGGAATTGAATCTCAAAGAGTTTCTAGAAACAATGCTCCTTTTGGGTGAGTGGAATTTATCTGTGTGTGCAAGAGGGAGGAGAGTAAGAGAGAGAGAGAGAGAGAGAGAGAGAGAAATAGAATTTACTTTTGTGTGGAGTATAAATACTTGGAGCAGACTGACGGACACTCCTGAATTGTTGTTGCGTAGTCCTTTCCTAGCGTTTGGGTGAGTCTGGGATGGATATAGATACAGGCCTGGGCTATATGGCTAGGTAACAATGAATAGGATCAGAAGATCAAAAGACTAGATTCGGATGTTTTTACTTTGTCATTCGCTCAGTATGCAGAAGATGACTAGTCTAGTTCCTCCGTCTTTATTTAGTGCCAAAAAAAAAAGAAACTGGGTTCTTTAAACCCAAGTATCTTTACTTCCTTGACATGGAAGTGGAACTACCACATTGAATTCTAATGACATTTTTTTTGCACAGCTATACACTCCTAGCATTTTCCTCTTTTTCGCCCTCTCTCTCTCTATATTACTGTCTTTCCCTCTCTCTCTCTCTCTGGTCCCCCTTACTTTCTCTTATTTTCCCTATATCTCGAGATCCTTACATATTTCCGTCTTGTTTGCCAACATGAGTCAGTGTCAGTGCTGTGCACAATACCGGAGGTTACATATGTACCCTGGGTGTTAGGATAGGTTCCGGGAGGAAATGTATGCTGATGCATACGGACACTTATGGTGGGGGAGAGAGAAAAAGTGGGTATTTGAATTCGATTTTTCTAGATCAGCCTTGATGTGACGTGACAGGAAGGTACACGAGGGCGCTCTCTAAATGAACTCAGTATGGTAGTCAGGATTCTCCAAAAGACTTTTTCACCGCTGTCAGGATTAAAGCTTTTTGTTTTCTATTTTCCCCGAATTCCGATTATCTGCATAGATAGGTACGGGGAAAGGAGCATACCAAGTGGGTAGGCACATGAGCGGACACATGAATACATATGTACATAGATATTTTGGTACATTGCGGAGGAACTCCCTAGCAAAGAAAAAAAAACCTACTGCCACATTAACGTAGATATACAATTTCATTTAATTTTTTAAGCTCCCTTGCCCTATTTATTTTTTATATTCAAGGAGAAAATTTTAATTCATCCGGGTTTTATTAAGCCCTCCTTTCATATCCGTCGAGCTTCCTTTCTCCCCAGGTTTTAAGCACTACACCTCTCGGATCAAAATTTCTTTTTTTTTAAACCGCAACCCGTCAAAGGCTTCATCCCTGGCAATCCTTCATGTCAGGTTGACTCGTGGGCATAGAAATTGAATTTCTAAAGATTGTAAAAACGTATATGGGTATTCTATTCCACTTTCGTCTCTTTCTTCCGATCCTTCCGAGAAAAAAGTGTAAAGCTATTAGAACTCTTAATGACATAGCTTCTGCGCTTTTTAGTAACTATCCAAGGCATGTAGTTCCTTAAAATATTGATTATCCGGAGAGATGGAAATGTGTTAATTAATTCAAGGTAATGCTTACATTGTGATTACTAGGGAATTACATACGTGGGAAGATTCTTCATCAGAGAAGAATAGACTTATTTCCTTAACTATGTAAAATCCAAAGCTGAGTATAAAATTTGTGATTGATAATTATTTCATGTAAATTATTTTTAAAAATTTGGGAGGAATATTGACCTGTGGATTAATCCAGTAGATTTTCTACGGGAGCTTTTAAGGAGGAGCATATTTTTTCCTATGGTTGAAGGATAAGCTCTTGTGGATAGCTGCGGTGAGACTTTTTACATTAGCATCACTCTGGCTGATTTTTTTTTAAAGGGAGGGTTTGGAAAAAATTCAACGGATTTGGCAAGATGCTTCCAGTAATTCAATTTCCGTCATTGTGATAACTTCTTTCAACTTGTTCCCTTTCCTCGGCTCCTCCAATATATTACTTTATGTTGTGAATGTATGGGTACGTATAGGATACACGTGTGAGTGTCTGTCTATGGGAGGGTGAGCCTACATACGGTCAAATCCACGTTGGTCAGTTTTAGTAGCAAGTGGAGTTTCTTTTGAGAAAGGATCCTTTGACGGCTTATATACCTGCTAGCTTTTTTTCCCAAGGATCTATCACTTGATTTCAGCTGACTTTGAACTATCTTTCTTTCTGGACAACACAGAAAGGGAAACGTTTGTTCATAATTGATTTCTTGAAAAACCTGGAGAAAATGTTCCTGTCCTCCTATAAATGTTTCAATCCAGACGGTTAACCTACTTCAAAGATTGAGAGACTGTACGTGTACCCATATATCTGTAGTTATGAAATTCCCGAGAATTTTTCTTGAGGAATGAAAAGTTTCATTTCGAAAATCATATTACGCTTGGAATTAAGCTTGATTTTGTTTTTGTTTCCCTTTGCGCTTCCTCCCCTAGTTTTCGTTTTTTTTACAAAGATGCTTTTATTTATTTTTTATATCAGAACTGGATTATGTTTTACAAAGGCTTAGAATCAGTGTACACAAATACATACATGTGTACGAAGAGAATTTCGAAGAAAGGGGAATTAATAGTTATAAGCCGATTAGGTTGTTTATCTGCAAGTATGTACATACATAATTATGTATGTATGTACGTATGCATGTTGGAGCTGCTCATGGTTGTATGCCCTGGCTACTTTGACACGGAGGATTGTACGTTCCCACTCTAGAATTATTATTGCAAGCGGATGTTTAATTTTTGGATTTTTGGTAGGGAGAACCCAACATTACTGTTAGATTGTCTCGGGTTTTGATTCCATGGGTCATCATGAATGTTTGATTTGATTTCCAGTGCCTCCGGAGAAGCCTGTGATATTCGATAGCAAGAGAAACGTAGTTACGGATCTCGTTGGGCCTATTGAAGAGGACTCGGATCTCTTGCTCACTTGTGAAGTATCAGGAGGTGAGTTTTAATTTTTTTTTATTAATATACACACTTTAAATATCTACCCTAAGATATTTCTATAAAAATTGCTACACAAATTTCCCAAGTACCGACTAAGAACCTTCGATCTGGCAATCTTACTCTGAGGTCCTAAAATTTTCAAGTGATATTTACCCCTGACCATGCTTTCAAATTTTGACCCATTATTTTGTGCATGCTTAAAATTATTGTGGAAAATCCGAAAAATATTTTCTAATTTCACTAAAGGCTACATTTCACAAAAATGTAGATACAGATACAATGAGCTCTGTAAATATTTCCAGGGAAGCAATCAAATTTGGGATGTTTGTTTTGAAAACAAAACCTGTGGTTACGAACACTTTTAAAATAAACTGCAGTGTGACAATTCTTCGAGTAGTCTTAAAATAATAGCTGTGAACTACAAATATGTAGAGTGTAACTTTTATATAATTAATTTTGCTCAGCCAAAATAATTTATATTACTTCACCCTGGAGATTGGTACTGCCACCGAAAATCCTACACCTGTGATAATAATTATAAACCTTACGTGCTAATCTGATGGGGCGTAAATACATAGTGTGTCCTCTCATAGCAATAGAGACTCGTGGTTCGGAACTAAATATAGCAATTTCCCAACTTTGGATTGTGTACATTTTGATCCGATACTGTCCATAAAATAATATACTGTAACGTAATGACAATTGATTGTCCATATAATTATAGTCCATCACTGTCCACCAGCACGTACATACCCAAACACTATTTAGCATGCGGGGTATAAAAGCTACCGTAAATCCTGATGTAATTAATAATTGTGCCCTGTACTTTGCACTAGGTATATTTAGGAGACAGTCCCATTAAAGCCTCCAAATTAGACGTGTACACTGTCCTAGAGGAGGGAAATAAATAAATAGGTGACAAAATAAACAAACAGTTGGGACAAGGTGAGAATTTCAGGACATTAACGCTTCCCAGACTCAGACAGGTTTTAATAGGTCAGCCTATTCTCAAACCTGTGCCCTTCCTCCCAGATAATATCTGAATTTGTCCAAATTCAAACAAACCTCGTATTTTATCTTCAATGACAATTTACAGTCCATTCAATATTTTCAGGTACATTTGTCAAAAATCAATAAAATAAAAAAATTATACTTTGGTTGATTTAATTACTTGTAAAACGAGTCGGTATTTTATGCAACTTTGTTGCTCATATTAAAAGTCAGTCTATCTGTATTTTGAGGGTATCTATTATTAAATAATTGCTTTATTATTGTTTTGTTTTTGTCCCCTCTGCCTTCTAACATTTGAATAATTAATTGACTATTGGAGCCCAAAGTGTAGTCGGAAGTTCAACTCCTAGGATCCATTCTGAGGTGATAATAGGATTATGAAGAGGAGGTGAAAATCCAGACTTTTACAAGAAAGGGATTTGACTTTGAGTCGTTTTAACTAATTTAGGATTTTCAACGTTCGTTCCCAGCTTTCCTTCTATGAACGTATTTGAAACCACGGACAGTAGTAACTCTACTGCGGAAATAAATACTTGTGATGGAAATCAAACATGAGAGGATCACTCATTCAAGACCATTTTGTTTAGAGTGAATTTAAATGTTGACAGGTTTCAGGAATTCTTGGAAGGATCCAAGGATTCTGGAGTGCTTTTGATATTATGTATGTATTAGGCTCATGCAATGTACATATATATGGATGCTTCCCTGGAAACATACGTATGTAAAAGGATATCTACATTTTAGCCCATGGATGTACACACATACATACATACATACATAGGTACTACATACATATGTATGTACGGGAGAAGGTTGATGTTATGCTATCGGAAGTATGCGTGCTGCTGGGAGTTTGATAAGACCGAGTAGGATTTCCGCAAGTTTTTCATCGACCCACACCACAGTTTTCCTTTCCCTGGCACAATTTTCTGGTGGGAGTGAGAACTTCAGGACGTGATCTTGAAAGACAAGGGAATCCCTCGTTTAACATTTTGATGAAATGACATGGACCACATTTGGGAAGCGGGACTATCCGTAGGAGAGGACTTTCCTCATCCCTGTATGTGTAGATATTTCCTCAGTGTATCCTACAATGCACAAACGGGTTTAATTTCCTTGACAGACGAGACAGGAGGATAGAATTGACTACAAGTTCCCGGGCTTTTGGACTGGCTCTGGGATAGGACTACTGTCAGTAGATAGTCCCTCTGGGTGTGAAGGCTCCTTGTGGTTTCTGTGTGTGTGTGTGTGTGTGTGTGTGTGTATGTGCTGGAAATTTATTATTTACGTATGGAAACTTGTCATGCTCCATCGTCCCTGTCTGTCATATCATGCTCAACTGTAGTAATTTGTGGGGGTTTAATTGTTTATTAATTTTAAGTCGGGAGCAGGGCAATAATCAGAATTTGTGGCGGGGTCCCTATTATGAAAACAGATGTGAGTGTGGTATTTGGCAGGGTATGGTGGGCTGGCTCTGGGACACAAAAGATATTGGATTATTGAGAAAGAGCGACAGGAAGTGTTGAGACGAGGAGAATGGGATCGTCTCCACTCCCAAAGCACTTCTTTTCTCCCTGGGTTCTTTCTCCCCTTTTTCTCTCTATCTTTTTCTTCCCCTTTCTTCCCAGCAGAGACAAGGGGACATGAAAAGCATTTAAGCCATGTATTATTTTATCATGGCTGAGGACAGTACGCACTTTTCCCCTTCTCTCTTTCTCTCCTGGACTACTGGGACCCACTTGGAGGAGCCAACTGCCAAAATGCATTTAAAGACATTGGCATTGAATTCCGTCTCGTTGGCAGCTGTGGGTGGATGTGTGGACAAAATGCGTGGAGTCTCTATGGAGGTTCAAGTCCCCCTTAGTATACGACAGTGATAGTCCTACCCATAGACATGGGTAGGAATCCCAGGGACTTTGTTATATAATTATATATATATATGTATCTACATCACGGGGGAAGAGTGGTGAGGCTCCACAGGACTCGAGGTTTTAGGCAGAAGAGAGGACCTGACAAAAACATAAAATCGAAATTGGGAAGAGGATGATTTGAGAGAAAAGTTTTCTTCGACTGCCATTTGTGCGAATGATGGGAAGGAAGATGCAAGCCCCTCTCTTCCTTTTATACTGCTAATGAGGTGGGAAGTTATTAGCACTTGAGAAGTATATTGGCACTGCGGCGGAGACCAATTTATCCCTTCTGCTCCTCTTCACCTTGACAATGTCGGCCGCAGTGGCAGGGACAAAACAACAAGTCATTTTTGAATTCCCCGTCATCCGAAGTTAACTCCAGGGAAAGTGCAAACTTAATTACCTCCTTACCCAAACCCACAATATAATTACTCAGCCCATATACCAAATCCAATTACGGATCCCCAAAATCCCCCCATTAGAAAATCCACTCAACCGGAAAAAAAACATGGCATAAGAAATTCCAGGAAAGCTTCTGGAATTATCTGAACAGAGATGATTTTTTTTCTCATCCCTTATTAGCTTGATTGTTGACTTAAATTTGTGCCTGAGATGTTCATTTCATACTTTCAATATAAAATCCAAAAAATACTAGAACAATCAGTATTGCAGGAGTATCTAATTGATAGGTTTTTCTGGTAAGGGGTGCGTCACAGTTGTACCATTTCCTATTAGCTGCATCTCAGTTGGGACTCATCTCATTGAAGTATGCCTTTTTGACCACTAATTACTAATTACAATGGCATTATATACCTTAACAATTAGGGTCTCTCTGCGGTGATAAATCAAAGGCAAGTGGACGGGCTTCTGGTTTGTTTTGTTTTTGACTCCAAAGCCCATGCCGTTTTTTTTCCCTCTTCGTCTTTTTTCCTTTTAGATGTAAGGTAATGGGGGGAAATTCCCTGCGTTTGTGTTTCCAGCTCCTTTTTTTATGTCTAGTAATCCAAGGAGAGTTTTTGTCTGTAAAGCCAGTAAAAACCTGGTGCTCTCTTCCCTGCAGAAAAATCTAGCGGGAATGTGCACGAAGGGATTGGACCAATTCTGAAGGTTTATATGTGGAAGAGTCATATTTTGGTACCTGTTAGTCACATAGAGAGGCAATTCAGTGGAGGAAGGGAATTTCAATCAATAGGAAAAAAGGCTCTGGGAGAAGTGGGCATGAGCGTGATCCCTTATGGTTGGATAAAGTACGATTATACGAGGGTTTGTCTCTATGTACCTATAGGTACTGGGATGTATGTAGATAGATACATATGTACATGTGTAGGAATGTCCGTACGGATATTGACATACTTTGTAGTACAAAGTTCAAATGTGGCAAGGGTTTAGTTCCCCAGGATGGATCGGCTACAAGCGGATGGGTTTGAGGGGGGGAAAGAGAAAAATATTATTCCAAGTGCCATCCTTCTCCTTCGGTTCATTGCCCTGAGGAGTCATTCAAGTGTCACCTCTGTTTTCCTTAGTGCTTTGTTGCGCCACAATGGAACAACTTCCCACTTTATCACCTCTTGCTGCCCAATATGTCATTCATGATAGACTGTCGATTCGAAGGACACGTCTTTATAGGGCTTGAGCTATTTACAATGTACTCATTTATTACGGGGCCATTGTTTCTTCCGGTTGATTTATCCCCCTGAAATTCTCCCAACACCCACCCCTACTCTCAAAGACTCAACTGGTCCTTTCCTCCGTGATTTCCGCTCCCAGCTCATACCCAGCCTTTCTCCAAGAGCTTTCTCCTTTCCTCTGCCTCCCCGCCTGCATTTGTATCTGTCCGAAGGTTTTGTACAACTACTACATCCCTAATGGATTTTGTTTACTTGTAGATACACACAGTGGACTTTCTTATATGTGGAGCCTCGGAAACAAAATTATTTTCAGGGGTTTATTGAAATAAATTACATTCAAAAGTGAATCCTTTTGTCAAGGTGTAATTATACTTGAGAGGTTCCTCTCCCCACAATAAGATGAAGTGTAGGAAAAATTTATCTTAACTTGCACAGAGAGACGTGAGGATTTAATTGGGACTTTCCCTTACTGTATCTATATGGAACCCCGTCTATGTTTTGTCTGGTGACAGTGGAACACTTCCAAATATATTTATCGGAGCGTTTATTTCTAGGAATCCTGGAGGGAGAGCCGTATCTACATATGAAGTCTAAATAGGAGACTCATTGTCAGTATTTTCCAAGGGCTCTGCTCTGAATTAGAATGCCTTTATTTGTTCCAGTAGGGGTAATGAATGGCATTGATTACTAAGCATTACAAGCCCCTTTAGTGTCCCAAATATGTTGTTGCCTAGTTTCCTTCCCTTGTCCCAAAGAACCAGGGGTATTAGGACCGAGGTGGAATGGCTCTCAAATCCCTCTCCACCCACTGCACGGAGAGCACTAATTTGGCAAGGAAAAATACGAGTGTGTAAGGACTCTGCAGTTGCGAGAGAGAGAGAGAGAGAGAGAGAGAGAAAGTCAGTCCCATGCACACCATGGTAATGTGTGAAATAGAATTGTGTGGGATTAAGTCCGCAAGTGCTAAATGTATTGCTACTACTACTGTACAACCGGCTTTGTAATTAATTAGTAGATATTTCCTCTGAATAACAAGCTTCCAGCACAATGCACCCAGGACTTGTGTTCCTTTCGGCTCAGACGATAAGAGCAGTTTGTATAGTCCCAGACTTCCTTCCCCAACTCCATAGCCCACTCACACTCCCATTTGTATTTACTCTCCGGATATCTATATAATTTCACATGATATTTGGATAATCAATCGGGGAGAGAATCAATATCACTGGAGTATCTATATATATGGTTAATTTCCCTGGCTTAGGTCAGGCGTGAGGCCATTGAGTTCCTGGTTCCAGAAGAGTGTATAGTATTTATCCCTTGGATTCCATTGTTTCCCTAGTTCCCCTGTCATCCTTGATTTACAGTAGTCAGCCCAATTGTCAACATTCCAGCAAATGTCTAACCACTTTATTGCAGAATGCCACTGTTTAATTAAGTTTTCAGCCCAGCCAAACTTCTCACCTTTTGTTACTCTGGTTGTTATCCCAGCAGAACGGAGATACATCCATTTGCTGGGCTTGTTTAATTCAAAACAAAAACTTTTCTACCTTGTACATCTTCCCGTCGAAACATGTGTGGGAGGTAGTCGGAGCGAGCCAATTAACAATTCCTTTTAGAAGTACTTAAGTGTGTGATTTGATTTGCTACAAAACCAACACCTAGACAACACCGGAGAGAAGTAATAAAATTAGTATATATTGCCATTAAAATTAGAGGCAAGTCTTGTGAGCATTATAAGTGTTTAATGCTCACACGCTAATACATACATACATACGTATGGAGGAGCGTAATTGTAGCTGTAAATTGTATTAAGAATAATTGCCTCATTAGCAAACGAAGATCTGGGGAAGGGAGAAAGTCCAAAGAGGAAGTAAAAATAATGCTTTCTCCAATCCTTGTCAATACTGTCACCCCGTCAAGTAAACAAAGCGGATTGTGTCCTAACTATGGATTTTGTTTCGTAGATTTTTCCTTATTTATATTCATACAGAATGTAGCCCAGGGGTTAGGAAGATTTGTTGGAGAAAGTGTACTTCCACGTGAACAGCTGTAATGAAAAAATGTGCTTGGCCCAAATTCGGAACTTGAATGTTCTCATTAGAGGGTAATGACGATAAACGATTTTGAAATGATGAAGTGGAGCTCTTTTAGGGGATTTTATGGTTGTGTTTTTACAAAATCAGATAAAATGAGTCCCAGTGTTGGGTCGTTAGTTGCCCCAGGAAATTTGCATATTATGCTTACACCCAGGCACTTACAGGGAATGTCGCATCTACATACATACACTGGAGTGAGTCCCTCTTGGAATCTCGGCTCTCCTCAGTGGGATGGAATTGGGAATAAATACAAGGCCCAGGGAGGGTTCGTTGTTGTTGACGGGGGGGAAGGGAAGTTGATTTGGAATTTGTGATGCTCATCGTTGACTGTAATTCGTTTTGGGGAAAAATTTCAAGAATAACCTCATACTCATATGCCAGCTGCCAGCTGCTTTTAGAGGAATTGAGTAGGCCTACTGGGATGTGGTGACTATATGGCTGACTGTCAGGGATGTATGTTAATAGAAAATTCATTGAAGCAAAAAGTGGTGGAGGCTCCGTTGTCGTTGTTGGGTATCAGGGCAAGGAGATCAGAGTGGCATAATATGTAAGAGCTTTATGTTAACTGCGAATAGAGTGGAAAGCAATGTGGTGAAAATGGTTTTGCAACAGAATCGAATCTTGTGGTGGGGTAAGGCATGGTGGTTGTAATGCATGATTTTCCGTTTGCCTCACTCCTCCGACTCTGTTGACCGCCATGTGTTACTTGTATCCTCAGCGATACACATTCACGCATTCCCGAATAAGGACCCTTGTTATGTTTCCTTTCCTCTTTCCTTCTCCCGGGTGAGGACTAGCTGTTTATGGATGGGTCGATGTGATGAGAGAGTGTGAAGAGAGCGAGGAGAGAGAGAGAGAGAGAGAGAGAGGGATATGCCTCAAGAAGGGAAAAGATTGCCAGATCAATACTTGCTGAAATGTGGGCATATATTTGTACGCGTGTACATACATACGTATGTATGTATGTACATATATACACATCCCCCTGCAAAATACAGATACGTTTAACGCTACACAATAAAGTTCCTTCACCATACAGTCCTGAGTAGTACACCCAGCCCATGTATTTGAGGATGAGGATGTGTAAAACTACGGAGGAGTGAAAGCATGATCAATAAATAATTTGTTCGGAAACACACTCCCCAATGTATTTGTATTTGTTTGTCACGAATTAGGTCGACCCAAACCAAAAGTCACTTGGTGGCTGGAAAATGCCATAATTGACGATACCGACTCGGAGCGAACTTCTGACGGAGTCAAGCACAATCTCCTCCATTATCATAAAATCCAGAGACATCAACTCTTCAGTAAATTCGTCTGTCAAGCATCCAATACTAAACATGCTCCGCCAAGGTTTGCTGAGGCCAGAATTGATCTGTACCGTAAGTTGTTTTTTTTTCTTCTTTCACTTTCATATTTCCACGTCATTCTCAACCCTTGTCAGTGCTATAGGGGAGAGAGGGACGTGACTATAAGGATGTAAACACGAAATGCTTATATGCTAACATGCGTATATATCTAAATATAACAACATCAATTCTGTCTGGTGCGATTCGATTATCCAAATTTATAATGATCCCCGATACACGCATCTGGTCCTTACCCAAGGAGCTGGTGTCTGTCAGCTCACTGAATTGCTAATGACATTTCCCTGGCTTTTGTGGGGGAAAAACTTCCAATTACGCTCCTACACACTTGGCTCTTTTCTAACCTCACAGGACGACTCTCACTTCGGAGATGAGTTTGGGGATTATAAAATTATTTTGAGCTTCCGGAATCAACTGCAGTCAAATGTCACAATACCTGTCGAAATCATTCCTATGAGATGGTACAGGATGTATGTACATGGAGTATCATACATATTTTAATGTAATTATCCGGTGCTCCTTAATATTCGTGTAGGTTATACAATGTAGTAAACACTCAAAGCTCAACGTTCGCTAATCATGTTAATTCGCAAATTCGGGAGTACATGTATGGGACCAATCAGGATGGGGCAAAAGTAAGCTTCACTCAAGTGCCTCATTAACGAGAATGTTTTCTTACAGAATTAATCACGCCTTTTCTTACGATTTCCTCTGGTACATTTCCTACGATAAGAACCTATGAAGTCAAATGTGGGCTGCCTTTCTCCAAGATGTGTATCTAATTACACATATTTATATGTGTATCTATCTATAGATACATACATATGCATGCATGCCCTTAAGCAGCTGTAAGTTTGCATTTCCTGTTGAAGATAGGTATGCTCACCATGTCCCGGATTGGAGTACACAGTCCCTAAGATTTGCAATACATAGAGTAGAAGGCCAAGCATTGGGGAGTGGTTCCCTATAAAATATAATTACAACGGGCCCAGCGGCTCTTGAAGGGACTGGATGCTTATCAATAAGTTTTCCCAATAATTTGAAAAGGACTAGTTGTTTCGCCCCCACAATTTAATTCTTTATCTTGTGGATTCTGGGTCTGCACACAGGGCGCTTGTAATTATATGGACTTGGTGGTTTCAAACACTAGGGTATTAAACCTGGGTATTTATTGAGTATATGTAGATACATATGTATCTATAAGTATACAAGCGGAGGCATGCATATTTGAAGGGCATGAGGAACTTAACTCTGGCATGGAGTACATACACATATCTACATAATTACGTAGATATAACATAGATGTGTACATATCTACGTAAGTACGTACATGCAATTACATACATGGATACATATAAGATACATACATACGTGGGGTTTTCATTAGCTTAAAGCTCTACTTGATGAGAGTAACCTGGAGCAGGGATCCTTCTCCTCCGGACCTTATGTACAGTAGAGGGGTTTATGTGCATGGGGAAAATACTTCCGTGTAGTATTTATGACCCGTAACAAAAGCCGCTTTGGTGCTATCCTATTTAGTTTGAGGGAGGGCAGAGTAAATCTAACCAGTTTCTCATTCCGGGGTGCTAGGCCCGAGTATGTAGGTACATACAGTGTGTGAGCTGTAGTCCGGGGAGCTAAAGAGCTGCATGGCTCGTTATTTGTGATCGTTCCTAAGCTCCTGGAATTCTACGATATTACATTCCCTATTATCAGGAATTACACGTTGTCTGTACTGGACAAACTACATGGCGCTACTTATATTTTTATTCTCAAGGTGCGGGTTATATGGAGGGGGGGGGGTGACTCGGGCATCGTCCTCACCCAACAATTTTCCAAGGAGAGGGCACGGAAACGCAGTTAGGACAGGAGTTTGGTCCGTATCTAGTCATTAGTAAATATGTGGAGGTATTTTTTTAAAGCGTCCTGTAGGTCTGCACCTGGTTTGGGTCATGTATGTTTAATTATTTGTGCGGCCACAAATTTCCTTAGTGGAAAAAATACTTGGAAGTGCATATTGCATCTTCAGTGAGGGCTTCCCGGGTATCAAGGGATTTAACCACATTTAACATTTATTAGCTTAAACTGACTGGTTTATTTTTCAGTGGGACAGGGAAGTCTAGTTTAGGTTCACTTTGAATATCCTTCTTTATCCTCGATGCTATTTTAGAGGCTTTGATGATGCCTTGTACTGTTACAACGAACCTTGGAATTTATATTTTCACTAAGTGAGTACCTTATACGTAAGCTGTGGGTTGCTCCGTGTATGTAGGATTCTCATATAATTATAAGGAAGCGTCATCCTAAAGTTCATTAAAGTATTACATATGTACATATATGCACAATCATGTCAGAAGGTTATATCTCTTAGTGACAGTGCACTGTCTAGTCTAGCATTCCCACAAGCACCAAAATTCTAGTCCTGTTCCAACACACTCTTATAAAATCAAAGAAAATGTTTTTGCGAGCAATAATGGAAGCTGGTCCAAATACTTTACAGAGTGAATCCTATTTTAGGGTAACGTTTAAACACAGAACATTGTAAGCTGCACGTTCTTATCGATCCTTAGCTTTGCCGTTCCAATGCTAGTTACTCCAAGCTCCTTAAGATAATTCCAGAGTTTATTTTCCAAAAAAATAAACCGAGTGAGTAACTTTTTCACGAAATTGATATTTTATTGTAAGAGGTAAGACACAGTGTACTTTCCAATATCTTATATATTCCATATTTTGCATTAAATTAATTTACATTTTATATAATGACTGTATGTAATAATTACAAAATTCGTAGGGAAAAAATTAATAAGGCTGAGATTACACCACAAGGGCTGGAGATATTTATAGGATCCAGGCTAGACCATATTAATTTATAGAAAAATTACATTCGCCGTTTGAATTTGAGTACCACAGATATTATTTACTTGAAAGTATTCCAAAACAAGAATCCGCCCTTCACTCTGTGAGCTTTGAAATGTGCAAAATGAGAATTAACGGATACTTGCGTAATTCAAGGGCTGCATCCTCACGATTATTATGAGAGGAAACTTTGATGAGAGAACTGGATTTTGAGTACTGTATTCACATCTGGTATTCGATACCTGCTGAAGACTCCCAGGAATACCCAAGTATCTATAGATATATAATAATTATATAAAATGGGCTATGTATTTACGAGTGTTGTCCTACGGAGGAGTTCAAAAGTAGTCAGATACCTTTTGGGGTTTATCAGAACTGGATGCAGAGTTGGGTTTAGTAATAATTCTCTAATTAGTGATTTGGCTCTGTAACTAAAATCAGGGGGAAAGGAGATGATTGCATTGCACGAGACCACAGTCAGGGCTTAAACATCCCACTGTAACTTGAGCAGTTACCGCTGATTGTGGGAGCAGAGAGTTTTGAATCAATTAATTCCGGGCTGGGAGCTATAGTGCAGGTGACGATAGGGATAGGGAGGTAATTCGGCCCTTAATTACCTACAGCCTCCCGTCCCTCAGTCCAGGTATTCATCAACATGGAGAAAAATCATCCCAGTATAATTATCACTCCCGGCCAAACTTGACTACAAATAGAGCCCCGACGTCCGACATATACAGCAGTAATTGTATATACCTACTTCGTACACCAACTATTGAAACCCTACATTTTTTTAGTACTTTCATCAAATCCCTCTTTCCTCCAGGCAGTTACCAATCAGACCCCTTTTTGACAAGAAACATTTCCTACCCGTTTATTTTTTACACATCTCTGTCCCTCCGAGCATCCCCTCCCTACAAAATTCATAATCCTCAAATACTAACCACGATACATATTCTTCCATCATTAATGCTTACGCAAGCTCTTATGTACATACTATACTTACTATGTACGTATCTGCAATGAAACCCAAATATGTGCATTATCCAATGTAAAGTTTCCTACATAATAAGATCCATTTTTAAAAATATCTTGTGAGATCCAACAAAAAGGAAAATAGTTTTTAAAGATTCAACTTTTAGAAATTAGATTCCCTACCCCCATTTGTTCAATCAGAGATTCGGAGGAAGGTGAAACTATTCTCGTTAATAAACAGCTCTTATTGAGGGATTCCTCCGGGAAAAAGAATGGAGGGAGGGCTCAGCTATAGGACTCAGACTAATCCATATAGTACCAGTGTGAGTCTACCCAGGTTGATGAGCCTCCCAGGAAGTGTAACTAAAAGGGAGGATACTTTATATTACATATGCAGGGATTTATGGTAACTTATGGTATAAAACTTGGAACAGTAGCATTAATTTGTGAGGGGAGTATGTACAAGTGGAGAGATAATTCTTGAGAGAATGCACTCAGAATTAAACCAACTACCAACTATTTATGGGAGTTAGGACGAGAAAGTTGAATTCATTGGAGAGCTCCACGGAGTGAGGGAGAGGGTAGAGTTTCACAAGATAAAGGTGATGCGGTTTATTGATGTTGTTATCTTCCCCAGTGTTTGTGTGCTTGTGTGTGTGTGTGTGTGTGTGTGTGTGTGTGTGTGTGTGTGTTTGTGTGTATGAGTGTTGCTTGTAGCAATGTTGTTGTATGTCAGACTTGATGATGACACTTTGGGATGTTCTTGTCTGTGATTACAGTGCGGCCCCTTTCTACCACAATTACTACCAAAGACAAACATCTGCTGGCAGAGAAGCGTTACGAGATCGAGTGCATCTCCACAGGCTCAAGACCTCCTGCCACCATTACGTGGTGGAAACACCTTCGGCCGATCACCAAATTCCCTGATCTTGTAAGTACACATGTATCCTTTCCCTCTGACAAAAATCCATCTTCAAGTCATTCCTTCGGAATTCCGCTTGGGGAGAAATATATCTATATATATATAATTAAAGGAATTATATTTAGTACGTGGATGGCAAAGCTACTCTGGGTACTCCAGGTATATTAAGCTGCTGGTGAGCTTGTGCATCCTTGTAAGACTTGCACATAATAATAATTAATGGAAGATACTATACAATTCAGCAACAGATTACAAGTGTGCTTTTAGCATGCAGGAGCATTTGCACATTGTACATATGTACATAGGGCATGGAGTGAGGAACTGGTAAATGCTCCCATCAAACTTTCCCTATTACTATGACATAGACGGATATAAAATTCTGGAACACCCGGGGATACACCTTTTTGAAAATGATAGGAAAGTAGATACATCTGGTCTGGGAGCCTCGTGTCAGGAAACACGTTGCGTCAGCTCTCAACATTTTCTAACGTATTTTAATGATTTCCATCTCCCTCCAATGCATCATGCTATACTCTACAAATCTAGATACAAATATCTAATGGTATTTAATACTCCTTTCATTCTCAAAATCTACCTTCATTTTTCAGTTCCCCCGACTCCGCCTGTATGGATCCGTCCCATTAAACGGAGTTACCCATTTCCCGACACTGCAGTCGATAGTCATCATTAATTTTTCCTTTAATTCATACCTGCTCCTCCCGTCCCCTCACACACAATGAGGAGATAAATTAAACTCGACCTTTTACCCTGGTATTAGAGCTATCTCCCTCAATTGTATGTAGATACATCACCTTGTACATAAGCACATTAACTCTTTAATTTTTTATTTTATTTCTAAAGTCATCGGATTTTTCCCTGAAAGTTTATCTCTCTAATGCGTCCTCTCTCTCTCTCTCTCTCTCTCTCTCTCTCTCTCTTTCTCTGTCTCTCTCCTTCTTCTCTCTAAACCTACCTTTTATTTCAGGGAAGTTGCATCTTTATACCAGTATCTATATAAATTAACATTCGGATATGTACATATATCTTCATGTATCACCTTCGTAATTCAAGTGGTGATAAGTACATGAATTTTCCCTGCCTCTATACTGTAATGCTAATGCTCCGGGAAAAGGCTCAATCCCAGCTGGGAAAGATGGTGTATAAAGAGCTGCGCCAGGGAAACTTGGAGAGTACCTTTTATGCATACAAGACAGGGCTGTACATATGTATAATGCTGAGCTGTAAACGCTGAGTACGTGATACGTTCCAAAAATGTTTATCTGTATTCACCTCAAGCATGAGATGGGTGGGTTGTAAAATGAAAGAGATTTCAAGTTTGACGAAGCGAAAAATTCAGGAGAAAAAATCCTAAATGCGTCAATTAAATTCCCATGAGACCTACCCACAAGAACGAAGCAATATTGAGGCTGGAGAATCAAACGAAGACATCAAAGGGAATCCATTGAATGTTGTTTTGTTCAAGAATGTCCAGAGAAAAAAAAACCTGGGAAATCATGAAAGATTCCTTTAGAGACACATTTTCTTACGTGCACATAATAATCATATTATTCACAATCACTTCACTCGGTGTAAAAGTCTAGCACACACACAGAGGGGGGAGAGAGAGAGAGAGAGGGGGAGGGGGGGAGTGGGGAGAGGGGAAGAGTTTTCAAGAGAAAGATGAGGGGAAAGAGGGAGAGTTTTCTTTCCTATGAATAAGCTCCCATGATTCGGATTTAACTTCAGTATACTCAAAAGGATTTTTCGAGAAATACAACTTTTCTTAACGAATTCACATATCAAAGAAAGAGCTCCTTGATGTTCCTCAAAATCCTGTTTCTGAATATTCAGCCTTTTCCCGAGGACCAACTTTTACATTAACCTCTCTTGTTCCCGCTCCTCATTCCTTAGACGTAAAATCAAGGATTTTTCCAAAGAGCTTCGTTAATCGTAATCCAATTGTTTCTATTTTACTAGTTTCCGAAGATTATACTCAACTTTGAGACTCTCTTAAGAAAAATAAACCCTCAACGACTCCCAATGTAAACTCCGCCATTGAGGGCCCAGTCCTCTGATTATCCACAGATCTATTCATAGTTACAACGAAAGACGTGCACATGTGGCTATGCACACTCATCGATATATAATAATTATTCCTCTTCCTCAAACTAAACAGTACTCCAATAATTAAACTTCCGGATATATCCTCCAAATGACCATAGATTTCAACAAACCCCCCGCCCCCACCCTTCCAAATATATGCTCATATTACGTAGAGCTCTTATTCTATTCGTACACTACAATTTTGAAATCAATGAGAGTTTATCTATATTTGATGATAAAATTAATTCCATTAATTTCACTCCCTCCGATAGCTCACTCGACCCAAGACTGCACTCCCCTCAGAGATAAAAAATGTAAGAATTGAGGTGACTATAAAGGATTAATGTGTGGAGCATTAATTCCTTGTTAGAATTTTATATCATGTAAAATATCCCTTCCCCCTCTGGAAACTCACACCATGACCTAAAACTTTATAGGTCATAATTTCAAACGGGAGTGTTTATACTGTTATTTTGGGGTCTGGTCCTTAATAAAGTAACGGCTGTCTCGGCTTGGAGCACCAGAAGTTTCCCCTGGAATTGTTCCCTCTCAACTTCCTCCCAAGTCATAGGACTCTGCTCAAGGAGAAAGTTCCAGCTCAAAGAAAAAGAGAAACAAGGCAGTAAATTATTTGTGTTTGAGGAACCAGGTGCTTGCATCCGCTTCACTTTTACTCTTCATCGTTGTAAACACGAAGGGAGGGAGATTAATTAAGCTTATTAATAAAATTTTCTAATTTTTAAGGACCTTGCTCAACTCTACACATGCACGGATGTCTACACTAGTAGTTATAAATTCTCTACGAAGCCTATTACAAATATGGTAATAAAGGTAAGAACATGCATCAGAAAATCCGTTCCTAGAGCCATTCTGACATTTGTGTCAAGAATGTAGACATATAATTTCCCATTGAATTCAGAATCAAGAGCGGTCAACTTGACCAGTGGGATGAATCCTATTTCTGGACATTTAATCACCTGAGATATATCCATATATGGAATTTAGGCTAAAGGACCTTAAGGGGAAGGATATACCTTTCCATTTGTGTCCAGGTGTGGCGGAGTCGCTCTGTAGATCCCTATGTGGTAGTAAAGATTTATAGGTGTAGGCGATGGATATCACATGAGGGAGCAGGGCATAGGGAGGGATGTAGTTTATGGGAAATAATGTGCTCACTTAACGATCGTAAACACGCTAAATTCAATGCATTCACAACATTAAATTACCACTTTGAGTACCTACCATTCCTTAACTTTTTATTTTTTCACATTACTCCGCCAGTCTGACTGGAGGCCCATGGTGTCGTCCGGAATGATATTCCTATAAAACTAGGTTCCTCAGGGATTGTGGGCAACTATGTGGAGGGCTGTCTTAAAATATAGGCTATGAGTCCTTACATGTCAGCATAGTTCTTTGGAATGACTGGGGCGTAGGACGTCTTCAAGTAGTTATTCCTTTCCTGGTTCCTACTAATTTAAATGACGACACATTAAAAATAATGCTCACTCATTATATCCAACAATTAGCCTTATTCCCTGGGACCAGTCCAAGAGCGATACATAATTATTAGAGAAATACCACGGTCCACTAACAAAGCAAGAATTTATTTCCTGAGAGATCCGATCCCTTCCAAACCCACCATGTTTCTAATTACATTGTGTGCTAACATCAGAAAAAAATGAGTGCGAGACCTCGTAGGGGGTTTTACACGCATTTGAATCTCGTCCCTATAGATACATAGATATACATAATTAACATAGAAGCCCAGGGAAAGAGTAATTAGGAATTGGAACGGAATTCACGCTCCCAATTGTGGAATTGACCAAGTGTTCCTCTGTTCCTGTTTCCTAAAATATATCACGGGGGAGTTCATCCAGCTGATCCCAGCTTTTTAAAATACCATGATCTTAATTGCTACCGGGTTCCAGTACTTGAGTCGGATAGTTACATAGTCCGGTTCAAAAGACCCTGTATGAATGCTTGGAGCCTACAGTAAGGTCCCAGATGCTTTATAGATTTTGTGATATGCCTATACCTGGAGCATAGGAGCGTTTGTTCTTTCCCTGGGGGTATCTGGACATTTTGTTTGTGTAAATAGTATAAAAAAATAATTTATTCTTATTCCCTTTTCACGTGCTCGGGATAGTATCGCTCCAACGACTTGCTTCTTGTAACTGTGGGCAAGCACGTCAACCGGGAATCATGGGATGGGAATTGGGAATGATAGTCTTCTGAATACTAGTTCCTCATTTCATTCTTGGGAAAAATTTATTTACAAATGCTTGGATGGTAAAACATGGTTGCATGTAATTATGTATGTCGGACAATCAAGCGTGAAAATCTGGAGATGATAAAAAAAAATTCTAATTAATTAATTGACAAAGTGTATGACTAGTGTCAATTTGAAGGGATTTGATTTATAAGACATTAGCATGGAACTGTAGGAGAAAGTTGGCTGGCGGAAGGAATTATAATAAAAAAATCCTTAATTTTTACAGACTCATTCAGAGGACAAGAACGTCACTCGCAGCACCATTAGTTTAACCCCTACCATTGAAGATGATGGGAAATTACTCACTTGTCGAAGTGAGAACCACATGATTGAAAACAGCTTCCAGGAGGACCGTTATAGACTTAATGTTCAATGTAAGTGCTTTATTTTAAATAATAATGACCGTCATAAATTGTAAATACAGATATAAGGCATGTTTCCATGGTATTTCGAATTTGTAGATACGTATATTTGTTAAAAAAATGTAGCATGTTAGGAGGAAAACCCTAACTAGTAGATACACTCTTACTACATGGGAGTTCCATTCCCGCATAAATTTTCTCCCTTTTGAATTCTTCTCCTTCAATGCTCTTTTGAGAGGGAAATTGTACGAGACTCGGATGTTTTGACCTGAGGATATAGGGCTTAGAATTCGCAAGATCTTTCCTATTATTATTATCCAACAAATAAGAACAACCCAGTCCTTTCTATTTGCCAAGAGTTTTCTCTCCTTCAAGGGAAACTTTCAACTGTGGAAGATTTGCGAGGATTAAGATAAGCTCAATGTTTATCGGCGGAGCAGGCCACCCTCAATCTTCCGTGGTAATGTTTTTTTCTACTCCCTCCATCAACGATTAGTCTTTTCATTAGCCCAAATTGCGTAAACGCTCATGTATTCCTTTGGTAGAGTGAGCTCTAGTGCTCTACATTTCCTCCCACAAAATCCTCCAAGTCGGGGGAAATTTTCAATCCCATAGTGCCTCCAGGGCTATTTCCCCTCTTCGTGAGTAATTAAAGAGATGCTGCAATGTATTTTCCCTGGTGTCAAAAATTTAGCGAGGTTTTTTTTTTATCATGGGGAAAGACACAAGTATGGTTTTATGTATCTACAGTACTTTACTCCCAATTCTCCTTTTCCCTATCTCAGGCTCATAAACATAGTTTTGGGGGATCTCATTCCCAGGTAATTGCCTTCTAAAACCTTACGATTAAAAAATTGTCAAAATCCTTTTTTTTTTAAATTAAAATAGATATAATTATCCAAATATTTTTGTTTAAATTGGGGTCAACGGAAAACACTGTTGGTTTCTTCCCCAGGGATTTTCTTTCGACATTGTTTTTAAAGGATTAATTGAGATTTGTGGAAGTAAGCTTGTTCTTCAATTAGTATCCTCTGACGGAGTAATGGAAAATGTTGGGAATCTCCTAATAGCTACTGGAAAGGTCTTCACGCCTGATGAGAAAATCATTGGGATATGGGGAACTATAATAATTGAGTTTAAATAGAAGAAAAGAAATAGGGAGAGGAAGAATAGGAAAGGAGGGAAATACAGGGAAGGAACTACGAGGAGAAGAAAGTATTGATTTTCTCCTGAATGCAATCCCTTATTATAATGTATCCGTCCAATGTACAATGATGCTGTCACTGAGAGTACGGATAAGTGTTGTTGAAATATGAAAGGCTTTTAAATTTTCCCTAAAATCTTCTGCTTTTAGCATTTATTGTTTATGCAGTAGTAGCTTAAAGTTCTTTCCCCCCTCAACAAGGTACTACAGAGTTTGTTCTTCTTCTCCTCTATTTTTTCCCCTCTACTCAAGTTTTCCACTGCAACGAACGAAATAATAATAGTAAGAAGTATCGATTTGAAGAGTACGTGTGTATAGCCCGCTCCAGGCCTTTTCCTCTCCTTTCATGTATCACACACACACACACATACACTCACTCACTCAGACCCTGTATAGTAATTCAGCCGGAATAAAAAAAACAATGAATTTGCATACATATCAACAGTTTAGGGAGGAACACAAAAGAACATTGTTTATAATTTTCCTGGGAAGTACCTTATCTTGTAAAATTTCCTCCCCAAAACAAGAGCATAAATATGCTTTGGGATGGCTTTCCCTTTATTCTCACTGGGACTTTCATAGCCCGGCGTAAGTTGATTGGTGGATTTGGATGAGTATCTACTCATACCATGTATATAAAAGTGCTGGATTGTACTTCACAGAATCCCTTCCTTTCTCCTTAGCCCTAGATACTTGGATCACTCACATGCATTCGATAATTACTGTATCTCTTGGCGCTCTCTGTTATTTTTATGAGTGCGGGTACAAAAACCAACTGCATATTTAAATTTGATCTTGAGGCACTGTCACTGTTCCGCAGGACTTGTCCCTATTTCTATGAACTGGAGATTACGGGCTAAGCCCATGCAAGGGTCTATGCTCCTGCAAAGCCTTGCATTTGTAGGCTTAGGTCAGAAGCCTAGGTTGTACAGTGACATACATAATTATGTACATACTGATCATTCCGGTCTGTGAGCTACTCCCAGTTAATTTTGTAATAGCTGTCAGGACGACATAACCACTGGATTTCAATAATACTAGAGGTTGTATGTAATTACACTATAACAACATCATGAGTGCTCCGTAGGTAATTATATATGTGACAGGGGAATAAATGTCTCATCATGAAATTAATACGTTGATAATTCTTACTTTCCCCATGGGCCATTGCACCTGAATGTACATATGTAGAATGTATGTGTGTATGTGTGTGAAGTATCTATGCTTAGGGAACTGTGCCCACTGGACCCTTTTAGTTTCTATGTGAACAGACTAGATAATGCATACGTGCATGTTTTTAACCTATAACGTTCATCTCTATTGATTACACGGATGACCAGCCTCCTCCACTTTTGTACCTACCTAATCCGAGACACGGGGATATCTACATCCATGAGTATGTACAAACCCCTGGATTCCCAGAATGCTGTTGAGCTGTGATTAAAACACTGAGCCTCTTAATCAACGTCGGGCGTAAGGAAAGTAATTAGGTGAAAGTTGGGGTGAGACTGAAGGTAGGACTGGGGAAAAAACTGGGACCAAGGACACTATATTATAGTTATTTGTCTAAATGACAGGAATTCGATAGGGGCTGCTAACCCGCACAAAACCACGATAAAAAGAAACTATGAGCTTGTCGTCCGTAATAACACATCATTCATAATAAATAATGACTGCAAAAAAGTCCTCCAAGTCACATTTTCCCCAACGTCAGCGTCTTTCTCCTCTGGGCTGTTATTGTGTTGCCCTTTCTTTGGTCCCCGTGCTTGTGCATCCGGACGAGCTTCCACCCAGATACTTCTATAATTTACCAAAATCTGAGTATACACTGCATAATTTTTTTCCCTTCCCGGAGACATTATTTTCTCACTCGACTCTCGACATGCATAAAAGGGGTTCCGCTTCTTTTTTTTTGTTACCTGGAATCCCTCTACAGACGCTTTCTCTGGATATATGTCCTAAAGAGGGGGATTTGTGTGTCACTGGTTTGTTTTTTTTCTTGTGACAACTCTTTTGTTGGGAATTTTCCCCGTGCTTTATTATTCATTTTCACATCATTGTAAGCCCGGAGTGAAAGAGCGAGTGTCAGCATTTTAGACTCGTGGTATTTAGGATTAAGTATCTTTTGAAATGAGATGTGACTGGAAGGTACAAAAAAAACTGTTTTTCTTTTCCAGATGCTCCAAAAGTGATTCTTACATTGGGCGCTAATCTAAACCCAGATGACATTAAAGAAGGAGATGACGTCTATTTTGAATGTACCATTAAGTCCAACCCACCTTATAATCGACTGTCGTGGTTCCATGACGTAAGTTCATATAATTACATTCGCTTGATTTTTCCTTTCCTCAAAAAAATATGCAATTTACTACATACATATTTAGATATAAAATGTTATAAATGCCCAATTTTTCTCACGCTGGGTCTATACTAAAGTTAAACGTTAGGCTAAAAAAAACTATCCCTTACGTTGTTCCCACAAAAGAATGGAAATCTCTAGTAGGCTTAATAATTCAAGTATGGAAAATGCCCTTCATAATTAATTAAAATTTTGATTTTTAGAGATTCGCGTTAATGAGCCCCAAGGAATTTCAGAATTTATTATGTAGAAATCCAAGGTTATTTATACAATGTCCGCTGTGCTAACGACTTTTCCCCGTTTACATTCCAATAATTACATATGTATGTATTGTGCATTATATCTGTGGAAGTCAGACATACATAAATATGCACAGAGTCAACTCTCATGGTTAGAATTTTCCATGGGAACCTGAGGGGCTAAGATTGACGTCAGTATTTTGAAGAATCCCGTATGAAAAGCGTAAATATTACTTTGTACCCAATAATCCTATGGGCAATCTCACTACAGAGATAAATGCTTAGGTACATAAAGTAAAGTGGTACTTGAGAGATGGCCTCAGATGAAATCGATTTGCAATCATTGCGCCTCAGCTGCAGAATAAATTGCTTTCATGGCAATGATACTCACTTCAAACTGAGTGCAATGCATCATAGGAAATGCAACAAGTAACGGAAAGATTCAGGAATATTGGAAAATACCTCCCAAAAACCCACTTTGATGAAACATCAAAAGGAAAGGCATTGCCATTATACACGGAGCTCAAATCCTCCGGAGTTTCCACAAAATCTGTCTCAGTTTAAATAGGGACGCTTTTTGGAACAATGTCCTATCTCCGTGAGTCCAATTGTGGAAGAATGGACGGACTAAGAAGGATTGCTATGGAGGATTAAAACAATTAAATTATCTACATTACGTTTTACTTCCCCTGTGGAAGATATTCCAATGATTTGGGAGACTTGCGCAGTTCGAGGAATCAAATGGTCTTCATTGAAAATATTATCATACCTGCTCCATCCGGTGCTATTCCTTATGTTCCTCCTCATCCTTGACTGCTCCTCACCCTGAAATGAGGGAACAAAACGGAACCATCACAAGTGTGAAGGCGTTGGAAGGAGTTCAGGTTGAATTCAGATTCCTTTCATTATGACTACTTATACTTCTATCAAATCTATGATAATCCTATGTGAGGGAGAGGCTCATTTCCACAAGACATCAGACTCCCCAAGACTTTGCGACTCACTGCTCCACTCTGGGAGTAAATTCTATTATGGTTCCCTATCACCGGGAAACAGTCACTGTACTAAAGCCTCCTATGATTGTTGTTGGGGAAATGGAAATGTTTTGTGAAACAAACATGGAATTGAATGCACAAATTGCAAAAGTTTGCGGTTGAGCGTCATTACACAAATGGTTTCACCCATTGGTTTGTTCCGTAGACATGACTTTCTCCCAGCCCAAGTGCTTCTTCAAGATCTGGGTCCTTTGAGCTCTTTTGCACTGGCTGTAGCTCCTCATTTGCCACTTTCTTTCCTCCTTGGCTCTCAAGTCTCTCCGTCTCCAGTCAACTTTCCCTATTACTTTCCAAACCATGGAGCTTTAAAAATATTGTAATGGTTCAAGTGTGCCGCTTCCACTGATTTCACTACTTTTCCAATTCCTCCGTAAAAGATAAACAAATATACATAAATATATACATATGTGCCAAGGATCTATGAAGGGCTCATTGAATGATGCCTAAGGACGGGAGAAAGTTCTCACGACAAAGTATTACCACATTTCCGCTTGCTATAAATTGGAGTCCCCGATGGAACAGTCCAGGAAGTAATTTAGGATTTTGAATGAAGCCCTCCCAGAAAATTTCTCTATTTTTGTCATAAATCAAGAACTGCACTTTTGACGGAGGTCAATTTAGTCTAACAGCCCGTCAAGGAAGTGCAATTGTATGGATGAATGCAGTTCTGTCGTTGGAGTCAATGTATTGTTCACTGCAGTAGTCTATGACTCAAGTGTCAATTGAGGCACATGTAAATGGAGTGAGGTGAAAGGATGTAATGCAGAGGAAAGGGGAAGTGAGTGAGACGATTCGTTTCGGATCGGAATATAATAGTAACAGTAATAATAACAGTGAGGGAAGGAATAAGCTTCGGAGAGGAAGTTCACCTTCCTTCGTGGGGGAAAGTTGCTTTATTTTTATTGCTATTGTTCCTTACAGTTACATTTATTGCTTTCTTTCCCATGCAGTTTTGAGACTCAAGTTGTAACCTGACCGAGGTGTAAACGATCCACGTAAAAAAAAAGTCAATAAATTAAGGAGAAAGTTTTATTGCATTGCTTTTGAATTCCGTGAATGAGAATTCAAAGACAGCTGTAAATTTTAAAGGTGCAGGCTCATTCCTGGATATACATATGTAGTGGCTGCCGAAGTAGAAATGTAACGTTAGAGAAGGGAATACGGCACTCGTACTCCCCTCAAGTTCCATGAGGGTATGTATTACGTGACTTTGGTGGAAAGCCTCAAAAGTCTTTTTTTCTTAACGATTGCTTTCCCCCAGAGAGAAAGTAGTCATTGTCAAGGGCAAACTTATTGAGCTGGAAAGGTTTTACAAAGGATTTTGAAACCTCATATATTAAGCTACCAATGATATAGGTTCTATGTATGTGACCTGAGAGTCCCATGAGGAGAGTCTCTGTACAAGGGGCTGTTCCTCCTCAATGTCTACAAAACGTCTGTGGACGGGGTCTTCATACCTCATTGTAGTAAATAAAGGACCATCGTAGATGTCGGAGTATGTAGTTCCTTTAAAGAAACTACGCTGTTACTTTCAGGTAAGAGGGCAATTTTCAACGACATTTTCAGTTAACTTGGACATTTTGGCATGGGCTGAGAGTCGGCTGTTTAGCTTTTGAGTGCCTTAGTTTTCCTACAAGGAGAAATTCTATTTAAAAGGACTTTCTCCCGTAGGTTAACTTCCCAGAATGATGTACAAGTTGAGGTTGAGTTACAGCAATGACACTGGCCCGAGCCCACTCATCATTCCCAGCCTGTTCCATATTATTGTAAAAGAGAACTAACTACAAGCTACTCTGGGAAGTAAAAATAAATATTTTTTATTGTTCCCAATCACTTTGTAAATTGTCAAGGGACATCTCATGGGATGGAAATTGGTAATTTAGTACGTGTCTTCCGTGCTAACGGGATTCGTTTATATTTGTAAAGTGTCCAAAGGCTGGAAGGTTTGCAATGTTCTCAGGGGGCTAAAATAATTGCACAAATTAATAATGTAAGGACCTCCTCTGAAATTATTCCAGAATTGTATTGATTTTTAATGTAATTTCCAGGGTCGAGAGATTCGTCCTAACCCAGCGCAGAAGATCGTCTGGAGCAATACCCGCCTCATCTTGCAGCAGGTCAAGAGACATAATGCAGGGAACTACACTTGCAATGCTGTTAATTCCGAGGGCTCTTCCCAAAGCAACATTGTGAATCTACGAGTCAAGTGTGAGTACTTTGGTTCTTTTGATTTTCCTCTTAGCCAATGCGTGGATCCAACAATAGTAAACTGTAGCAGACTGAGAATGAGGTTATTACTCCACCTTTCTCCTCCAACAACTCTGTAGATTTTTAGGGCCTTGGAGTAGCAGGGCATGCACTGAGAGCTTTGTTGACGATGGTTTGTGTGAAGAATGCCTGGAGATAGGGGGCTCATAATCAATTTGAATGTCAATTCAGGTTGAAGGGTATGAAAATAAATTACGAGTCATACTGAATGTCAAGAAGCCTTATTTTCTGTATTTGTTGTCTCCATTCAGGAACTGTCAAAAGAAATATTAAAGATTTATGCCTGTTTGCATTTGCGACAATAACTCCCGTGCTTTCTCCTTTCCGCTCTCAATATTTCATATTTGTATGTCTGGCTAGATTTAAACTTTCCAAGAATTTTCCCTCTGATTTGTTTACACTGGCGGGACCTCCGGCGTTAGGGCTCCTCTTAACTTGTGCACTAGCTATAGGAACATGGAGTATCCATATATGTAGATATGTATGTATGTAAGGGTCCGTTAGTTACGGAAGATATTACAGCTTTCAACTAACAACCTCCCCAGAGCTCGAAGAGCTCTGGCCGTTCCTTGGGCCCTATGTGTAGTCAGGAGTAGGTACTTGAGTTACGTGTGTATGCAAATAAATAATAAATATTTCCCTCCCAACTTTCACCTTTAAGCTGGGAATTAATGGCAGGGCCACACACACACACTCTACCTTCAAAATTGATGAGGTAATAAATTGAAGAATGAAAGTCCTGTTCTGTCACTCCGGAAACTTCCAGAATCCAGTACATTTGAAATACAAAGCAGACAATGAATATCAGACTGTTTGGAGAAAGTTATTAATTATTCTCAAAATGTATAATACTTCCCATGGAATATGGTCAGGTGAAAGTTTAACACAGGGCCTGAATCCAAAATTGACAGGAGGAACAAAACCCCAGCTCATTACTACAAAATTCAAAAATTAGGTTTTTTATTTTTGAATCTGAGAAAGCTTTTGGATCCTAGACTACCGAAATCCCGTGATAATGAATCCCTGAAAAATAATATTTGTGCGTCTGTAATTAGGACTAAGAACTTGTGTAACTTCAATGAGGGAATGACAAAGACTAGTATGCAAAGGATGTTGAAAAGGGGAAAAACAAGTTTTACCATCCCTTTCCAACTCGAAATTGTTCATAGAAACTGGAGATACTTTCACTCAAGAGAGTAGCAGACACCAAAGGAATGTACCTTTGATCAACTGACTGAAACTTATAAAGGATCCTTGAGACAAACATTGTACATATTCCCACCCATTTGCTTGAAACTTGTGTGAGGATACTTTTGAGAACTCCGCCGCCGTTGCCATGGTCTACTAGTAATCCGGTCCAGAGGAGGTGGAGGAGGGAGGAGATAAAGGAGAGGAGAGCTAGTAACTCCTGTAATAAACAGCAACTACACTAAGACAAACGCGGGTGATAGTCAGGAGAAGAAAGTAAACTCAAATAAAACACGGATGTTCCCCTCCTCAACCGAAACATGACCTCCATCCTTATTTGAAAGCCAACTAGAAGATCCAACGGATCTGAAAGACCTTGATGTACAAGTATCTATCTATACTACCTCAGTAGATATACAGTATTCCCATAAAATCTGCACATCATCCCCAGATATACATTACAGACCAAATAAGTCATACATTTTAACTTGAGCTCGATTTTTAGTACCCCCAAGTCCAGACAGTCGAGCCCCTCAACAATCACATATTTGAAACACACTCAAATGTGAAGATGAGTACTGTGACGAGACAGAGGAGAACGTATGGATCCGTACATATGTACATGCTTGCTTTTGGGTATACATGTAACGCATTAGCTACAGATATATGTAGTTACATACGTGAGCTTTGAAAGTAAATTCGACATAAAAATAAAATCAAAATCCTTTCTTTTGAGAGCAATAGCTGTCGGGGAAAAAACGAGTGCTTGCTATAAACTCGTGATGAGGGTGATGATAGGACTGATATGTGACTGCTTTCTCCGGGTGAAAGAATGGTCGTATGTGGTAAAGTCAATATGTACATACTATTTGTTGTAGTGATAGGAAGCGTAAAGGGGTAAAGATACCGAGTGTTCACACCCGTCCTTCCGCCTCTACGCACTACGACCAACTGTATTTAAGTTCAAAGTTTACAACTTATCTATTTTCATTATAGATGTATGTACATAGGGACATAGTACATATATATAGAGAGTCTCTGCCTGTGTAAGCCTATGCATATCCCTATCCCCGAACTCTGTCGATCAACAAACTTCAAACACATGCTTGTCAATCCCTTCGGGTTAAATTCAAAGAAAGGCCAAGTGTACGATTTACTCTTTGTTATTATTTTCCAAGTGAAGTGTCTCTGTCTGTGTGAGTCAGTGAGTCAGATGAGGAAACTGATACGAAAATAGTCCTTTCATTTTTTCCTATAGGCATACTTCCTCCCTTCCAACTCCAACTTATATCTATAGACTCTTCGCTTGTGTGTAGATACAGATACGGTGCTTCAGAATTCCGATCACTTTTTCGTAATTCCTCCTTCCTGGAAATGGTATCTCACCCGTACTTATTTACTTTTATACTAGCTCACGTATTCCCTCTGTATTTTTTTTCGGGATGTCTTCATAAAAGCTAAAGTATGTTTGTATGTTTTGTATGTGAAGTCTCCGGCACGAGGATATATTTAGGATCTTGAGTCCCGTTCAAAATGCTAGTGTGTCAGGGTAAAGGAAGCCAAACAGAGTAATGTGCACTATAGCCTTAACTTGTTTTCAACAAAAGTTTGGGTTATATTTGGATAGGACGGGAGAAAGACTGAGAGAGAGAGAGACAGAAAAAAAATAGAAAGAAAAATAAAAACTTTTTACTTGTTTGGTGAGACAAATACACAGACAATAGAGAAAAAACCGTTGACGCTTTAAGTTACACAAACATGAAGAAATTTTGCAATCGTCGGGTCTGAAGTTGCCGTTTTTATCATCCATCAAATTTTGCGGTGGATTTTGTTCCTTTATGGTCAATAGATATATGTAGGTGTAGCTCCACGTAATTTAAGTTATTTCATCCTATCCTTCGGCCCCTTATTTTATCCAGTCTGGCCGAAGAACATTCGGCTGTGGGAGGAAGTGGAAGAGGAGAAAGGGCTTGAGCATAATGCCAGGCTCTAACTTAGTAGTATATATAATAGCTGTATGGACTGTGTTCCCGGCGGTTATACAAGTATATGTACGCACACGTGTCGGGATCTATATACGCAGGTCTTTAAGGAGTGCGAGCTATATGTCATAAAATTGTATAAGCATCTGCACCGTTAGAATTTTGAATTCAGAGAGAGAGAGAGAGAGAGAGAGAGAGAGAGAGAGAGAGAGAGAGAGAGAGAGAGAGAGAAGCAAGAGAAAGAAAATAAGATAGTTCCTCTCATGTGCAAGTTTTTTTTATTCTTTTACTTGCTCTCTACTACTATCGTGCCTGGAAGATTTGAAAACTCTAACCTAAATTTTTCAAGTAGTAAAAAAGATTTCTGACGTTAATGTTCCCTCAGAGTTATGCCCAGTGAAGGATGCTGTTATACATGAGGGTACTGTGGCGGGGGATATTTGCCCCTTCTCCTGTGAAAACTCTGCTGAGCTGGCTACCTCATCTCTTGTATATACATTACAATTGCTACGTAAACAAATATCCTAGTTGAATTAGAATTTGAGGGGATAGGCCGGAACTATGTAGACATTGGTGGAGGACTCCAGCCACAAACTATGGGTTTTGAGCGTTATCGGTGCGGATACTTTGTAAATTATTGAATGAAAATGAAGCTTAAAGTTAGTTCCAAGACCAGAAAAAAACTCTGTATTTCGCATCATTACACATGCTCAAGTTCGTGTGGAGAAAAATTCTCGTTTTTCCAATCTTTAAACTTCTTGTGCATATGGTTTCCCCGTCTGGAGCTTCAACCTTCGGAATCAACTCAAGTACTACCTTCAGACAGATCCGAGTTCCCTTCCTCCGTTATCCTAACTGTCTTGAGACTCTCCAGTTTCACTGCTAATATAGCAGCAAGCTACTTGAAATAAAATATATGGAATATATAGCATTTCAGGGAAGATAGTGAGAGGAGTGGGCTTAAAGCAAATGTGTCTCTATCATAGAAAGTCTAGCAGAGAGAGAGAAAGAGAAAGACATAGTTTGCTAAATCCTTATCGATCAGCCCATTACTCCAGCTGAAAATGGTGCGATGTATCATCGTGTGCGCTCTCTCTCTCTCTCTCTCTCTCTCTCTCTCTCACTCACTCCTCTCCTAACAATATATGTGTATTTCATCGCAGGCTGGAGAAAGGTAGACTTTCTCCCATCCCTGAGTATACCCGAGTAGAAATGACTGGTCAGATTTACGTCTGAAAATGGGAATTGACGTTAGTTGACGTTAAACTGACTAAGCTCAAATTTTTGGTCACAGATGCGATGTCCCATGAACGTCAATGAGACTATCACAAATATTATCGCAATTCTCAACAAAAATACAACGTTCTTTTAACATCAGGACCTAACGTTAATCAATAGAACATTCACGACGTTTAGTTAACGCAAAATCCCGGCGAAATAACGACAGCAACTATACCAATGGTTATATTTACGTAAACTTGACGTAAATAATAGTGCCTCCTAGCAATTGCCTTCTATAGACCCATTACATACATACGTCAAGCCCGGTCGTTAATGCAACGTCAAATTTTGGTCAAACATAGTAAACTCGGCACATGCGTATTTACAAACTGGCCGAGAGCGCACTATAGTCAAAACTTTAAATGACTTGGCTCTGATCTGTTACTTTCCTGTAACTTCTAACAGCCAAAGATTACTTCTTTTCGTCAATTATTTCAGGTAAGCAAAACAAATTATTATTTTATATCAAAGTGTAAGTCGTGTGTATTATTTGAAGCTCACGAGTTTTATGATAACAGTTATTATTAGAATGTAAATACTAAATATGTCCCTGTTTATCAAAGGTAAGTAATTTTTAAATGATTATGGTTAAGGAAGTATGTACTTGTAAGGCAACGCTTAATGTTAGCTATTATTAATGTTGAAAGGTAGGAAACCCTAATATTTATTTGGAATAATTATAGGGTTTCAATTTGTGACAATTTTCAACATTTTTAATAACTGATAGTGTGTCGCCAACACTATCAAGTATATCCCTACCATATCAACAATCAACATTCTTTCCAGCAAATAGTTTCTAATGCAGAAGGACAAATAAACAATAAATAATTTAATTGTGAATTCAACGCAAATAATGTCCTCAAATATGATAATTAGTTGTAAGTTTTTAAAAGATGCAGATAATTAATTGTTGTACCTTTCTTTAAGTTGCAACTAAATCTAAAAGTGAAATATTTCTTATTTTCAGGTTTCATTTTGACGATCGGTGGGCAGAAATTTAGATTTGGAATCAGGAATACGGACAGAAGAATGCTGCGGACAACTTTGAATGATGACTTTTTAACTATTTAATTATTTTTTTGGGATGGAATTTAATCAGTAAATTATATTTCAACCCACGTGAACAGGGAGGTTAAATTGCGTTGCATTAACGATAGTATTTGGCGTAAACCAGACGTTATTTCTATAGTTATCTTTTCGCAAGGTGGTGACGTTCAGCTGTCGTTGTCAGAGCGGACATATTGTATTCAGCTGGACGCCACAACCGGACTTTGTTCTGACCAATTGACGTTAATTTTTAACGTACTAATAACCGTGTACTGACTAAAATTTCTACTCGGGTAGTGTTCTGCTATGTGTAAATATGTGAGAGCTATACGTGTGTCCCGCGTTTTCTCGCTTACCTCTTCCGGGCTTTCTGCATGTACAACTTTGTCTCCAGTTATCGGGAAGTAAAAGAAACCGGGAGGTTTTTTTGATTGAGGAGAGTGCTTATGTGTACGTGTAATGTGTGAGTGTGTGTGTGTGTTTGTGTGTGTGCGTTCTCGTCCTAAGGGTAGGATGAAGTTTTTGTACATCTATAGGTATCTTCCACCATTAGTTTAGCACACGGGTACAATACCATTAGCTTCGGAGGCCTCCTGTACCATTAGCTTTGGCTGAGAGACTATACAAGTATACTCTTACTATGGTTTTTGAGGAGAGCTGTTATACGATTACGGGCTCAGACCTGGAGGAACTATACCATTAGTTACGAGAGGAGTGCGTAGGAGAGAGAGAGAGAGAGAGGCAGGTTCGGTATAAGTTTTCCTTTTCAAACTCAATGTACCATTGCATTGGAGTGGTTGTCGTACGGAGAGAACGTTTGGGTTGTAAATCATTTTTGTGCGGTGCAAAGCTCCAATCAAACTCTGAATAATAGTCCCAGAGTACAAATAGTTGTCTGTCGTCACCATTGTAGTCAACGTCTTTCCCGCTCCTCCATGCATTTATCCAAACCACTGGAGGAATTGTGAGATTGTGCGGGAGGATAAGGACGAGTCACACTAGAATCGTTCCAAGAAACTACGATACTTCTGTCGATCGTAAATAAGCAAAGATAATATTGTTAAGCTTCGGCCAAGATTTTAAACAGAGGTTGGGTGGTGGGCTGAATTATGATGAAGGACTTTCCCTACACCGTCTGCACTCCAAGTGTAATAATTATGGAGATGGTACAAAGCACCTATTTACGGATAGATTATCCTTTGGGTTATGCCGCCTCAACTTATGTGACTTCCCCGAGAGTTGGGTTTTATGGGAGTCGTGTGTGTTTTGGTGGGGGCATGCACGGGACAGGAATTGTACGGATGGATGTGAAAGTACTTTCTTTTCCTATAACTATCTATAGATACCTAGCTCTGCTGGGAAGTGTAGGTATACACTTCGATGTGCGTCCAAAGTGTGAGCATGTTTTATGTAGGGGAGGGTTAAGGATTGGAGTGTACGCTGTTGGAATATAATTTCAGAATGAATGCACGTAACTTGACTGGTTGTTGGTTTGTATTTACTGTAGTTGTGCCAACGTGTAAATCAAACTCGGAAGAACTGATAGGCGCCATGAGACATGAGACGGTGACAGTTCGCTGTGAGATGGCTTCAGACCCTCCGTTGGTGCAGTTCCATTGGACGTTTAATAATTCCGGCGTGGAGGTGATCCACGTGCCTCAGGCCAGATTCACATCCCATGGCACTGTGAGTCTGTACAACTACACACCCACCTCGGAGCTGGACTACGGTACGCTGGCCTGCTGGGGTGTCAACAAAATTGGAAAGGGAGAGAAAGGTCCTTGTTACTTTCAAATCGTGTCCGCGGGAAAGCCTCACCCACCCAAGAACTGCTCCACTTTCAATGAAACTGTCGACTCCATGAGTGTGTCCTGTGTCGAAGGATTCAACGGAGGCTTACCTCAACATTTTCTTCTAGAAGTAGTCGACTTCATGGCCAAAAAAATTAAGCTCAATGCTTCTTCCAGGGTAAGACTTTCACTCTGCTTTCACCTACTTTCCCCTATCAATGATCCTCCCTTCCTGGGACGTCTTTATCATGTCATTTTGGGAACCATCACATTTAAATACACCCAAAGCCTTGATGTTTGTCTACAAGTAATATAGTATTACTACGTATACACCAAGTAAATACTGCAATTTCCTTTGATTTTCAGATACCCCTATTTTCAGTAGAAAACATGGAGCCCGGCGTGGAGTTCCGGTTCCTCATATTTGCCATCAATAGCAAAGGAAGGTCTGAGCCTTTCATCTTAGATGGCATTACTTTCAATGGAGTTGCCAAATTCACAGGTAACAATAAACTTTTACTTTCCTAGGGGAAGCATGATTGTCCTCCCATCACAAAAAAAAACTACCTTCATATAGTTGCATAATGCAAGTTGCATTATCCTTTTGAAATTAAATAACCAGGGCATATTTCCTCAAAGGTTTCAGTCCTTAAGGGCTTAGGATTCTCTATTCAAAACCAAAACTCCTTCACAAAGAAACGGAAATCAGAGAAGAATAGTAAATTCATGCATGCATCCAGAGTTGTAAAGTTAGAAATTCTTGATACAAAAGATGTAAAATGCCTATCGATTTATTTTTCAAGGTTAGAGTGCATATATTTTGTAACCAAGATATCTTTTTACAATTTCAACCCTGGAAAGGGCTAAGGACACCCAAGGAAACAATTTTGTGGGTAAAATGTTTAAATGGTTAGAATTTCCTCGGAAAGGAATTTCCCTCAAGCCCCGATGGTTTGAATGTTGAAGGAATAATAGTATCAAGTAATATTGAGGGAAGAAAGGGAACCAGGCTGCTCAATGTCCCAGGAGTGTGTGGTGGGAGCACTAAATTTACCTACGTAGTCAGAGATGGGTATTTGTTTTGATCCCATTGGAGACATGCACATGCCTGGATGAGGACTTCAATAGAAAAAAAACGACTGTTTTACCTCACCCAGTAGGAATAATACATACGATCTAATCTAGGGGAAGAAAAATGACAGGAGTGAGGGAAGAGAAAGTAAAGCAATTGTCAGGGAAAATATCAAATAAAGAGAAACAAGCTTGCATTTGCGTGCATTTGTTTGTTGAGCTAACTCAACTGTTATGTCATGTACTCACGGAACTATTGGAATACGGAGGTTGTTTACCTATTTACTACAATGACCATATATGTTTGCATGGGAACTTATGCTCTTTGTATTTTTTTTGAGATAACACTACTACTACTAGTAGTTGTTGTTGTCGTTCCTGCTGGACAGTATTTGAAAAGCAGAATGGGGCTCAGCACTGGACTGTTATTATTACACAAAAGGAGAAAAAAACCAGCTGAGTCCTCAATTGCTCCTTGGTTTGTTCTTTCTTCATCCGAAAGGAATTGACATCAACTCTTTCTCCTGCTTTCACTCCCAGGATCAACATTACATGAAACTTCACACATGCTTGTACTTACCTAGGTTTTTTTCTTGTCCCAGACCATGCATCCCTAAATACATAAGTAAGCACACAATCCCATAAACTCTACCGTTACAGGCTATAAAACTACACTGTCGTTTTTTCTTTGCTTCTCCAGCCAAATGTTTCCGGACTTTGCCAACCTTCACATTTTTTTCTGTACACAAGCACGTGTTTCCCAGTTTCCTTTTATGCACTGTCAAGTCATACTGTGCATGCCTGACTTATGTACCTCCAGCTCTTACTTTCTCCAAGGGAAAGTCTGGGAGACGTACAGTATACAGTAAATACGCTCAGCTCCTACTCGCATACGTACAAATACGAGGCTGAATGCCGTCTATAAAAAATGTAAGATTTTCTATGAAAACATAACAGAGACCCTACGGTTCATTGAAGTTCTGGTGAAAGAAAGGAAATATTGCCAAGGTAAAAAATACTGTCGTTGGGAAAATCAAATCTTATTTTCCCCTTACTTTCTCCTCTGATGTGAGGACAAGGAGAGGAGTAAGAGCTGAATAGTATTTACAATGGTTAGGCCCCTATACAGATACCCTACATAATATGTACCTGCTGTGTTGTTGACGGAGCAGGGGAGATTGGGTCTAATGTACGTCTCGGCTGTGCATGTTCCGTGTCTGTACCTGAAGTCACACTAAATGCAAGTCCGGGAACATAGCTACTAGAACTGTTTTCCTTTTAACTTTTATTTTGGGATGTGACTTACATAAAAGCTACTTATCTATAAAGACATGTATTTAGAAACCCTTGGGAGTTGAGGTATTGGGAAATCTCCAAAATTTCACAAGGTCTTGGTATTTTTCTATTTGCATTTTTTATTGACTCTGTCCCTCCCCTGCGTATAAATACCCATCGATTTTCCTCGGTAAAGGGAACCCCCAACAAGGAACATCATCCCTGGATAAATGCAAGGGTTCCCCTCTCCAGACATAATAAAATACTCAGGTATGAAATCATGACCAGTGCATGTCTCTAAATGGTTATTTCTACTGGAGAGACCTTAATTGACGTCCAGTTGACAGAATTCCTCCATCCAGGGTGAAAGTGAGGGGTTTTATTTTCATAGGTGAAACACTTAAGGAGGATAATCAAAGAAAAATAGTAGGAGGGGAAATAGTAAACGGAGGGGCTTCTTTCTCAAGTCTGTCCCTCTGTTTGACATCTCCGAACCTTGAACTAACAATAAGTACCAATTTGAATGAGTTGTTTTGTATTTGGATCTATGTTTATTTATAGGGACGCTACATATGTAATTATATGACCCCACTATATGGCCACACAGGGAAATTAAATTCCGGTGAACAATCCTCTTGTTTTGATTTCAGGTCCGACGCAGCCTGCAGAAGTAAATCCGCTTTTTGCAATTCTAGTCGGTTGTTCCGTGGTCCTCATCATTTTCTTAGTTGTACTCATAGTAGCTGTGTGGAAACGAGCCAGGCGGAAAAAACCACCGGTGGTTAAAGCCTTCCGACGGGATGATGAAAATACCTTCCAGCCAACTGAGGCAGCTATCACTAAAATTGATCAAAACGGTATTGAAGAGATTGGAAATCCTGACGTTGTTCCCAATAAAAATGGTAACAAAACCTTCTATTTGTTATTCCTTCCCTTCCTTCTCGAACGCTTCATTTTTGGAGGGATGGCCTCAGCTCAGTCCCCTATACATAAAGAAAGTCCAAGCTCATACTGAATCTCCGGAGTATCCGAAGGGAACTCATTAATTCCAAAAGCAATTGGAACAAACAGTGATTAAAATTACTCATCCATAGGGAATGTCCTCTGCAAGACTTTATTTACCAGGAGAATATTCAAAAATCTAATGAACTCGACATCCTCATTTAGAAACTCCCTCATATGTACATTGTATGCACATAAATGTATGGGACTGTGTATGAGTCAAATGGAGAAAGCAGTTCATAAAATGCTGCTCCAATGATCGTCATTATACCTGGAATTTTTTCCAGGGCTCTTCGAATTTATGCTATTGTGAGTGAGTAATTTGAGCTTGAGCTCCTACTAATAATGGGACGACACTGCACTCTGAGCATTGAATTGAAGGATGATTCAGAACCCATATGTGTACGTATGTACATATATGCTCCTGTATGACACCACGTGTCTGTCTGTCTGTCTGTCTGTCTATCTATCCGTGTGTACGAAATGAACAAACACAGGAGACCTTATTGAATGGGAAATAACGAACTGGTAGTCGAATGGGAAAAATTGGCCCTTCTCCCCACTTTCATTCCAATCCCCCCAATTCTTTTTTTCAGGTGGTTGAACTCTTCCAGAAGGTAGTATCACTCCCGGGAAACTTCCTTCCCCAAGCCATGCTAGTCCTATTGGAGTAGCCCCAATCATATGGATGTCAAATGATACTTACATGCTATTTTCCTCGTACATCTAATGATACTGTACATTTAGCTCGTTTCTGTGTCGGAAACTGGGCATAAAGTCATATAATTATTATTCTTTTGGGCACAATTTCCCCAAATGTTCAAGTCTTGGTTTCCCATTGTATGTATCTATACCTACACCTTCAGGTCTTTTTGATAACAACCAGAATCTACCTTCATTCAGTCACTATTTTATCCTCGAATGAGCTGGCATATTCGGGACAGACAATTCGACCTAAATCCGACTTAAAAATGCACCCTTTAAAAAATTGCACGAGGGAAATGGCAAACTTCTCGTTTTGCCAAAGTATGTATATACTACGTCTAAATTTGCATCAAGGGGCTTTACTATAGTCAAATACACATATTTTATTGAGAACGACAAACTGAATTGTACACCCTAACTTTCCCATTGTGAACCCAGGGATTCGTCCATAATCTCACTCCAGCTTTTTAACTTTCTAGCATCACTTTTCGTCTCTTTAAATTCCTCTCCAAAGCTGCATTTATTCTGAGCCCTTATCGAGTCATACAATGTACAGAGAAAGCACAACTCACAGTTAGTTTCAAGTCACATTGACCGACTTAGTTGTAAGTCCATGTCCGTGATTGCAAACCGGTTTTGAGCCAGTTTCAAGCCGGACATTTGCATTTTCCGTATGTTTTCTGTGTGCTTTTATGTAAGGATTTGAATTCTTCGTCTGAAGTTTGCAATGAAAATAATTCAAATTTTTAGAGCATGAAAATCCTTGAATTGTGTCGTCGTTTTATAACACAGAAAAAATAAGATTCTCATTGAGGACTTGAGAACTACTCCGCTCCAGTTCTAAGGGGCAAAGTTAATGTATGTACCAAATGCTTATGTATGTGAGTGTCTGTTGTCCCTCATGGCCAAATCTTTTTTTGTCTGAGCATCTTGCATCTTCCCTAACCACCGATGATGTTTTTTTTAAACAAGATGTCTCCAGCAGTTGATGACAACAAGTGTCCACATTCCTGGGGATGCTTGACATTATCCATGGTTGTATTTAAAAAGGGATTGTTACACGCAACCAGAGAATTTCTGCTAATGGGAGAATTTTCTGTCTGAGAGTATTACTTGTGTCGTGTGGTTATCCCTAATACAGTGAAATGGCGGGGCTTATTTGATCCTGTTCATATGTAGGTCCTCTGGCTCTGTTCTCAATTTAGGTAAAAAGGGACAGAGTGAGAGAGAGATAAGCTGTGGGTTAAATACACAGACACACTCTTTCCTTCGGTTCTAGTGGGTTGAACAAACAGTCTGGAGCATTAGTCCAGGTAATGCCGGCATTTTGAGGGATAAATAACAGCCCGAGTTCATATTACGAATGAGAGGAATGCATTACATGAGCCTTAAAATCCTTTGTGGGAGAATCGTTATGCAACGGCCAGTCCTTTGTTGCTTCCAGGTCGTACAGGAGGAATCCGCGGTTTTATTCGGATTCATAAAACCCCGCCAGCCCGGAGAAGAAAAAAGGACGTGGAAATAAAAAACAATGGACAGATTAAACCTTTGACCGATGCGCAGGTAGCCCATTACTTAAGGTTCATTAGCTTTGCTTTCACTATGCACTCGCTCTACTTTCACTCTGCTTTCACTCCGCTTTCACTTCCCTGTAACATTACAACACCCCCGCCCGATTGTAACATACGTAATTACAAACTCCCTGTAGAGACTCCACATCTCGATATACATATAATAAAAAGAGCTTCAGAGAGAGAGAAAGAGAAGGCCCACTCTTTTACATGCATGTATTAAAACACTGGCCTATAATTCCCGTCCTTACTATTTCCGCGAAGCTTGGCTTATAATAATTAGCCTAAAACGTGGAATCTCCATATGGTGCGTAAGTACAATGGAGGTCTCACTCACCCAGTCATTATCTCACGTACGCTTCTGTACTGGATGGACTACTCACTATAGTAGATAATAGTCATAACTATCTCTGGGAATGAATTCTGTGGGAAAATTAATTATCGCTAGTGTAGCCGGAACTGTGCCATGTCGATTACATAACAACCTTTAGTTCTTACTCAGAGAGCTTGAATCATCCCTCACAGAGAGCTGATAGTCCCGAATGTAATTTGTTTTCCTCCTCTCTGAATCTAGTGTTACTTTCCGGGCTAGTGTATTTTGTCTGTCCGGATCTTATTCCTTTGATTAATTTAATCTCCTCTTTTTCATTGTCCTCTCATCTGTAGGTCAGATTTTCCTTGGAGCCTGGAGTCTCTCCAGCTCAGTCTCCCCTCTAATATAGTCAAACATAATTACCAGCTACTAGTGATCGCATACAGATATTTAATCATCAGGTTTCTCCTGGACTGAAATGATACTCGGACTGGATGACCCAAAAACCTAAATTCTATACTTGGGTCTTCCGGTCCTCCGCGTTTTCTTTCTTAATTATCCTTACAACATGAATCTTTCCCTGCAACACGGAAACACTTGACCGAATATAAATCCTGTTCCTCATAAATTACAAGAGGGAAAGGGGGACTCCTTTTAATGATCAGAGTTGTCAGGGTAATTGAACCTTTGTACTAGATGCTTTCTAAAAATAAACAATTTTTTTTTTACAATTTACAACAGTCTCTGCTCAACTACCTCTATTTAATTTGAGTCTCTTCAGTTCCTTTGAAAAGAACCAACAGTTTTTGATGAACACGATATGTATGTACGAACTTTATGAACTCAGAAGTTTACTCTATTTGAAGAGTGGGTTATACTATTCCTTGACATTGATTTCCTTGTATAATTTGTAATAGGAGGGAACTTGTGATCTTCAGAATTTTTCATTTTGAGTAGATGTCCTTGTTGAGAGAAATAGCTGGGAAGACTTCCGGTTGAACAAAGTCATATATGGATCTTTGCTACTTTTTTTTTCGACTCAAGAGTTAAGAGCTTATTATTATTCCATTGAGGGAAATAATTTTTACAACTTTTTAATTGCAGGGGAAGAGAAGGCTGAGGAAACTTTTGAAAAAGTTTTTCATATTTGTTAGTTACACAATTTTTTTTTTCAGGGGAAAGCAACTTTTCATCCTGATGCTTTCTCCTCATATATAATTACATTTGAGTTCAATGCAGTACATGCACAGCCTTGGGAGTAAATGGGAGTTTATAGGATGAGGATATGAAAATTATACGAGAGTTGTTTTTGTTTTACATTTCCCTACCTAATTCATTGTTGCTTTTTCCAATGGTCCTTTGATGTGAAATGTTTTGTGAAAGTTTTTTCCCCTACATTTTCTTCAAACTCTTATTAGTATCAAGCATCCCGAATAATTTCTTGGAATAGAGCACTAATGCCCGGGACCCTTTGAGCTCCCGAGCTCTTTTGAAAGACCTTCTCCATTGTGAGTATTTGCGAGACGCTAAAACTCAGCTCTAATGATTTCATAACTTTCCAAATTGCTTCCAATACATAAACCCTTGGTAGATTACCAGGTCATGCTCTGTTTTCACAATTGGCATTCCCCTTGTATTTGTTTTGACCAATGCGGAACTCCCTTTTAGCCATAACGTAATCCTTGTTGGGAAGTCCTGAAAAAAAAATTAATTCCGGGGAAAGCGCTCCTTAAAAAATATTGATTTCCTCAAATGCATTCCCGGAGTTTGACTTTGCAAAAGCACATCCCATTAGTCCTGACAACATGAATCCAAGAAGGCTTTGAAATTTAGGAATGGCTTTGAAAAAATCAAGTGAGGAATAAAATCCTGGACGCATGTATTTTTAACCACCCCAGGAAGCTGATTTATGTAAAACTTCCCCCATGACGGAAAAATAAATGCAAAAGTGGTCCCTTTTGGAACAGAAGTGAGAGGAAGGATTGAGATTTTTGCAAGGAGTCTAAATCCTCCTACATCTATCCCTTTATCCTTCAAGTTTAAATAATACCATGGGAGCATGTTCACCTATATTTTAACGCTCTCTATCCATAAGCACGCTCATATGAGCCTATCCCAAGGAAATATTCATATTTGGCAAGACTATGAAATTATTTCCTGGGACGATGGGGAAGTCGAGGAAAATAGGGAGTACAAGTGTGTCTATGTATTATATCTATATAATTACATTATACCTATGTATCTACATATATATTTTAAATTGGAGTAACCACTCTTGCAGATGAAATCTCTTTCTGTGTATCTACTTTGTTAGGTTGGGAAAGCTTAAGGTCGTTATTTTGGGTAATTTATTCCTAGGGTTTTAAAAAATGATCCCCATGGTATTGGAAATGAAAATGTGACCTTGATTTTGTCTGTTGTTGAAATTCCGTCAAATTTCCCTCTGTTCCGTAACCTCTGGATTTTGAATAGTAGATCTGTAGTGCTTCCAAGTTTGCCCATGCTTTGTAAAGGGAGCTTAAAACTGTGACACTATTTCCCATGTAAGTATCCATCCCCATATGCACATGTGTAAGTATGGGGAAGACAAATGTCATTTCCCAGGATAATATTGGAAATTGGGACGTCGTTGGGAACTTGAGCTACACATTATTACAAAAGTTTCAGGAACGATGATTAATTTTGTCCCCTCTTGATCTTTTGCAGGACATAGAGTTCCAACGGAATCATCACTCGCACTCGTCGACCCTAAATAATCATAAAATACTCACAGCTGCTCTGTTGCCTCCGAAGGAGAGTCGGATCTGAAGGGGACCTTCCTCCCATTATGCAAATGACTGTAAGGTTTTACAACGTCGGGTCTCAGGCTGAGACTCCTGTAAAATACTATATCTTTTGGTGAAGTACAAACGGGTGTCTATGTAGTTGGAGGGAGCCATTTTGCGTTCAGAACAATATGGAAACCGATAAAAAAAAACTGGAACATATTTACAATTTACTAAACATACATACATATGTAGGGATCTACACAAGTCATATTTTAATATATTTGATGTACTTACTACTAAAAGTGAACTATATACTCTCGTAATGCCACTAAATTACTTTTAACGTGGATTTGACCCCGACCCCCTGTCACAACCCCATTTTATTACAAAACTCAAATCCCTTGTAAAAAATTATTACCCCCCGGTTGCTGGCCTCCAGTAATTACTTCATACATACGTATTTCATAATAATTACGTATATAGCGACTATGTATAATTATATCATTGTAATTATAACCATAGGCATGTATGAAGTAAGCCCATCTCTCATCCCTGCATCTCTATGGATGCGGATCTAGACATCTTTTGACTGTTCAACTGTTCATACATTTAGGGAAACTTAGCTGAGTGTACAGTTTTTTCTACCTGACGGAGTCTTCAAAAAATTATCATTAATTAACTATAAGTCTGCTTTGACTACTCATTTCCAACATTCAAGTCCAAGTACTCACTTCGGAGCGGATTCAGTGAAGATCAAAGGGAAGAACTCTGGAGACAACTTTGATTTGACGTTACATTCAAAAACAATTTCGACCAAGTGGTTTCAAGTGTCATTTTACATGAATATCTATCTATGTACATACATAATTACGTGTAGGAATTATGGGAAGTTTATACTAAATGACTTTATAAAGAGCCAATCCGTAGTTTTTTTTGGTGACAGTATCTGAAAATCTGAAAGTGTTTTTTTCTCCAAGGCTCACACTCTAATTGCTCATAGTGTCACCATTCGAAGGGGCTTGGGAGCTGGAGATAAAAAAAATGACAACACTAGGACCTTCCTTCTGGACGGAGTTTGTTATTTACTTGGGTGCTGAATAATTTTTCAAAGGATACTTTCAACACTTTCACATTTTATTAAATATAAAAAGAATTGGGTTTGTTATTTCCTTTAGGCGTAAGTCCTTTTGAAGGGGAAGTAATAATTTTTTCTTAGCATGCCATCTAACAACCAGGAGAAATTTTACTTTCTCCATCAATTCCAAAGGTTTAGTTATTTGACGGATTTTTTTTCCTTTTGCTGTAATAATTGAAATTATTACAAGGAGAAAGTAAAATCCAGAAATGTTTCAATGTTGGGGAATATTAGAAGAGAACCCATTGAAACTGACTCTGAGGGAAATTAGTTTGTAAGTTGATCTTGTTATGAGTTCATTAAATGATTACTAACGACTGCTGCCATACACAAATCATTATTAAAGAAGTAATTATATTTCGGACAATGAGAGAAAGCCACTATGGTTTTTTTTCCGTTGTGGGAAATTACAATCTGTGCTTATACTCTTGTGTATATATAATTATAATTATATATATATCTATAATTATATCAATTAAAAGTAATTACGGACACTGTACGTGGACGTAATTAAATATAATTATAAAGTGTAACCTCGTGTCAGCTACAATTATTATTGTATAAATGTTTCAAATGTTTCTATTTATGGAGGTATAATAATTAATTAATTAAATATAATTATGCATAGGTACGATTGCACGTAACTAAGTAAGTCCAATTTGTAAGAGGGAATCATGCAAAGGTGGCATGATGTATTGAGCATACATACATATATACTGATATAATTATTATACATGAAATAAATACATTCAAAACGTCTGGAAATTATAATTCTTGGGGAACCCCTTCCTCAGCTATTTTTCGAAGTCCTTCTAGCATGTATCTTTTGTGATGTTATAATTTATATGGGTTTCTTTGGAGGTACAAAGGTCCTGTGCATTACGCATGAACATGGGAAAACAGTCGGACCTAAGAGCGTGCTTATGTATCTACTGGAGCCGGCGTGGGATTTTTAATTTGTGGGAAAACATTGATGAAAAAGAAGAAAAACAGAGGACGGCTCACTGAATGCTAATGAATGGGCCTCGCTACTTACATCAAAGGGATAAGGGAAGGGAATTAGAACACTCAAATCCAGATGAAATGTTGATTCCTCACACAAAGGCTATCTCTTCTAAAGTTATTGGAGGTTAGGGGAGGGAGGGAGAGATTAGTGCAAATATGACTTGCAAGATCAGGCCTGGCTCGTAAATAGCCAACGGAGCGTGAAAGAAACGACATCCATGAAGATCGTTAGGAGAGACAAAGGGAATTTCACTAGTCTCTAGGTACCATTAATTCTCATGTGGTCCGGGGCCTGTGTGTGTGTTCCCATATAGGTACATACATATCTGCACATGCATTTCCGTACATACATATCTGCACCTACATATCTGTACATACATAGTATTTGCCCAGTCACATGCCAAAACCACAGAATAATTTCCCCCGTTGTGTATGGATTCATAGGAATTATTATTATATTGCAGTCTATAACACACGTACATATAATTATAGCAGACGCTCATGTACATATATAGTTATGCATGTACTTTTGTGTATGTAGAGCTATCCATCTCCCCTATTTTTTATTCAGAATATGAATACACCAGTTTTGAAACACACAAAAAATAATGATGTTTACAAGTGTGCATACATAACATTTAAGCAACTCAAGTGTGGATATGTATCACGTATTTATGTACGTAAAATCGTATTCATATAGCACCTTTCACTCGAGCATTGATGATACCAAGGGTAACTGTGTACGTCTGTAAGTATTTTTCACAGCTACAAGTGCACTTGAGCATATATATGTACCAGATATAATTATACCGAGACTAAATAGCTTTTTTATGAAAGCCCGTATCCACAAGCACACACAGACTAACCCAAAAAATTAGTGAATATTACATGCTGTGGGAAAAAATCAATGAGCCCCTGTGCAAGGCACAGTGAAAGTACATCTTTTCTACAAGCTTACAAAACGGGGCTCCAATTCCCGAGATCCACCAACAGCATCCCGTAATTTGCTATAAATCTGTGCCGACATTACTCAACTGCTCAGCTACTAATTGAAACAAGTAAATAAATAATTGCTCTCAAATTTTGATTTATGGTCGAGGGATGTGCCATCGCTCAAGTCATGGTCAGTGGGGAAGCCTGCTAGTTACGTAATGGCGTGCACATGCAGTATGTCAATATAGATGTCTATAAGGAACGCCTTTAAAAGTACAAAGATTATAAGCTTGCCTTACAATTGAGACTTGGAGGAGAATCCAGCCTGGAAAAACTGCATGGGAGCGTCAGTCTCGGATGTACATTATAGGTGTGGAATGTGCTGTGATGCAATTATCATGTAATCATGCAAACTTCCGCTCGTAATGCACTAGCAACGGGGCGCAAGCAGGTGCAAGGTAAACAATTCGCAAATGAGATGAACTTTCTCCAACTTTCACCAACTTTCCCATGGAGCCCTGTGTGAGCAAATTCCAGTGCAGAAACATTAACGAGGGAGAATATTACCAAAGGAAAATATGACTGAGGGATGGACGTGAACCTGGTAAAGGTTACGGGAGATGAGACAGAGTGGTTGGATAGGAATTACAATGTTTCCCTGTCATATATCATTTATACGGTTGGTGGCAAAAAAGGAAGAGGAAGAAAATACCAGTCCGTTATATTTTGCCGAGGAAAAAAATCTGAGGGACTGGAGCCATAGGAGGAACCAACAACCACCACGCCGGAGTCTAAATGAAGAAAACTTTTGTTCGTTAAGGCATTCAGTAACAAGGTGAGGGGAAAGGAGAGGAGAATAGGAGGAAGAAAAACCTGTGAGAAGAAGTGAAAACACTAGGAAGTCTCTCTGGAATTTCCTTGCCATATCTCCCAGAGGAACGGACTCCTCATCCAAACATTCATAGTTGAATGTCTTGGGCACAACAAGTTTGGGGTACGTGTATGCATCTGTGTGCATCTATAACTTTCCCTTGTATAGGTACTTTTATGAAATACTTGATGCTGGTCTGCCCGAAACCTTCTCCCAGTAAAAGCTTACTCCCGTAGTTAAGAGGCAAGTAAGGAACATTTTCAGACCCTTAGTTTCACCACAAAATATTTAACATCAAAATTGTCAATGGGATTTAGTATGTGACAGTCATGTGATTTCAGGTTTCACTGGAAAGGCTTTCTCCTGACGAAGACGAAAGCGTCATAAGACATGTGAATGGTCGGAGCTTCTTAAGCTACTTTATGCAAGTCAAACTTGCTTCTTCATAATGGACGTATGATAAGAGACTGGTGAGAAGGGAAGACTGTCGTTTTGTATGTTGCACAAGGCCCTGCACATGTTTCTCTAATGTATACACATTAAGCTGGGATATTCCTTCAAGTCTCCCCACTTCATTTTCTCTTCATTTTTCTTTTGCTCTATGTTCCTTTTCTTGACGCTCAAACCGAATTTCTCTTCATCTTCTATTCATACTCAATTCTGTATAAAAAGCAAATACATATAGATACTTCCAGCATTTCATGGCCATTCTGTGTTTCTCCCGTTTTCTTCGTCTTCTTTACAACTTTCCCTTTCTCCTCCATCTCTTTTTTCCCATCCGCCTTTCCCCCCTGCAAAGTTGCGTTTCTTAACTTTGATTTAACTTTTAAAGGATTGCTTCACGTTTGGGTCCACAGTGTCCCTATACATCCCTGCAGCCAAGTAATTTCAATAAAATTACAGATATACCTCAAGGCGATATATGTATTCAAGTGTGACAACCTTGGACATTAGCAATAATAAAAATAAATACTAATATGTACCTATAGGAAAAAAAAAGTAAATAAACTTTCCTTAAATAATTACAAGCAAACATACTCCTCCCAAAAGAAAAATCAGTATGTTGGAATGAAAGATCTGATGTTTGCTCAAATGCCACATTTGTTTCAGAATTTGTTACCCCAGAAAATGGAACCTTTAAAATACTTGTCTCTATTTATATCTGCTCACCCCATTCAAAGAGATTTGATGGTTTTACTTTCACTTGGCAGTTCCTACTCTTTGCACTCCACTCCTATGTTCTCATGCGCCTTATAAAATGTCAAAATGTGTGGAAAAATGTGCAAGATCAGTTTTGCGGGCGGAAGGTCTCAAGTCTAGTGGGGAGTTGTTCGGAAGTCATGGTCTCCTTTTTTTCTCGTATGAAAGCACGAGTATGAAAGCACGAGTTTTGCTCTTCTACAAAGGGCCAATGTCACACATGCAAGGAAAATATGAGGGTACTTCGAGACATAATTTTACGACGGGATTAAAGCAACTTGTACGTGGATGCGGGTGGGGAAGTCAGAATTTACTGTCACCACTAGTTTATTGTCCTCTCCTGAACAAATGAGCTTTCCTGTGAGTGCATAAATTGGGAAGAGCTCACAATGCAAATGTGCTGTATTATGCAGCAAGTGGATACACACACATTCATTCCAACTGGATTGCCTCAGCCGTGTGGCGGTGGTGGGTGGAAAGTATGAACGAGGAAGTACCTGCAAATTATCCCAGCTCATTCCTCCCAGCCCATTCCTCCCAGCCCATTTTCCCATTCGGATGTTTTGAGACCTTCAGACAGTACAAAAAAGAAGTCAGGGTGAAGCAACCGAGAAATCGGCGGATGATCTATGTACAAGTCAGGGCGAGGAGGAGAAAACTACAATGATGAGCACGTACCTTGCCGGTGTGCGTAAGGGAGGACAAATGGTGGAGTACAAAAAAAAAGTTGGGGAGAAAGCGGGAGGACTTTTGTGCCTCTGTGTGCAGGAACCCGTTCCTGGAACCATGCTGCTTTTTAAAGTCGAGTCGGAGGAGATGGGAGAAAAGGGAGAAAAGAGAGTGAGCGAGAGAGAAAGTACAACGTCCCTCGTCAGTGAATAAATCCATCAAAGAAAGAGCCATACGGGTCTAAGTCTACTCATAGCCATCATTCGGAAGCATGAACGTCTACGTGGCGTATCTCGGGGTGTAATAGAAGTGAAGTTGTCTCTTGTCTCGTTGTCAACCTCGTGGAGAAAGTCATATTTTACTCGTCCTTAGCCATTATGTAGCAAACTGCATATTTCATGGGCAACTCCTTTGTGCTACCATTCTTTAGTTCAAAAACAAGAAGAACATCGCCGTACGGTAGTATTAGAATCAGCACGACTACGCTTCAGGGTCTTCTGGGCTATTTTTCCTGTAGTTTACCTTTATTTCTTCAACCATTCTCTCTCTCTCTCTCACTCTCTCCATTGCTCCCTTTCTACTCTCTACCTGCTGTCCTCTATAAGACATTTGGAAATACTCCTATACTATAGCAGGAGTTCCTAACGATGTACTTGGAATTATACTTAAAGTATTATTACGCACACACTGAAAAATAATACCGAGGAATTACAAAAAGTTGAAATTTTTCCTCTCTGAATTTAGTTCCATTTATTCCTACTTTCTCCAGCAGTTGGTTCTACTTACTTCATCTATTACAAGCACTTATAGCCGGGCCTTCCACCTATACACTCTAGAGCCTATTTTATAAAGAGTGCTTCTACACATATGCTCCACAGAAATAGATACATGTACAGCTTGTCATGTGTCCCGCTCCAAGCAAGGTTAAACTGACTTAGACTAAATACACACGTACACATAAAAAAAAGACTTTCTCAAGTTGAATCCAACAATTTCTCCTGTACTTTCACTTAATGCATTTTACTTGTGTCTTGTGCTTGAGCTATTTTCTTTTCCCCGGGAGTTTCACACAATCTGCGTCCATGATGGTGAAAGTAGGAACGGAATCTTCAATCCACTTACTGCAACTGTGGGAGATGCTCTGGAAATTCCTCCTGCTTTCACTTTTGCATCCCCTAAAATCTCTATATGTATATCTACGGACTCTTGTTGATGCATTGGCTTCACCGTTTGTTTTTCCTTATTATAGATCTTACGTTCCCTCGGAAGAAACTTCTTCAACTTTGTAACTTTTCTGGGGGAATGCATGACAAACTTATCAGATTTCAATGACACCTAAATTGTTTTAAGATTTTAAAATAAACATTTCTGAGCGAGCAGTTTGAAATTGAAAGTTTTAAGCGTATGGCTCATATGAACTGTTGGGGAAACGAAAACAGTGAGACTCGGAGAGTGTACAACGGAGGGGGGAATATTTGCAGATAGAAATAAAGACCATAAAGCATTGCAGTAGTGGGAATTGATCATTTAATTTATTCTTCTGCATTAAAAATATGACACACCTCCAGCCACTATTTCATTTCACTGCAGGAGGTTTTAGGAAAAAATCCGTTCTGTGGATACGTATGTGTGAAGTGTGTAACTCCAGAGATTTTGTTTCATTTGGAGCATTGTGTGTTTAAGTTAATGCAGTGGAGCGGGCAAGAGCAGTGGATTTCATTCTATACTTTTCTCTGTGGGAGCTCCAATGTTTTCATTTCATTTTATATTTTAGACAAAGTAAATACCTTCCACAGAGTCCCCCTTCAAAATGTGAAACACTTTTCTACCCCATGTGCACTTCCCCTCCCACATGTAAATCTTAACTTCCCCATCCCTGACGTTGTTGTTCCAAGTCCATTACAATAATGATTTTTTTTTCGGGCGGACCTAGTAATAGACCAATAATTTATTGAACATGCAAGGATGTAGTAGTTGGCTCTTTCAATACAAACTTTCTCTGCTTTCTCCCCTGACATAACACTTGTTGTTGTTTCACCCTTACCATGAATGTGACGGTGATTAATTTATGGTTCAATGAATAAATTCCTAATGAATCACACTTCACTGGAATTTATCGGCTCATATGCACCCCGTACAGGCTTGACTGCCTCATAAGCTTTTTCAATTAAAATATACTCAACTATAGATTTTCTACGAGATGAACTTGAATTTTTCAAGCGTGAAAAATTCAAATTGCAGTTTTCCTTTAATTACAATCTCGCACAATCTAGAAAGCTCCCCTGGGAACACTTTTTTTAAATTACAATTATATACATATACAGCAGCTTTCTTTAAATTCAATTTGGCTTTTACAAGGAGAGTCAACATTTTTCCAAGCTTAGTAAATGTAAACCGTTTTTATACATATCTACACACATCTCCGGAATAATACATACACAAAAGACATTACATAGCGTAGACCTATGACGTTAAAAGATGTTTTTTGCTTTCACCGGAAAATTTTAGGAAATGGTCAGTGTTTTTTGGAAGTAATTACCTGTTTTTCGGGCAACCTTGGAACAAAACCACAAATCATGATTCTCATGATATCTTTATAATTAATCAGGTTGTTCTTACGGGCCGGACAGGACGCCCAGGTTTTGGGAAACACAGGGAAACAGAAGGGGAAGGAAAGAAGTAAACAGTGAGATAAGCAACTTTCTCCTTGGAATCCCTGAGTGTGCAATATTTATTTCCCTTTGCCAGCGTCACTTCCTCGTCTCTAGAAAATTGCCTTCATAGCATTCTATTGAATTGCATTTGGAATCTCATGCTCCATTTATTGTCTGTTCACAACTCGCATTTCTTTTCTCCCCGGTTGAAAAGCTGGCCGGGTTTCTTTTCTCGGAAACCCCTTGATTTATAATATAACTCTGGGATGATTACGTTCATTAAATTCTTAGCGTTAATCCCGGGAAAGGCCTTGTGGAAGGAGCCCGGCTCTGATAAAGGTTCTCGGGGTTGTGTAAGTAAACACATTTCTTGGCAGAGGGGTCATCCTTCCTCCTTTTGAAATGGACTGATTCCTCCTGTAGATAAGAATATCCGAATTTTTATGGCTTTGAGGTACCCCGGAATCTTTCCATAGAGGGGCTATTAAAGGTTTTCCACACCGTTAACACGGCTCCTTGGCATTCTCCAATTATTTCCCAACGAGTACATCCACTTAACTGGCAGTTCGAGGTTCAGGAGAAAGCTCCGCGGTTCAGGTCACTCCCGATCCCTAACGTGCCATTAACAGCACTATCGGATTACATAAGTTGAGCCCCCCCCCAAAAAAAATCTTGGATTTGGTATCCAAAACAAATGTAAAAAATATTGATATTACTTCATGTTCCCCTCAAATTTCATACACTGGGATTTTATTGCCCTCCTTATACAGATACAACCTCCTAGGGGATGAGACGAGAGCAAATTACTCGGGATGGAATCCTCAGATTGATCCCGTCGGAGGGAAATGAGTTTCTATTTATTTTTATCCTTCCATTTCCTCACTTGAGGAGAAAGTTCCCGTCATTAGCTCGGCACGAGGAGGAACTTGACAAAATGAGAAGGAGTGGAGTGTAAAAACCATTTATAAATACTGAATCCAAGTAATGGATTAAAGGGGATGTTATGCAATGAAGCATTTAATTTGCGGGGAGATTCTCTTTAGAGAATCAATGGACGGCGTAATGGTTATTGGCCACTTAAAATGAAGGTCACGTTCCTCAGGGAAGCCTTCCCTCTGACTCGCACTACCGAACATTGACTTTGAATCTCAATTCGGATTATCGACAAGGTTAAGGTAAGCATTAGCATTGGGCATGAAGTTGTACGCCTCCAAGTCTTTTGTATGTAGGGAGATGCAGTTCCCCATAGAAACTTTAATATATCCACATATGGACATATCTATAATCTAGATACCTAGGGATGCATGTATGTACTTACACATATGGGTCAATGTATCTACACATAGATACTAGGAAGGCAGGGATACTTAAAAGAAGGAGCGTGTTCTCGGAGAAAGTAAGTACTTGGACGAGAGAGAGTTCCGTATGCGATAAGGCGGTCTAATGAAGGTGATGAATGACCCCAAGGTTGGCCGAACTCCTGAGGGTCCGCTTGAATGATGTAAAACGAGTGGAGGTGGGTTCGGATGATCAGGTGTGTTTTCCAGGGCAATAACATTAGAGGGAAGACTATGTGAGAGTGGAAAGAAGAGGCGAGTCGAACATTAATTCGGATTTGATTCACTCGGAGGCAAGTCGTTCCAGCAGAATGTTCCACTATTCCTTTACAGATGTTACACCCTGATTTATAACACTTACTTTATGTTCTTCCGCCGCTTAAATTCCTCTCTCCAATCTCCACCATATACGAGGCTCCCAATGTAGGGGGACTCTTCCCAACTCAAATCTCTGTAGCCAGAGAGCCTCTCCTTTTGACATCATCAGTATCTACAGCTCCTGAGCCCCTACCGGAGCACATATGTAATCCCATATAAATATCTACACTTACGTACCCAAACGTACTTATTCTTCTCCCCCTCCCCTCCCCAGTCTTCCAGCTGGTATTTGCACATCCTCCAGGATTAAATGCAGCTTACTTGTATTTAGTAGATACATGTGCTCATTTCCAAACTGACATTTCAGCAGGGGCTAAAGTTCCTCTTTACATTTCGTCATCTCAACTTTTTCCTTTTGTCATGGACGGCATGCTTGAGGACCTCTGGAGAAAGTAATTAATTTTAAAGTCCGTGAGAAAAATTAGCATTGCGTCTTGTCATCATGTGTAGACTCACATTTATTCCCAATTACATCTGAACGATTTTTTTTCTACGTTTCCTGAGTAAACAAAATCCTTGGAAATATGTCTACCTTCTACAGTAATTAATGTGTACAGAACCTTGTACACCGTTTGTGTACACCGTTACAAAACAAAGCTTGAAAAATAAACAAATTTAAGCTCATCGTCAAAGTATAGTAAATAAAATCATTCGTGGGACGGTAGTGTAGCTTTAGAGAAACTCCTGAGGATAACATTTAGGGAGGAACAACTCCTCGTAATTAATTCGGTTTTTTTAATCTCTACTGTTTCTATAATTACTTTTCCAATTAAAAACAAAATTGTGAAATAATAATGGAGTACAAAATTTTGAGTGTAGGTACTTATGCACGTACTTAGTAATAATACTATTAATTGTAATAATTACTATACGACACAACTCATTTAAATCCGATTTGCATCGGATATTCCTCGAGACAAACAGAAATATTAAAAGTATAAATGTAAGTTGACTTACGCTGATTAACTTAAAAGCTTCAGCTATTAATAGGATGCTTTAAAGCAAATTGTAGCTTCGACTATGTACACAAATAATTACTATAGGGATTAAAAATCCATTAATAATTATAGATAGATATAATTACATAATGTGCAGGTACAAATCCTACATAAAATATTACAAATTCATTATTGAACCTTGATAGATTCGAATTAGGAGGTAGTTGGTTGCTTGCAGAATCCTAACAAGGACGTTACTGGAAAAGAGAATATTGCCCATCTGTACATACAATATTTGACATCATACTGAAATTTTACAATTAGTCTAAATACATAATAAAATTATTGTAATCCTTTAACTTTAATTACATCTTTTCAGGCAATGTACAAAAACTTTAATAATTATAAGATAATTAAATATATTTAGTCTAATTTAGATAATTATATTACATGAGGACCCGATTTTGAATCTAATATAAGGATGCTTCTTAAAATAAAATTTGGATGCACGTGGGGGATGCAAAGGGGGAAATTGGTAAGGACAGAAAATAGCACGGATAGGATTAAGCTGCGCACAGGGAGCTCAGAAAGGATTAAGTACTCCTGGTTCAAGAGTTGGATGATTTATAATCAACGGTTCCCCTCCTAATTTAACAATTATTATTTTATTCTGATTTTTCCGTTTTTAAAAAAATTTAAATCTGAGCAAAAACAAATTTAAAGCTTTCGAAATAACTCTTCTTTCAAAAATTCCGACACTTCCCTCACCACTTTACCCACAATGTCTGGGCAAGCGGGCGGACGCAAATTTAGACGGAGAAAGAAGATGAAGCATGAGGAATTAAATGTCTTCAATTTTATAGATTTTAGATTGATTTAAAATTTTTAATTTTAATTTCCCTCCTGAAATTGGGAAAAGGAAGGGGGCTCTGGGCTTCTATGCGCTCTGCGTACATAATTATGTATTTCAATTTATCACACTAGTCGAAATCGGGGAGATGAAACTAATAGGAGGTTGCAAATATTTGTACATACAAATGTCACGTTGCGTGGGTAGTTCTTTAATTAGGAAATGAATTGCTTGATTTACTTGGAGCGGATAACCTGCAGAGTTATCAAATTGGTTTGAACTCCCTACAAACTAGCAAATAAAATTCTAATAGGAAATCAAGGTTATACATAGATACAGGAAAGGACTGGGGAATTATATGAGCAGGGCCTGCAAATATTTTCATACAAACCAGCATGGAAATGGCAGAGCATGAATCCGAAGACTATACTTTCCCCAGCTTCCAGGCCTTGTGTTCTGCACACTCGAGCTCGATCATGTTGCTCATACACACAATGTACATGGACCTACATATACCTATAGGATGATTTTCGGAGCATCATGGAGCTCTGGAGTCAAGTGCAGAGTTGTGGAAGGGAAAGTTTGGAAAATTTGCTTTTTGTCAGTGGTTGAAAGCCATACACATGGAGGGAAATTCCCTCGGACTTTTACCACGAGTTGTTTCCTGTGCCAGTGATAAAGCCAATATGGTACAGTGGAGAGATAGCTGGATTTGATGTTGATTATATTTGTTCACAAATGAACGTGACGGTGAAAGTTTCGCTCGGAGTCCCTTCAATGCTTTTATCATTATCCGCGTTCTGACAATATTTAACGGCTGGGCTCAGACTGGGCTGCTGGGACTGTTCAAGTGTGGGAGAGCTCACTGACTGTGGACAGAGAGCCGATGAGGCTTGACTTAGGCCATGTGTTGGTGGCTGGTAGTTGGCAGCTCCCAAGGCTTTCCCATCATTATGAATGGAAGGTGAAGGTGGTGGAGTCATTCTTTGCAGAGCCACTGTGAGTTGTGCACTTGGCGCCGTGGTTTTTCTTTTCCATTTCCAAGAGAGCCAAGAGCACCCTACGAGGCTCCCAATAAATATCAATACTCCCATCGAGATAATAGTAATGCCCAGCGTCCCTCGCAATTTATACCAAAGTGGCCGTAGTTCTTCCTCACCCTCCTCCTCTCCTTCCATTCCCTCACTGTCCTTCGACATCACTTCGTCCGGCTTCCCTGGCTCCTCCGTCTCCTCTCTTCCCTCACTTTCTCCATCTTCCCCCACCGGCATCAGCCCAGCCTGACTCAGGTTGAGCCCCGCTCGGCCTTTTGTTCTTCCCATCTCTGGTCCTCCTCTCTCCCCCGGTCTCCTTCCCGGCTCTCCTTCCGAGGGATTCTGATCAGCCTCTTCCGCTACAATGAACCAGAACATGAGCGTAAATTAGGTGAATACAGTGTCAAAGGTTTGGGAAAGAATTGCTTCACGTACAACATTCTTCCTAATTTATGGGCTCTGTGTAGGCCATCAAACGAATTTCCACTTTCGGGCCCGAGGCCTTTATTCCGATTTCTCGGGGTACAAACAAACTCTTAATGTCTTTCCACTCAACTCTTCCTCCGAACTTATTTCTTTACTCTTTGTAGTCGAGACAGGGACGTGGACGTTCTCTGACTACTCCTATCCCTCCCTACTCTAACACTTGCTCAGCACATGGTTCTATGTACCCAGCACTCTAGTCTTTTTGATCCCTGAGTGCGGTTTTACACTGTCGATTTATGTACAATTAATTCCGCACATTTTCCACACATCCCACATGATGATCCTGTATACAGTATATTATCAAGTGCTTGTTTATTAATGTGCTGGGAGTATCTATAGGAGTACGCTCCAGTCACAAACTTACGCATCATCTTGTCCGACCTAGTATAAAGAGCAAATGGGTCGGGAGGGCAGGGGCAAACAAGCAAGTACAGATATTATTTGGGCTTTGTCTTGTTTTATATGTATGGCCCTTCTCTATAATTATATGTAGAATGGTGCACGAGATGTGCATAGAGACCCAGACCAAATATTTGCATAGGATCTGACGGAAACAGTTATATCCGTCTATTAAAATCTGAATCACGTTGAGGGAGGGAGACAATTGCGAATATTGAAAGGCGGGAGAGGATCGTTCATTGAAGCGAGAAAATAAAAGCAGGTGGAAGGGCTCATTACAGTCTATTTGTGGTAGCTTGATTAACAAGATAAAGGCTCGGGGTCCGCTCAAAGGGGAAGGTATGTGTGCATAATTGACAGTCACTTTATTGTTTCACAACTTATCAAAGGCTAATTAATTTCCTGCTCTACCGCTTTTCTCCCTCCAGATACCTCCGAGCTGAAGGAATATTTCTATTGTTGGGGAAGGAGCATGGATGGACTTGATGCTGGGGACAGACTCATCTTTCTAAGTCTTCCCTCAACTGACAGAATGCTTCATATTTGTTTTTTAAAATCTCCTGAATCGTTTTCAGCTTTGTAATACTCGTCATTTAAAGACATAGAATCGCCTCGGGTTACAGATCATTGAGTTGTTTCTAAGCCGCCGTGTGCTCTCAAAACTTTGGAATTCCATCCATGGACAAAACTTTGGCTTTATTTTTCATAATTGTCTAATTTGAGCTGCAGCTTCAACAAGTACATACCCATGCATAGGTATAGATACATCAAAGGCATTCGGGCTTTATCTAAATGTTCACATGTACATATGTACCTCCTTGTTCCACACGCAATTTTTAGTTCCATTGAAGCTTATCGTATTGACACGAGTAAAGTTCAGAGCTTTCATTTCTTTTTGGGAATTGTGCGAGTGGTTACAAAAATTACAGAACACTTTGAACAACCTGGATTTTGTATGTCAAAAAATAAAAAATGTATCAAAATATAATTACAAATAAAAATAATATAAATTCACGGAGGATAAATTCAAGGACAATTTTGTATAGTAGTCGAACCGGTTTTACCCTCAGGGGAGCCACGGGCTTAAAATATGTAGGTTATCAAATCCAAGGATTTACTGGTGAAAGCTGGAGAAAGTGGAGGTGTGAGTTACCACTAGTACTTTTAATACTTATGGGAAACTAAGGGAGCGTGGTGTAATGGAAGGATTAGAATCAATGGTAATAGGGCATTAAAATGAATATATAAGAATATATATGTATAGGTTATAATTATATATAATTTTATATATCAAATGAATCTACAAGCACTACACTTGGGATTGGACTCGTGTCCAAGTAATTAATTGTTCTTCCTTAAGAGAAAGTCCAGGGAAAATATGTACACGGGGGAAGGAGCTCTGAGGAAACACGTTATACAGGGAAGTACCTACTTAAGTAATTTCTTGAGAGGTGGATTGAAAGAATTTCTAAAAGTGTAATGGTAGGGAGACCAAGACATTACAAAGAAAAAGGGCCTTTGCCCAGTCCATGGAGTAGAAATGTGAAGCGGGTTCAATACCTTCCTAGTTTGGTAAATGTTCCAGCCCCTGGAACTCATGAGGGGTATAATGTGGGCAAAAGGAGTCACGAAGTTGCAATCGGCCTAAGTTACTCACGTGGTTGGGACTAGACTATTAAGAAAACAAAAAGCGAACGGTGGAAATTGCCAAATGAAAGTAGTGAGGAGTGAAAACAGGAATCAAGTTTCCTCTAATGGGCCTTTCGGCTCTCTTCCTTGAGTTTCGTAATGGGAACTCTCATCGTTCCCAACTGTCGGTCGGACTTGCACTATTTCACGTGTCGACTACTCCAGATCTGTGTATACCAATAAGTATAGATACACCCAACCCTCCTCACTCCACATCTTCCAACCGACCACCTTTCGCAAGAGCTTTCTCCAAGGAAACTGCCCTTCATCTCTTAAAGGATATCATTTCTTTTCCCAAGGAACCATTCCCACCAAGTGCGTAACTCTATTAAACCTCCCCAGTATCCTCTGTAATTAAAAGTTACTCTCATTTCAGCTAATTTCCCCATACTTAGGGCATTTGCATATGTCAAGCGCTATTTTGGCTAAACTTGATGCACTTTGGCAATTTTCTGGATTGTTTAATCGCACACGGTCAACCTCCGCTCTTGAAGGGAGCGGGAAAGGTTCCTTGTACCTTCCAACTTTCACCATGTCCATGCCCAATTATGCACATAAGTACCATCCTCCTCCTTTTCTCTCTCTCTCTCTCTCTCTCTCCTCCAAGGAAACCTTGCTTTCCCTTATTTTTAATTGAACTCCCAACTGGAGACAGTTAGCGTACATATGGTTAGTTGCGAAATTGCTTTTAGGGAAGCACTTTCCAGGCTCTAGTCGAAGGATTCGCAGAAGACATGACCAGAATAAAAAACAACGGAAGCATTTGTGAGCTAATGGACCCAGCCTCTTTGACTAGTCCGTAGGGATCCCTTGTTCTGATGATTCCCCTTACTTAGAGATATACGAATTCGGAGTGTGTCTTAGAAACTACTGCTGAGTGTTTCCACGTCAAATACTTGTGTTGCTCGGAGTTTACGTTGCAACTGCAATTATTGCTCTAATTCAACTACAATGGCTGTAATAGAATGGGAATGAAGCCAGATGCTTTGTTATATGTCAGCATCCCAACAAGCTTTTTTAACAATTAGTTCCAAATGGCAAGTCCAACTCAGTCTGTAAGTCAGAACCCGTTCAGCTGGATGCTCCAAAGAGCTATCCAATTTTTATCTCACTTCAGTCCCAGTTTTGGATCAGTCATTATACTTTTTACATGACAAGGCAAAATCCTAGGTTGGTATTCCACCATTGATTTTTCTCCATCCGTCTCTAGTTCACTTCTATTTTTTTTATAGTTCATACAAACTTGAATAAGGTTAGTGGAGTCACATGTGATATTTTTTGTTGTCGAATTGGAATTGCAATAACTGTCCCTATGTAATTTTTGTAAGGAAAGAAGTATGAAGGCTACTAATAAAAATAAATTATTTATGCGGAACCAATTCCGAGGCCAACTTCCATGTAATTTATTATATGGGACAAGGTAGGGAAACCTCATTATTGATTGAATTCGGCCGGACTAGGTCTCTGTAATTCTGAGATCCAGTGAAGATAAGGAGATACGAGACGGTGGATTTTGTAATTTAGGTTTTGTTCCCCTGGCTAATCTTAATTGAATAAATGACTATAAACGGTGGAAAAATCAAGATTGCTAAGGATAATTAATAATGGTTTCATAAGGTTGATTCACTGTTTGAGATAAGGCAGGGGAGGAGAAGTGAGAGGAGTCATGCTGAGGAGAAGGTAAGTATTAAATGAGTCAACCACTCTGCATCTACATCTATAAATATCTTTAATGAGATAGATACACACACATATGTATCTACATATATAGAGTAAATCTTATCCTGACAATTTAAGTAAGTCATATAGGTTTAAAAGTATTTGGGAGGAATTGAACTCACAAGTTTATTCCATGAGCTAGGGATATCTAGATACGCATGTATGTGGATAGCTGGAAGAATCCAATTCCAAGTTTTTCCTGGAAAATCTATCATTTCCCTCCCTTTCTCCTGTTCCCAAAGACTGATAAGTAGCAGGCCTGGTTTGATCCATTGATTTTCTTTGTGCAGTGTGATTCTAATGAATTCTGTCCATCCACTTGAGTGGTAATTAAGACAATTGAGCACACAGGGAGCGGAGGACCCATTTTCTAAATTTCACGCCGTCATGGAGAAATTAAAATAGCAATGTTTTCCTTAAGTGGTAATTTTCCCGTCCATATTCGTTTGGTAGGAAGAAAATCCTAGGAACTGTTTTCTTTTCTCTAAAATACCTATCAATGTATACATCTTTCAAAGAATTTTCTTTTAGAATTTTTGTGTCGTATAATTTCCATTATGTGGAAAGAATTAAGCTTCAACTTTCACTCGTACCCTAAAGGTTAAGTAAACAATTTGGGGTAGGAGGGAAAGTGGAGAAAGCTCAATACAATTACTTACTGGGAAAAAAATCTATCGATTGGGTTATAAAGGTCAGAGAGTAAATTGTTAAAAAAGCATCGAACTAAAGGTTACATTTCGAGGTCAGCTTGAAAAAACAATAATAATTCCTGGGGGCTGAAGAGGAAACTTCCCCGATGATATGTCTCATCAAGTTTTTCTATGAACTCCAGAAAAAAACATGGACTACGAAGGTATCTACACATGCTGTTAGTTTTACTGACATTGCGTGCATATGTATGAACGTCCCCGCTAGTAACATGCTATACTAACTTTTGAGGGGTTACATTAGGCTGGGAATCAGCTAGGAAGAAAAACACTTTAATTCAATTTCCCCCATGGAATGGCTACATACTGGTTGTAACCACGAGGAAAAACATAGTGCACGCTCCCATCCGACTGTACACATGTGAATAAAAAAAAAGGTGCGTTGGAACTCGTGTAGAACGAAATGCTTTTATGTGTGGGTGGGAAATAGCAGGAGAGGAGGGCTTGACAGATGAAAATAGAAAAGTCTGTCCAAGGCTTGGATTTTTCTACATATGCAATAAAAATACCTACAGAGACCCAACTCCCTCCTGTATACAGACTCTCTGATCCTCCACTCCACAATAAACACTCAAGTTTTAGCACATACGTGGAAACTACATTGTAATGCCCTCAATTTTGTGGTACACAATGCCTTACTCTAGTATAGTGCAGTCACACTCAACTCCTTAGGAGTTGAAGGAAGACGTGGGATTATCCCCATGGTCTTTATCCCTGAGTAAATACAAGGATTTGATTAATCCTAAATGTGCATGTTGCCCTTCGTAATGGGCATGTGTTCATTATTTTTTCTACCGTACTAAATTCTATTTCCAATCTTGAAATAAATTACAGACTTATCTGCACTCACTTTTCGCACATATTTCATTACGGAACATTTCCTTCCTTGCCCCTGACTCTCTCAATTATTCCTTTTGGTCCCTGGACTACCCGCTCCCGGATATTTAGCACTGGGCGATACTCCCTGTAACTTTGCATGTGCTCAGTAGTGTACGTGCCCATACATACGTAGTGTAATACATAATCACAAATAATAGTAAACATTACGGAGCATGTTCGGGCCTGAAGATTGGCCTTGAGCCACAAGAGCTCTCTATCAAGCTCAAGTCAGGAGAGAATTCTGAGAAAGTACAAGGGAACAATGACTGTGGGGCTTGCTCATGTCAAGGAAAAATTGACATCTAAATTATTTAGTTGGTAGTGTAAGGAGAAAAGTTGATTCTGAGCCGATACTGGAAGGGAACTAAATGAGTCTGGGTTTCATTAGGGCTGGACTTGGGAAAGCCTCTGGCTGGAGCATTGATTGTAGTGTCTGGAGTGAAAGGGCCTGGGAGGATGTAATAAACTAGGGGTATAGAGCAAGCCCTATATAAATACACACACACACACACACACACACACACACACACATACATACACACCTATTGAACTAACTACCAGGCATTTCCTTGCCCTGACGATGTTACCACTCGAGCAAGTCACTGTGGGCTGGTACTTTTAGGATTAGTAGTGATGATAATGATTATTAAACAGGCGACACTGATTACTTTTCCTACGCCAGACTCAGTCAAAGGAGGAGGCTGGGATGTGAGTCCCCCCTGAGTGTGGGTGTAGTTACTAGGAGACAGGACATATGTAGCATGTGTATCTATATAGTCATACTTAAATGCTGGGATTGTGAGGGAGAAGGAATGTAATAAGCTCGGTATTTAGTAAGTTAAAACTAGTGTAAAAGTAAGGACGGGAGTAAACAACGGAGGTATTTCCATGAATGGAGAGATAGATACCATAGTAGGGCCTTAATAGCTACTCCCCTCCTTCACACAAATAACTACATGTGCACTTAATTACTAAGGAGCAGACTAGTATATATGTATCCCGAGTGGAACTGACTACTGACTACACGGCCCGTCTCGAAAGTTCAATTCTCAAATTTCACGTAAGCCCATAGAAAAGGTAATAAAAGTGAGGGAAAGGGAAATAATGAAATCGTTTCTTGTGAATTGTTCAAGGCACGAGAAAAACTTTAGCTTGAGAAAATCACTGCAGAAAATCCACATGATTAAATTAATTTGAGCCTACAAGAGGCACTAGCGTGGCTCATTATTCCTCTCATCTGAATAAACACACCCGGGTAATTTCTCCATTGCACAGTCCTCATCTCCAGAAGAGAGTCAGGCCCTTTCCCTGTAACACTCTAACATTTCCCTACTGTACCAACACCCGGACTTCCCCCATGTAAATATTTAGAGAAGGACCAATGTTACCCATATGTTTGTATTGATAAGTGCAATTTTGGATGTAGGGGTAGATATAATTATGTACAAGTCCTTATGCATAATGTTGTATCCTATACAGTAGTATCCCTACATAATTATATCCACATGCATGCTCGATTGCAATTACTTGAATGGGATCAACTTTTTCCATCAGATGCTCACAGGTAGTGCTGTAATAAAGTTGTAATTTTGTTGCTTATATTGTTGTATTTTGTTGAAAAAACAGCAACAATTCTACAATAACTTTATATTTGTCCTACAAAACAACAACAACAACAAAACTCTAGCTCTAAACAACAAAACAATAACTAAACTAAATGCAGCACAGTTATATCAAGTATCCCATGTGAAAACTTTCTAACACTTCAGTGTAAGTAAACTTAAGTAAGCACATCATTACTGGAAAGTGTCACCATCTCTGCTTTTAGAAATTAATAGAAGCCACTAGGTAAGTACTTCCGTACATAGTTGCATGCTAATCAACCCATCAGTGTCCAGTTTAAATAATTTCAGTTACATTAGCTATGACTTTGTAGATTTTCCAATGTAAGCTTTACAAGATGTACTCTGTAGAATTTTGCTTGTGAATTGAAGCTTTTCTTGTCGGTATAAGCTGACCCTGATAATTTTGGCGAATTTTAAATTGCAGTTCTATCTGTGAAAACCAAGGGTAAAAATTTCAGTTATTTTCGGGACCATCACACTGAAAACGGCGTAATGTAAGTACACCTGATTGTATACATCGGTTTTCAACATCTATGCAGTCATTATTTCAAACAATTCTTGTAAAGTAAATATTTTCGAAAGTGTAATAAATACTCTACTAAAACTATAGTTGGGTTAATTATATTTATATTTCAAAGCGTATGTTTTGCTGATTTGGTTGTGCTGCCGATTATGAATTATTACTATATTAGATTAAGTAGTAATTAAATAAGCAGTATTAGTAATTTAGTAATAATTAATTTGAGCAGCAAATTAGACAAAAGTTATGTCATAAGTATCCTCTGGAACAACAGTATCATTCTATAGTATCAATTGTATTTTAGATTTTACAATCACATGGACAGTATCATGCAGGAAGCAAACAGGGACATTGAGAATCGTTCGTATACTACATCTGCAAATGTGCTGGGAGAATTAACTAGTACTTCCAATGACGAGTTATTGTATACATCTGGGCACGTGAAAGAAGAAAATAATGTTTTTTATGAAATAAGTCCAGTATGTATTAGTTGTTGTACAACAAATTATGGTACGTTTAAACATTTAGACAGAAGATATTATTGTTTTAGGCCAAGATTCCATTCTAAAAGAAACCATGGGTAGAAGGGGGCGTAAAAGGTCACTGGTGTGGAATTATTTCAAGTTCAGCACAACTAGTGGTACCAGTACATGTCAAATTCATAATTGTCAAGCAGAAATAGCAGGAGCGTTCACCACTAACTTAAAAGATCACTTAAAGCGGCGACATCCGGACGAGTACAAGATTTTGCTTTGCAAAGATTTGGAACTGAAGCCTACCGATCGTTCCGATAAACAAGATTTTGAAAAATATGGAGCTCATTCTACTGAACAGCAGGACTTCAACAGAGCCTTAGCCATTTGGATCGGGACCAACTGTACAATTCCAAATAATGTGGTAACCCAGGAATCATTCCACAATGTTATTACAACAGCAAATCCTAAGTTATCCGTTCCTTGTCGAAATACACTGAACAGCCACATGAAGCTCATTCATTCAGAGATGAAAGACAGTATTATAGAAATGATTGAACGGGCTAGACGAATCGCTATCTCCGCCGACTTATGGAGCAAACGGGGGCTTGGAAGTAGTTACCTTGGAGTCTTGGCGACATTTTATAATCCAGTAAAGAATGAGAAAATGTCAATATTGCTGGATGTGAAGCAAATGGACTCGAACACGCATTCATCCCAGGATATTCGCCGCGAAATGGAAGTCGTAATTAAAAAATTCAACATTCCAGCAAAGAAAATTTGGTTTTGTACTACCGATTCCGCTTCTAATATGGTGTGCGCATTTCGGGACTGGTCGGTGAATGGAATTGAAACAGAGTTGGAATTCAATGGAAATTTTGATGAAGAAAGTGACTCCAATGTAGAAGCTCCTTATTCAAGGTACGCCTGCTTCATACACAGTTTACTTTTATGTCTGAAACCATTCGACATGGACTTAAAATTCAAGGAAGTAATTGATAAGGTCAAGACAGTTGTGGCAAAAATTACAAATTCCATTATCTTAACTGGAGAGTTGAAGCAAAGAACAGGATTGCAGCTTCTGAAATTTTCTCAAGCAAGATGGAATATAGCATATTTGGTCATGCACAGGCTTCTTCGGGTACAATCGGAGCTGTCAATAATCATTGAAGATTGTGGCGACACGAGCTTCATCTTATCGGAAACCGAATGGGCAGTTATATCAGAAATCCATGACTTTTTGGAGCCATTTCATGAGCACACTAACATGACGAGCACTGACGTTATCACCTACTTTTCGGAAGCCACAATAATCATTAAAGTATTGGAAAAGCATTCAACAACGTACATCAATTCTTCACAATCTACGTTCAAAATAGTTGCTGGGCTAATACTCGAAGATATCAAGCGCAGATTTCTATCCTATAGTGTCTTTCAAAATGAAAGTACAACTAAAATTGCTCGACGGCCATTGAATCTCTATCTAGCTGCAACACTACTTGACCCCAGGCATTGTCAGCATTTGGATTCTGATGAAGAAAAAATTGCGTTGAGTTGCATTCTCAGTCTTAACGCATCCTCAAGTTCTACAACAGAGAATTACGAGAATGTGGTACCTTCAAACCCAAAAAAGCGAAAATATGATCTTGAACCGAAGACTGTCCGAATTCACCGAGATGATTTCCGAAATTCACCAAATATTCTGGAACGAGAAATTCATAAGTATTTAAACGATAAATACGGCATGGAATTTGACAGCATGAATTCGCAAGCAAATCCATTAGAATTCTGGGCAAATCATTCCCAAATGTATCCAAATATTGCACCTTTGGCCTGTGATTTACTTTTTCTTCCACTGAGTACTGCACCGCTTGAGCGGTCCTTTTCTTATGCTGGAATCGCGACTATTGGGCGACGGAACGGATTGGAAGGCTCAAACCTGTCCGATGAGATAACTTTGAGCCGCAATAAAAATTTACTGTAAAATAATTAGCTATGCTAGTTAGCAGACTCCTTTCTTATTAGGGGTTTTTAAAAATCATTCCATATTTTTGTAAATAGTAATCTTATTAGCCTCTGTTGAATCGCTGTTAAAGCTTGTAATTTGTGTGGTGACCGACCCCATAATTAACCTAATCCTTTTCATTGAACCAGAAATATATCTTCATGAAAATTAAAATGACTAAAAAGCGTAAATTACATATACATTGTTCGTAACATAGTTTGAATTTATAGTTGTCTTCATTAAAAGAAATGTTGTTTTGTATTGTCTTCACAACAAATCACCCACCCTGATTATTCCAATTTCATCAGCTGTAATGGAAATAAAGTACTTAATATTACAACAGCTATCACTAGAACGTATCGACAGTATTGCTATATCGAAGAGCCAACGGAGTCTCACAATTAGTTATTAAAGGATTCAGATTTGTCATGCATAGCCCCAATTTTGAATAGTAATGATGCAAATAATCTGATGGCTATATACATAACATACCGAGAAAAAATTGAACTGGCTTTGTATTTTAACGTGTAATTATTAATCTCCAAGTAATAGAAGCGAGTTTAGGATGGGATCGAAGTTTTAAAAATATTTTTTCGCTATCGTCAAATTATGGTGCTGGGATACTATCATAAGCTATATGCCAATTGGAAATACATAATTACCGCAAATTAGCCATCTAGCCTTTATGGAAATTTGTACGTAGTTGCAATCTCATAAAGACCATTTAGGACAGAGCAAAGATTTAGAAACGCGTCATCAAATTATAGTATTAAGACACTCACTTTCGTTAGTGTTTGGTGAATGCATTCCAATGGAATTTAATCTTAGTTACTAGTCCGGCAAAACCTATAAGTTATGTACAACAACAATAACAAAACAAATATCATAAACAACAACAACAAATCGACAACAAAATTCAGCTACAACAAAATAAAAACAAATTAGTTTATTTGGTGAAAATGAAGCCACAACAACAACAAAACTAACAACAAATTACAGCATTACTCACAGGGTGGGTGATGCACACTTTTGGGATGATTAGCCCCTCGGAAGTGATGTGTCTTATGCAACCATTGGTTTTTACAGCATTACTATATCATTAATAAGCAATTCTCTCCCGAGACCCCTCAGTACATTGGATCCTCTCCCCAAAAAAAAAAAAATATTGTACGGGAAGATGAGCACAGGAGCAGCCTGGCCAACAATAACCACTCACTATCCTTCTCAAGGATCCTGCCCATTAGATTTGTATTCCGAGTTTGGCTCAGGCACCAAAAAAAAAACCTTGTTATTTTATATTCAAACGATGGTCTCTGCTCTCCATAGCATACTCCCAATTCCATATTGCTCCCTTCCCTCCATGATTTTTAAAGGACTTGGACGGCTCCGCCAATGGAGACTGCCCTATGTAGTTCATGGGCCTACTTGGTATGGAGATACATGCATAAGGTATATATGTACGTGTTGGCGTCCACATGGGCCCTCATCCTCCAGGATTCTGTTTTTCTTTAATTTAATGCCCGCATTGAGGAGATGTGGGGGGAGGGGGGAGGGGAAGGGAATGGAGTTTTTTTGGGGGTAAAACTCATGAAAATATGGGATTTAATCTGGAAGGAGTAAAAACTATGGATTGAGGAGGCTCTGTCCATTGACTTGATGTTTATTTTTTAGGGAGCACTAACATTAATGCTTGGCTCCAGCTGACAATGAGGCAATGACAAAGTGGATGGGTAACCTATCATGGCTTCGGGGTCTGCTCCTGACATTAGAAGGCTGGTGAGGCGGATGGAACAAATTTATAGTCTTGCATTTGCATTCTTATAAGGACGGTTATGGGGGGAAATTGACTTTTTTACATAACTGGGGCTATTAGATGTAATTACGCTCTGTATTTTCCTTTACCCGGCCTCCCATCCTTCCCGGGGTTGTTGCACTCCTCGTATGTCAAGCCCCGGCTGGGAGTATCTATAGATAATTATAATAATTTTAGTCCTGTAGTTTAGCATGAACCCGTCCAGGAGCAATCGGAGACTACTGTATACTCTTTATGCGTAGGTTATATATGAATCTCCTCTTTAAGCAGAGGAGAAAACAGTAAAATGAGGATTTCTCCCAAGAAAAAAGATTGAGCGTAAAAGCCGGACTTCCGTTTCATTTCATCCACCGTCAGAGATGAAATTGGCGATGCTTACCCGAAACTTTGAATTTGAGGTTGGAGATTTCACCTAAAGCTGGGATCCCTCTTCTCTTTGACTAAGACTCTTTTTATATGGTATGGAGGGGGATGGGCTTCCCTGGGAAGTAAAAATGACACTCATTGTCCTTATGTATATCTATGGTTGGGGGGAGCTGCCTGCTCCGGGTAGACTGTGCATGCAAATTGACTCTCATGAAGGAAACTAATATGTGTACGTGTGGCTAATATTTGAGTAAATAATGGGAACGTCTCATATACAGCCCCCACTTTTTCTCCGATAAAGTGCAAAGACAAAGGGTCCGGGCATTAGTTTTAGGGTAGATCCTCAAAAGCAAGGCAGAGGCCGTTGGATTGTATGTGGGGAAATGAATGTCGTCCAAGTGGGTTGCATTCATTGCTGGAATGGTGGGAAACGACTGGGTTCATTATTATTACCCGGCGCTTTATAGGTCCATAATTTGGGAGGATATAGGACTAGAGCGAGAGAGAGAGAGAGAGAGAGAGAGAGAGAGAGTCGGGACGGCTTTCTCCGTCCCGGTCTCTCTTCCTTAGACTCTGAGAGATAATGAAGTCGTTACTAGTACGTCGGCATTCTCTCTTTCAATCCTCACGTAGCTGGGCAATGATTTGTCCTTTGCAATCTCTCACTCTTTTTCTCCCACATACACAGTAACCCATCTGTTGGGTCCTTTTATCATAACTGAATATGCCGTCCCATTATACATAGATACACTAGCATTACACACTATGGACAAGCCGACTATAGGAGAAGTCTCCTCATTTCCCCATCAACATAAACATATATACATAGCTCCTTGTACTAAGGGCGTAGTTAGTCCAAGAGGTACTTTCCCTGCCCTTTCACCCGTCCCGTTCCATAGGAGCCGCATACAAGTAGATACATAGATAACCAATCTGCTCTTGTTACACTGCCAAATCTGAGATCCCCTCCCTAGCAGGCCCTCCAAATCCTTTTCACTTGATTCTTTTATCCATGTACTTAAACTTCCGAAGCCCCTTGGGATCCTCACTCCCCTAGAAGATACAACGTAATGCATACCTTTCCCCAAATCCTCCCAATATAATTATTACAGATGGAAATTAGCATCCGGAAACGATTTCTTTCCAAGGAAATTCTCCTCCGTCCTCATAGTTCTTTTTAGGAAATTTGAAAGAACAATTTTAATATTTCAATCCTTAAGCTAGATTGAGAAACATGGGCTCGTATCTGTATTTGGGATGCATGGATTCTCTCAAGAATCAAAATGTCCCAGGCTAGTGAACGCTTGGGCTCTCCCTTTTAGCGAAATTTAAGAGGGCCTCATTCCGGGGGAATGGGGATTTTATACGACGAGAAATCTAGATTTTGAATTACTAGGCCACTTTGCTCTGGAAATTTTAAAAATTCAAAGGAGGATTTTATCTTGGAGGAAATTGGGGGAATGATTCTATGTAAAAATTCTGAGGTGTTTTTAGAAAATAAAATCCAGTTCTGTAGGAAATTCTAGGAAGTAATTAAGAAGCTTAATGAAGCATGTGTGCATCTATGTATGACTTGATAAGTTCCTGGGCTTGTAAGTGTTAAGGGAGATAATGCTCCTCTGTAGCGTCAAATGCTTTTAGTACAGAGATCCGACAGGGACGCACGTACTTATGATCTACGAGGTGTTCAGAGTCATTAATGTGGTCCAAAGGAACGGGGGCACTGGAACGGCTCCACGGAATGGACTCACATACATACATACATACATACATACATACATAAATACATACATAATGCATATAGTATGCACAATCCTACAAACTTATTTACATATGTACATACAAGCACTCACATGAGGGCACTCACTACAGGTTGTACTTAATTGGTTACCACATTCCTACATGCAATAATTTAGGTGGGAGAGTTTATTAATACACAGATTGAATTTCCTCCTAAACTCATCCTGCCCCTTTATATAATTTATGATCTTCTTACGCTCCCACTACACAGAGCTCTCCTGACTCTGCCCTTCTCGATGTACACACACACACGTGCTTGTCGAATCCCACACTTGTGCATATGCTTCAGTGCGAAGCTACATCATATGCACGTACATACATAAAGGGCTATCCTAATACAGACCCGCTCTCGTCCTCCCCAAGCGAAGGATATATTTATTTAGACTTCGTCCCTAATAATTTGAGAGGCTCTTCCAGTCCCACTACCAGGAATAAATTTACGTCCGAGAATATTGAAAGGATTAGTGTGCCAAACGGGACGTAAATCCTGAGAAATATTAATTTATAAATCAGAATCATTTCAAGTCATTTTCTAACTCATAAACAACATGTTCTCCGTCTCTCTCCTCAAGTCACTTAATATATCTATGCCTATGAGTAGATAGATACCTATAATTATATGTATATGTAGATACACAAACACTTTCCCCCATAGACAGGGAACACGAGGACAGCCGTTGAGTCTCACGAGCAATTCCTTCAATTTGAACCAAGTGCTAACTAACGAGGCTTTGACATATTAGCAAACATGAGGGGAGAGTAAATAATTCTGGAGTACATTTCCCAGCGATGAAAACCTTATTGACAGTATTTTATCGCTCACCATCTAATCCACCTCCATATGGTTTTTCTGAAGAAAAATGATGTAATTTGCCTTTTAAACGTGAGTAAATACATTTATCAAGTCATACCTACGGGATATTTATCATGCCGACGCTCAAGGATTTTATAATTATACATATCTACTACAGTCTTTTTTTTTTGTTTACTAGTACCTGAATTTTTCAAGCTTGAGTCTAAGGAGGGAAACTGAGACTCCTCCCAGCACATTTGTGAATACCTACAAAACTGTGACATAGTTCAGAACTCAGAGACAAACGAATATCCCCAATTCTTGGAGCAAGTAATGGGAAATACCTTCAGCATTAATTTATAACTGAGTATCTTTAGTTTTAATTCTTAGCATTCTTGAAATTTAGGATTTCCTTGTAAGAATACTTTCAGATGTTTCTTTTTGTCTTTGAGCTCACAATAACAGTAATGCGTACGAAGGCCAGTATGAGTTTCGAACTCTTTTTTTTTTTTTGTTGACATTACGTTTCCAAAGAAGAAGCAAAAATAGACCTTTGTAATTTTTGAAAGGGGAAAAAAAGGAATAGCTGGAGGTTAGCACTCAAGAGGCGGAATTGAACAGAGCCATTTAGGAATAGATATGTTTACATTTGCATCTTATCCCAAGGAATGTGGAACTCTATGGCTGTGTATGAGTTCCATCTCATTCTAAATTTATCTTGGCCTGAGTGACCTCTCAATACACTCTGAGGACATTACGACTAGGACAAAAACTCCAACAGCGTTTGTCAATTAAATCCGATAAATAAAAGAGGAAGGATTGAGAAGAGAGTGAGTGTACATACGGGAAATAATGTGAAACAAACACGGCCTGAGTTGTTTCCCATACGAATTCCTCGCCCAGCACGCCACAGTCCCATAATCATCGGCTGAGAGAATAGTGTAGGGAAGAGTGGATTGATGCTGTAGAACTTCATTCCTCCTTGAATCCACTCGGGCTCGTCTCCTCCGCCTTATTACAGTAGAACTCCTAGCCTTGAGGTACTCTCCTCTCTGAGAACTTATCACGTTTGAGTTATTCCCCATTTTTTCCCTGTCAAAGCTTTCATTTGCATTGAAAGTGTCATTACTAGTTTGGGCCGGGGATTGAATAAAGTCGGGGCGGGTAACTTCATTGGAAGTATCATTCATGGGGGTCTCCATAAAATCCTCCTCCAGACTGTAACTTGCTGCGGATGTCATAATGAAATTCTCTTCGGAGTCATCCCCGCTGCTGATACCGAAGAAGGAGGAATTTTTTCCCCAAAAATCCTCAAGTGTTAGGAGCATCTCAAAGTGAGAGGTGTCATTGGGATTTATGTCTGGGGTAGACGTCCCGGATGTGGTACTAGGTGAGCTGGTAGTAGGAGTAGTAACAGTTGTAGTAGTAGGAGTAGTTGTAGTAGTAATAGTTGTAGCAGGGGTTGTAGTAGTAGTAGTAGTAGTAGTAATAGTAGTAGTGTTTTTGCGAATGATATCACGATTGCCACTATTTGGTATTGGGAGAACAACCTTGGATTGGTTAAGCGTCCAATAAAAATTTAAATCAGGTGGCCATGCCAGTATGTTACACTTAAGCTGATAGGATTCACCGATGGCTAATGGGATCCTTTCCTCCAAGCGGCCTCCCGAGCTGACACATCTGGGTGCAACTAAATACAATCAATGAGATAAATCATGTAGACACATGCTTAACACTAATTTTTTTTCCCTGGGATTTATAACCCCAGACTTTTTAATTACTTTCCATTCAACCGAGCATTTAGTGGGTTCAGAGCCATTCCTCAATCCCAAAATTGTCGACACATTCTCCACAGTGGTAGTTCAGGAGTGGAAACATGAGGAAATTGACTGATACCATCCCTGATGCGTCCCAAGGTAAGTGCATTTACGGAGTTATCATGCAAGGCATATATATAGATATACATATGTATCTATCTATGTATAACCTTACTCTAAGTATTATTCACTTGGGCGCAAATTATGTGAAAAATTAGTGAAGAAAAGGAGCAAGCGAGGCGAAAAGTTTCAAAGGAGTCATTTGTCCTCATGAGCATTGACGGTTCTTGGGGAGGAGAAGGATGAGACAGAGAGGGGATAGAGGAGAGGGTTATATACAGTAGTTGGAGGAGTTGGGGGAAGTTGTCATCCCATATAAGGACGTTATGAGTTATAAGCAAGGATAATTTGTAGGCGCTAACGAGACTTGCGACAGCTGAGCATTAATGACGAGTCATAAAAATCCGATCCTTTATTCTCTCAGACTTTTCCTCCACTCGCATGTTATTACTTTTGCTCCACCAAATTCACTCATTTCAATCCCTTCAGGTATCCTCCAACACTCATCCCAACCTGGAGTTATAATTCTGCCAAACTTGCCCCGGCTCAGACAAATTAGAGTCTTCCTGTCTACTTCCCTAATGCTTCATCTCCAGGATTTGTGTTTACCTATCCATTGCCCTCCTTTCTCTCCCTTTCCCTTTCCCTGGACTTTCTCCTTCCGGGGAAAATTGCCACGTAACTCAGTCCCACTCCTATCGAGAATGGTGCCCAGGACTAGGTTAGCTGGCTACGTGTAAATAATTGCTGTGGGGGTCGATGAGCTAGTGACTCCCTGGGATTTGTAACGTTAACGCCAGTTATTGGGTCTGGAATGGGGAATTTATAATACATGGGAGGGGAACTTTTTCTCCCTCCCCCCCCGGAGGTATTTCAACTGGAACGGATTTCTACTCCAAAAGACTCACTACATTAAGGGAGTAAATCATGAGAGAAAATCCATTACAGTCCAGATGAATGAAGGAGTTCTTTCAAATTGGAGACATTTGTAAGATTTCCCCCCCCCGTTGGTTTTAGTAGATACGTATGAATGTCAATACTCAGGGAAATGTCTACTAAACAAGGATAAATTCCTGTATGTACATAGCTAGTTTGGTGTATATCTACTTATTTATAGAAAAATAAATGTTACAACTAAATATAATGTGGCATAGAACTCAGAATGATATGTGGGAAACGTAGATACCTGTTGCCAAAGCATATGACTGACTAAAGTGAGCGGATTGCCTACTATCTAACTTTTGTACGTATATACTTGTGAACTTGGGTGTTTTTGGCTTGGGAAAGAAAAACAAAAGTCGGAGCTGAAAGCGTGCGTGTGTATGTGTGTGTGAGAGAGAGTGTAGACATCGTAGAGACATGCTCTAATATGTGAGGATAAATTGGTTGGAAATCCTAGTGAAGGGAATTATGAATCCCGGGAGGTTACAAATTGGCACAATGTACAATGCAGATAGTAAAGGAGGCGGGAGGGAAGAGGGAGAGCGTAAACACATTTTTGTGAGTCAAGTCATGAATTTGGAGCGAGACGATCTTCCTTTTTTTTTTCGCACTCCAGTGGAAAAATTTGATTGTCATTGGCAATTTGGAGGTGAATCTCTTCCCCGGTGCTCGCGGGTTGGAAGGGTATGGAGGAGATGGGAGAGGAGGAGAGGAGACAGGGAACAAATTAGAAATGAGTTGACTGCATGAGATTGGGCAGGAGATACCTTGTTACAATGTCAGGATAAAACCATTTTATTCCTGGTTCCATGTTACCATAATCGTAAAATTCCTTGTCAGTTTTGTGCCCAACAATTACGTACTTATCTTTCCTGCCGTTAATTAGCACTGCGGAAACCATTTCCCACCGTCGGATTTATTTCCCAATATTCTCCGGCCATATTGCTCCAAGGAATCCCGGACTGACTTGTATACCCTTATTGTTCCAAGCATTCGCACATTTCCCCTATTATGTCCCACAATCGCCTGGATTTACAGGAGGCTCTTCCCAAACTGCCCATATAGATATACAAGCACACATGCTCACAAATACACAAGTACTAATTACATACATAGGGGTAATTACACGCATATCTGTCCCACCCCTTGGAAAGGGAACTTCCATGGTTAGCAACTTGCATGGATAGCATTTTGCCGAGAATACCTTGTTTTCGGGATAATGGCCCGTGTGAACCAATGCAGGACCATTACGTGCATTCAGTACCCTACTCTCATTATTTCCTGTCTCAATTCACAAATTGTAAATAATTCGAATAGCCTCGTTCATTACCACACCTGTTGGGGAAGAGCAATTGATACCTTTTGGGGTATTCGTCTCCTATAGGTATCTACAGTACAGGGAGCCTTGTCTCAAGGCCTCGCCTTCCAGTCAACCATCGACACACAACGGCCTGGAAGAAAGTTACCAATATTTTTAAATTGATCCACAAATAGATATTCTTACTATTAATCAGGAGGCTGAGGCTGTTGCTGAATCCCTTCCCAACGTCATTAATCGCCTCGCATCTGTACATCCCCCCTGATAAATGCGTCAGGTGTCTTAGTTGTAATGTGAATCCGCTCATAAAAACACCTGCGGCCCTATCCTGCATCAAGGTTTGATCCTGCAAATTATTTATCATTTCAGTAATTTTATAAGGACACGTACATATCTCCATTGGTGTCTCCTCAAAAATGTTCCAAGGAATTTCCTCCCATTTATTATTACACTTTGTATTTTTGTTTTTGACATTTAATTAGATATATAAGAGACAATAACCCATACCTGGAAAAACCAGTGGATTTCTTTCAAAGGGGGATTGGACTTTACATGACACTCAAAAAAGACAGACTCTCCTTCCGAGAAATTGCTCCGTTTACTTGAACCGAATCGGAGAACCACAACAGGAGCATCTGGAAGCAGTCAAAGAGCCAGCTAGTGTAAACAACCTTTGTAATCTAACATGGTGCTATGCACTATTTCTTACACTGGGAGATTATCTGGCAGGGAAAACGTAAAGGCTGATCACTCCTTGTACTTTTCAAAACTTCAAAAAACTGTTCTCATCCTGACTATACGTGCACTACATTGGAGAGGGTTAGTGTTATAATGCTGAACGGAGTCTTCTCCATTATGAGCCCCTTGTGGAGCCTGTTCTTTTTGAGGATGCTCTAATTTTTTGAAACACTTGATTATAAAAGAGGTTCTTCTAATTATTTTTAATACTAATATTAAAAGGTAGTTGGCCTAATTGTGAGATGAAAGGATTAGCGGAATTAAACGGATGAGAATATACATTTGTAACAAGTTCTTAATAGCGGTTGGCTTAAATGTAGGAGAGGGGGGGGAGGGGGAAGGGCTGAGTGAGTAAAAGATTTGATGTAATATTGATGCAACGACGGATTGTCTTAACGTGAGGGGTTTTAAGAGGAAACCATAGGAGCTGCTTTATGAATCCCATTATAACTTCATTTGAGGGCAAAGCTCCCCCAGAATTTCAACAAGAAATGTGGACAAAAGCAATTAGAAATCCCGCCCTTCATCCATTCATTCAGGCTGAGTGGAGAGCTTTGCTCCAATGTTTCGGAGAACTGGGATAAAAATTATGTTTTGTAAATTCTAACAAGGCACTATTAAATCCGGGAGATGGGAAGGAGCATTTTCCATTAAATTAAGGATCAACAAGCTAACCGCTTGTAAGACCATCTCTTCCAGACTCATCATCATGAATGGCAGTTGTTGACTATAAACAGTCTTCCTTTTCCCTATCCATGTAATTTTTTCTCGGCTCCGTGTGTGTGTGTGTGTGTGTGGTGTTTGAGTTTGTGTACAGTACCCTGGCGAAATCCATAGCCTTTGTTTCCCTTGATATCATTTATGATGAAGGTTGTTTCATCTGGCTCTTCTCTCTTGAAGGGAAATTTTCTTTGGAAGGTGTCACTTATGTTAGGATGTTAGGATATAGTTGGAGGCTGTTCCTGGGATTTGAAGTTCATGTGTTCATGTTCATGTGTGTGTGTGTGTGTGTGTGTGTGTGTGTGTGTGTGTGTGTGTGTGTGTGTGTGTGTGTGTGTGTGTGTGTGTGTGTGTGTGTGTGTGTGTGTATGTGTGTGTGTATGTGTGAGTGTGTTCTGTGTGTAGGTATAAGTTCAGACAAGGGCCCATCTTTCCTTTTAGCTCGTTGGCACGTTTGATTACATTACTCCCGCATCAAGAAATTAATTGTGTTCCTTTTGTTGGAGCCGACGTTCACAGAAGGAATATTTCAACAACATTTTTATACAAAGGTATGCTTTTAATACACCTCTCACTCGCTACTTGAGCTCCTTCTCTTTCCTTCTTTCAAGCCTTTAATTTCTTTTTTATTCCTCCTGACTTCCCCACTCCTTCCTCCTATTTCCCCCACCCTCCATTGTGGGTGTAGTACCTTGTAAATTTCACATCACAGGGAACAGGGAAAATGCTTTCATATCCCATACGCTTCAAGTGGCTTGAAAGGATGGGGAGAAAAAAAAATCAAAAATGCTATCTTTCAAACTTGATTTGATTTCCTGGGAATATTCTCAATGAAAAATGACATTGTTTTATTGGAGGTTTTCCCTAAGTAAGTACATACGACTATCCAGCTATTCTCTCTGTAGTCGCACATAACTTACAAAAAACAAATCTATATATTTTTTGTTCCACATAAGGATACCATTATTCCTACAGGTTTCTTCCAGTGAAAGTTAAGTGATATCGGGTTTGTGTCAGGGAATGGAAATCCAGGAATTTTCTATAGTTCTCTTTAAGTACAGCTTCCCATTTGATTCCTAGTGTAATAATGCATTACGTAAATGTAGATGTCGACTAATTGTAAGAGAAAAATGTTGTTTTTAAGATATCTACCCCAAAAATATACTGGTCAAAATATTTTTTAAAAATGTGAACAATTCAAATCTAAATCAATATATCAAAATCAACAAAAATAAAAATAACATTTTAAATTCGTTTTCTCTTCGAAAAATCCTTCGAGACAGGATGTAGTTCTTAGTTCAGACTGTAGATGCCTCTGACTTGGGCTGGGATGATAACTGACATGGGCTGATAAGTATCTGAAATTTAAAGTGAAAGCCCCTGGAACTTTCCCAGCTCGACCATAGTTCTGATCCGGCCCTGTAAAAATGTCAGAGGGAAAGCTGCTAGGAAAGGAAAGTCGGAGTCAGAGGGAATTAAGCCCAGTGTTTATGTAAATAGTCACAAGTGTTTGACTGGAAGCTCATCCAATAAAGTCGCGTCGGAGATTTCTAGAGAGAGGTAAATCCTAGCCTTGAGTCGTCGTGAGGACGAAGCCCTGTAACTGAATCTAATAGGAGCGGGAATTAGGGATTATTTACTTACAAGAAATTAGGTTAGGTTACCAGAGGTAATAATTACAAAAGAGCAATACTCTCTGTGCCTGGGAGAGGAGGAAGGAGAAGGAAGGAAAGGATTTGAAGGAGAAGACGGAAGACGAGAGGGAGGGCGCTAAGCAAATATGAACAACTCACAGTAAACACGAAGTTTTTTCCGGGCTTCGATTTGATTCCCATTGATCCAAGGATTTTCAGCACGGCAGTAAACTGTTGACTCATCATCTTGGATTTCAGGCTTGAAAGAAATAATGTAGGAGGTGGTATTGTCAGCGTCGGATTTCTAATGTACAAAACAATCAAAGGTTATATTGTAGTGAGGAGTGTGTGTGGATGAAGGGGAATTAAAGGGCCGAAGCCCCTAACCCCTCCGGTGACTCTCTAAATGCCTTCATTTTGTTTGTAATGAGATAAATAAATGAAGTTAAATCAAGATAAAAGCTCCACATTGTGTAAAGAAGCTTTCACCCGGGAACTTGGAACTGATACCATGGTAATGTTTTTAGTTTGCAAATTATCCCAGTCTACACTCCTCCACGGATCTACGAGAGAAATATAGCTGGGATTTTCCTGGAGGCTTTCCTCTTCTTCTGTCGTAAATGTTCCATGTGTGTGTGTGTATATAATTATATATATAATTAATTATATATAATACATACATACAAAAATACACACCAGAAGATAGATTCAAAAGGTTAAACACAGTGGGGGCAGGAAATTTTCAAAGCGGAAATAGGAAAGCGGAAGTGACCTGGTAAATACTATCCCGAAATTCTTTATTGCGTCCATTCACATATCTACATAGCTTTCCCCAGATCGTCCAGGCACACTGGCCCATGTAGCTATTGTTTCCCTCCCTGTAAAACAAGTACACCGATGGGATTTGTATTGTAGGAGTGAATTTGCTAGTGATGTAAATTGTTCCACTTTCCTTTCTACTCTTTCAATTGTTTACACTTAAATATTTGCACTCCCTGAGTTTCCCTCCACCCAAGACCAATTTTACGTGTTTACTCTGGACAACTTTCCATTTATCTCCCAGGCTACTTTCTTCTCCTCACTAGGCTCTCCAAGTGTATGTAACATTGAGGGAGTAGTATCCTAGGAGCTGACACCACTACACTGCAGGACAACGGGAAATAAGCCCAACGAATTTTCCTATAAGTACTTGTAACGTCCTATACTTTATGACTCCACACACACACACACAGGTCTAGGAGTATACAGGGGGGAAATGTTGACAAGCAATATTTTCCCTGAGCAAAACGTCAATTTCCAGTGTTGACAGAGCCGTAAAAATCTTTTGCACGTTTCACAAAACTCTCACTCTCTTCCACTTGTCTCTATCTATCTCCAGCCTGATAGTGAGATGACATCAAGAGAATTGAAAACTTTTTCAACTTATCTTGTCTTCCCTATTTCCAACTCTTATTTTACGGAGAGCTACTAAGATTGTTATTATTGTCATTAGGAGGTCGGAAAAAATCCTCCTTTTCTCCCTCACGTAATTACGTACGTATGTATGTACAATTTTCCCCCCTTTCACTGGGTTTGAAAGTATCAGTATATATTTTGTTGGGAATTAAAAGTATAGTACCTAATTTTGAGTACACTATCATACGTACAGTCGGTGAAGAGACAAAATGAACTACAAAAACATAGCTTGGAGACCATTTTACCCCTTCTTCCACTATCTCTGTATGTACTAAGCTCACACACAGAAATCATTGAATTGTTCGAGGGGTAATAATTCTCCATGTGTAATTACTTTTGTATAATTATGCATTGTATATACATATGTACATACATCGTTACATGGGTCTCTAAAGTTAAAAGAAAAGTTTATTCTGATGTTTCAAGTATTTATAAGTAATACTGTATGGGAGCATAATTATATGTATTATGGGAATATACTTACGTACATATTTAAGGCCCTCTGCACATACGCTTGATACTCCTACTTGAGTCTAATTTTAATTTTAGATTCTCCAGACTAGCACACAAAGACTCCTGAAATTTGGAATTTTCTGGGAATGGCGTACATACATACATACATACACGCAGAGGGGGAATCCATCCATAGGTGTGGATGACACTGTGAAAAGTAAGTTACACTCTTGTAGGCCGCCATTTAATACAGGGAGATTTACTACTAAAGGACTATGTAGAGGAGGGGAATTTGCATATGTAATGGGCATGGGCATGTGAAATATTGCTTGGACTCTGGTGTGTGCACTGAACGAGCAAAGATGTCTTACAGTTTGTTCAAAATGAGAAAAGTTTCATCGCCTGATAAGTTTGTTAGCTTTTCCAAGTCCTACTCTTTCCCCATGCCCATCTCGGAGAGGAAGATGCTCCACCTATTTTCCCCAGCCCAACTCCCCCACACCCTCATGTAATTTCAAAGGAAATATTATAATGACGACGTAAGTCCAATCGACAGTAATAATTATTATTGTCATTGCCAGGGATATCTATAGATACTCCACTCGAAAATGATTTTGATTAGGAATAGGGCATATGGATTGTGGAAGAGAAACAAAAACGGGAATTTATCCAGACGTTACATTTTGCTCTAGGAATTTTTTGGCATGACCTTGATGAACTAGTTTGAGAGAAGTTATAGGGACGGGGTGGAATTGAGTCAGGAATTGTATTTCCTAGAAATAATTATTACTTTAAATATTAAATTGTGCGATGAGAATCTTGGCGTTAACTTCTGCTCTATTGTGTTCCTTGGCGGAGTCGGAGCCTTCCTATTTTCCATAGTTTATTTGGCAGAGGGATTTGGAGTGAAAGCCCTGCCAAATAAGAGAACTGCCAATACGGGACAAAAGGCATAAAATCCTGGAGAAATGTGCCTGGAATTCCTGGACGTATTTGGGGGATATTTGGGAGGACCAGGAGGAACATTCCAAGTAACTTGGTCATATTTTTGCCCTTAGCATATGTATCTACAGTAGTGGATGTTCCCCCAAATCCCTGGAGCTAGACACTACAGATAGATACTTATATTGGACAATATACAGATCTCTAGTAATTCATTATAGGATACATAGAAAAGTCATGGTGAGTCAATGTTAGTGGAAGTATGGAACATGTGCTAATTATTACTATTTGATATTTGGGTCCGATGCGTTTCTGCACTTTCCAGAATTCCATCCTCACGCTGGGATAAGCTCCTGCAGTTTTACACACAAAGTTGTACTGAGCTCCCGCTGTCATTTGATCCGGAACCTCGAGCTCAATCTGTTTGGCTGTCACTGGAATCCCAAAGCAAATCGTACTTTATGCACTCACTTGGATCGTAACTTATGGATTTTTCAAAATACTGTCTCCCATATACATAGATACACATTTGTATAGATATACTTGAACAGAGTTGTGCCCAACTTTCACACATCATATCATATAATTACATAAGGGGTAAGTAGGGAATTATTTCTATGAAATCTCGTCACGAAATAACTTTTAAACCACAAAACTCTTGCTATAATTATTTATTGTGGTTTTAATAGATACCCTTCTGTCCATGCATGTACATAGAGTCATGTAATTATTTAATAGCTTAGCTGTTCCGAGATTGAAATTAATACTACCGACTTGCCATGCACATGCAACTCTCACAACAGTATTCCCTTTCAAAGGGGAAAGTGAAAGTAACATGTGTTCTCAATTGTGAGTCCTTTTTGGCGTCCCGCAATGTGCTTCCTATTAAAAAAGTATTCAATGTCACACAACTCATTTACATCTAAGGTCAAACATCTCACTCCTTATGTTACCGATGGCATTCAAGTTAAATATAATGAGTAACCCCTATGCTTCTGAATCTCTCTCTCTCTCTCTCTCTCTCACTGCTCCTGTTGATTACTCTACGAAAATAAACTTAGCTCCTTTGAGCGGTTCAAGGAAACTATTTCGTACGAACACAAGGACTCAATTTATTATAATAATTAAATATGTATCACAGTTACCGTACGTCACCTTCAGCTGCTACTACTGCAACTGCACCAGCACATTCTCAAACTCATTTGCTCAGATTTAGTGGATATTTTTGTCGAGAGCTATTTTCACCCTTAATTTTTTCATGGATTTTATAAGGACTTGAATTAAGGTAATTCCTTCCTGTCTCTTCCTGAAAAATGTCTGGGCATGGTAACAATTTCAGGAGGTTACTTGTACCAAGGTAATTAAATGTTTTTGCGTGGAAGTAAATTTATACGATGTTATTTAGAGTTGACATTGAAAATTTGGTCGCCGAATCCAATCAAAATGATTCTTAGAGTTTGAGGTTGGGTTTGTGGAAATTGGAGGAAAGTATTGTTGCTACACATACGCTCACACACACACACACACACACATACATACATACATACATACATGCACACACACATACAAGGTGTCAAAGGAAATGGGATTAGGTTGTCGACAATACCAACCGCATATTTAGTTCTACGGGAGTGGAGTCTCGTAACTTGGGGTAAATATATTTAAGGAGAGGGGAAATTTCCGATGGAAACGGCATTTTTCATTTTTCAACATCAACCTTTTCTGTCAACGTCCTTTGCACAGGGAGAGATGCACATATACAACAGGGGATGGTTGGATTAGTATATGAACGTAAAACTGGGGGGAAATAAGGCCGTCTACTTGTCATGACAACTTTTTTAAAGTAATCTCCGTGGAGGAAGAGGACGACAACGATAAAGACATCCATACATATTTACATGTGCGTCCATAAGTGTGGAGGGAAGAGTTGAGGGAGGGAGAGAGAGAGAGAGAGAGAGAGAGAGAGAGAGAGAGAGAGAGAGAGAGAGAGAGAGAGAGAGAGAGAAAGGACGGGAAGGGAAAGTGGATTTTAAGGGGAGGGGAATGGATGATGGAGTTAATCGAGTTCAACAGTTCAGTTTCACTGAAAGGAAATCCCCTTGACTGGTGAAAATAGCTTCTTTATCAGAGCAAATGTGTTATTGTAAACGCAGCAAGGCATTCCGCACCATCGAGATTGATATTCCAAATTAAGATTCCCTGACAGTTGGGCTCCTCTCAGCTCTGATTCCATTCAATGCAAAGTAGTACCTTCACATGACCTCTCTGTCCTCCAATTACCCCAGCCCTACTTTCTAAAAACGTGATTCCCTGAGGTAGTTTCCCTACGCACATTAGACACACATTACGTTCCAGAACCTCCTGTATACTGTATACAGCCTTCCATAAAATCTCCAGTCCTAGAATATACTGTCAAAGATGTACAGTGCACCCACAAAAATTAGGATTGCAAAAAAAGGAATTTAGAAATAGCATCCCTAAATTCTTTAATAAATCTCCTGCACAGGGACAAATTTCAATGAAGGAATGCTAAAGCTAGACAAAATTCGAGGGGACTTTAGATACAAAGGTGATGACTTCTGTACAAGACAATTTGGATCTGGGAGTATCTACATTAGTGCTACAAATTTTGAAATTATTAAAAAATACAGCACATTTGAAGGGTTCCCCTTTGGAGTTGACACGTATGTATGTATTTGAAAGTTCGGAGTTGACAAAACCATCCTATTAGAGCGGGATGGGAAAATATGGTGACAAAATATAGCTCACGGTATACATCCAAGTTGACTCGATGCGAGATGGGCTTGGTCTCATTGTTATTGGAGGCTTGACATGTGTATAAATCATGACTGTGGTGCTTCCCCAAATTGACGATGGTCAGCTCATTGGTGACATAATTCCCCTCTGTCAGCTCATAACTCCCATCCACCATCAGCCCATTCTCGTACCATATCACTTCCGGCAGGGGCCTTCCTGAGCAACACATCAATGTTCACATGAGATTCTCCACCAAGATTTTACATCTCCATACCTATACAGGCACATATGATGTATGCTATATCTAGATATATATAAACAGACACACACATCAACCTACATAAATCCTATGATTTATTTCCGCCGATACATAAATGGGGGAAATTTGCGTCAAAAGTGGTTTTTTACCCCTAAAGTTATGACCCCATATTTTTTTCTAGTCCTCAAGAGGATCAAGGGATAATCCTAGAACACACGTCTGGATTTCTATTTATGCCTCGAGCCATAATTAATGCTCACATTAATTTTCAATTCCACAGAACAAAATATTTTTAATTTTTAAAAAGGTAGACATTAAGCTTCTATATTATTTAAGACTCCTGCATCAATTATTTTTGATTAAAACCCTTTTCTATATAAATTGAATACAGTTACAACCAGAACATCCCCAGAAACAAGAAGTTTTCAGAATTTGAAAAAATGGTAATTAGATAATTCCATCCAAAAAATTAAACTGATATAGAAAAATATGAGTCCAAAATTAAAGCATCACTCCTAGCTTTCCACATACATCAGATTATCATCAGCCAGAACGCAATTGAGAAGAAACGGTTAGACGTAGGGCCATTCACGTCCCATCTGAATTTTTACCTATGAGTACATGTACACTCAAAACTTAGAATAATATGGTTCTCTCCCAAAGTGACTTCTTCCTGTCTCCTAGCCAAATCCGAATTCAAGACACGTTCCCGGCACGTACATATGTGCTAAATGCAATTATATATGTATACATAGATATAGACGATATCTACAGAGATTAGTTGCCGGTCGTTCTCGAGATACTAATACTATATGTGAGTGGGTGTGTGGCGAGGAGAAAGGAATTTCCTGGAGAAATAGCAATACTATGCTCAGCTCTTTTCGTAGAGATAGATACGTAAATAGGTATCTGGAACTCTGGACGTAATGCCTCTCCAATGCTTTCACAGAGGCTTCCAGTAAAAGAAGGAAAGTGAAAATTTCCTCACTGCAATGCAGATTTCTTTCCCTCGAAAAATCCCACCCAAATGGTATAATCATTTGGTTGTAATGTAATCAAATGAATCTTCCATACAATCACATTTCCTTATTTCTACAGTGTCATTCATCCATAGCACCTTTCAGATATGAGGCTCTGTAGCATGGGCAACATCTACTCCCCTATAAAATTATGCATAGATACCCTGCCACCCTAGCTGGGTCCATATTTTCTCCAAGTGCTTTATCACATGCACAAAAAGTTGTCTCCCATTTTGGACCACTATTGCAAGAACCACTCATCCCTGATTTCACTACTGAATTGAACAATGGGAAAATAAAAGAGTGATCTCCCACTTTAATTTTTAGGTCAGAGGCCTCTACACATATCTAGCTCTATGTCTCCAAGGAAATCAGATAGTACGTGTATACTAAAAAAAAATCGGATGAAATCTTATTTGTTACGGAAGAAAAAAATTACCTTCGTGTTTTCAAGTATTAGATGAAGAAGGATTTAGATAAATGCTATGTATAGATAGATAGATACATGTAGGTTCTTATGATCCAATCATTCAGAGAATCTCATTATAACATTACTACAAGATTAATTTGATTTCGAGAGTTAAAAACAAGAATACCTCCGAAGGATGTACAAACCACGGTGACATTTTGCCCCTCAACGTACGGTCCCAAGTAGGTAATATCATCCAGATTGGGATTGGAATGTTGACCCGCCGACACCATTTGTTGGTCGGAAATAGGCCGGAATCGGGATGTGTCTCGAATCTCCAAGTGGGTCGGTGGTTCTGGAAAACAAACGAATTGTTTGTCATGCATCACTTTCCCTGTCCCGCATTTCCCACGCTATAGTCTGGGAGAGGCGTTTTTAGCCCCCAACTCTCATCTCATCTATCAATGCTACAACTTATAGGACTCCATGAGCCGGAGGAATAATACAGTACTTGAGTTAACCCAGGAAATAGTGGCAAGTGACTTTCTCACTTGACACGTTCGGGAAGGCTTGTAGTGAGTATATATTGTAAGGAAACTGTTCCCTATGCAAATTTCCAGTCAGGAGGAAAACAAACAGTTGGGAAACACTTGGGTAAGTGTACACTGTGTGTATGGACGTCAGTGAGGGATAAAGTACCAGCATATTTACTTTGAGATTGTCATTTGCTACTCGTGCTTTCTTTACACTTCCATCGGTCTCCTCCTATCCCTTTGTGTTTCTTTGCAGAAGCTATCCTCTTAACTTGGCCAACTCTTTCCTTCAGGTTTGAATATCTACATGAGCTCGCTAAAGAAATTTATTTGCTGTAACGACAAATCTCAGGATGCTATTAACCACAGTTTCTCATTTTGAAATTTTGACATATTTAAATTGGATTCTCCCTGCTTTGTATTATTTATTGAAGGAAGTTATAGTACCCTCCTCCGTGTGTCCTCTCATCTCTTGTGTTTACTTCCAGGAACTTAGCAAGTAGCAACATTCAATTCTAAATATTTGAAGTGTCAATGGTAGCTGTGGATTCAGGGGAACATTTGAAGTTTATAGCTTTGCACAATAAACCTCATAATAAATGTTACGTTAAATCTCATATCAAATGTAATAAATAGAAATTCTGGGTAATTACTCCCCTAGTAGTTTTGTGATTGCACGATTTTGAACTCTGAAAAATAAATTGTCTGGGGAGATGTGCAAGGGAATTTTGAAGGTCCATATTATTTACTTGGTCCCTTCCCGAAGGTATGAGGAATCGAAATGAAGGCATGTTCTGGTTCTAGCTTATTTGAGGTTGAAGATACATACATATAGATATACACACAGGCTTCGCGCTCGACTCATTGTCAGTAATGTATGTCGATCTCATTAAGTAAGTCGGAGTTGAGGAGATACCCCAGGATTTTCCTGGATGCATCACTTAACCAAAGAATTCATATGTCAGCAATAAATTACGGGATGGAGGCACCCGTGACATTTACTATTACCCCGGAATCAGATTCTTTCTCCACGGCTCACTTGCATTTGTAAAGAAAAAGTATTCACGTAAATTCCAGCCCCTACGTCAATTTAAAGTTCATGCACAGAAACGAATATTCGCAATGGAGCACTCAACTAATAATACCAGGACAGGGAAAGCCTCCATATAGATATTTATTTATAAGTAGCTACATACATGCATGGATTTTCATATGTGTATTTGTATACAGTGCAGTAAAGTGTACTCAAGTTCCATAATAGGAGCCTAAACATCCTGACTTTTTCCAAAAAAATGCTAAAATCCTTCGTCGAAATTCGAAAAATGCAGCCTAAATTTCATATTAGGAGTCAAAATTTCTGGGTGAAGTTCCCTGGATTTTAATTTTTTTGTTTAAATTTCTTTTAACGTGCGTTTCTTACTTTGTGGTCTGAATAGGTACCCGAAAAAAAACCTTGTATTTAAGGACGCATTTGAGCAAGATTTTGAATAGGTTTTTGAGACTTATCCGCTCCGGAAAAATTATATTTACCAGAGCTTGAAAATTAAATTGTCCAAAGATGTCTGGGGTAAAAAGGTTGATGTTTTTTGCCTCTGGTGGAGGGTATTCGGGGGATTTATAAATAAATTTGGTGTATATATAGCAAGGGAATTATTATAGTTGGAGAAAGTTGTTTGACGTGAAGGTAATAAATGATTCCAGGGGGGAAGGGCTCATGCTAACAGGAAGAGCTTGGGTGAAAGGGAATCCCAACTAAAATTGTGTATAAAATTACGGAAGTGATGGCCATTTCCAAGTAGAAAGAGAGAGAGAGAGAGAGAGTGAGAGAGAGTGAGAGAGAGTGAGAGAGAGAGTTGACAATGGACAAGAATTCAGAGGGACGGAAAGGAGAGGTTACGGACTGGACATCTGCAATGGACATTCTAAGCTCCTACAGTTCGCCTCACAGATTTTTCACTTACACAATTCCCATTGATAAAATCCCAACTACATAGGGCTACGGCATCCTCAACAATTTATTAATCGGTAGCCGTGAAAAATATCCAGAAGCAATCTACGGGATAAAAGACACGCGACTGCACCTTTCAGGCTCAGCCTCTCTGATCCTAGGCAATTTTACCACTTCCCTAGAAACCAATCTCATTTCTGTTCAGTGCCTTCAATAAAACTCCTCTCATCAAAAGTCAACCTTCCGTCATTCCAGGAGTGAGGGAATGTGCATGTATGAGTTTCTATAGATATATAAAAGTAGATAATATTAATTGTCAAGCGGAATATTTTTCCTGGAAATTCTCAAAGGCTGGGGAACTTTCCCTGTAGAATTTATATGCATATGAGACTCCCACCCCTGTGAGTGTGACTCCTATATAATTGAACAGATTACCGATGATTTTGAGGCGAATGATGGAATTAGCCGTTGGTGAATTTCGATAGTCCACTCTACAACGGTACAGGCCAGCATCAGTGGGTTGGAGGTCTCGTATCATTAGCGCCGGGGAGCGTCTTGAGGATGGCCACACACGGAAGTACAAGCGGAGACCCCAGTCATTCTTCAATGTCATGTGTCGAGGTTCCTTCTCATTCCTTGCATCGTAGCTGGGAATACAAAAAAAAATAGGCAGTGCTTTATAATGGAAGAGAGAAATGTGAGGATGCAAAATGCGTACACATGAAAAGAAGGATCTCAAGTCACACTGATAGATCCTCCCCATGGCGACATTTTTTTCCCCTGGCTGGGCTCCATCTCCAGTATCTATATACGTACCTACTTTTTACCTTGGGAAAAAAGTACGAAAAAGTTTAATACTTTAGATAGTCACCCTCAAAATGGTCTGTAAGTTATAAGCTCATGCTTGAAAGTTTCCCCGTGGAATCTTATTGCCCCATTAATGTTGCAGCCCTGCATTTTAAGTTAATGCATCCCAACACATTAGACAGAGATCTGTGGACGTGCTCTTCCGAGGGAATTTGTAACGTTTCCATCATTCATTTTTCTTGGGGAGCTCAAACTTTATTGTCAATATTTTGAGGATGATGCAATTACACTAAAAGTACTATTAAAGTACTGTTTCCCTACACATGTATCTACATATATTCAAAATCCTACGTATGTAATACATGTGGATGGGGGACTTGCAATTTACATGGACAGAAATGACATGGGAGCTTTTCCTCACACGAAGAGACTCTCTGTGTATGAGTCGAAGATTGCATCTTCAAGAGGCTTTCACAACGTCCTAACGGCCTTACAGACCCTTTGGGTCACAAGAATATAAATTTCCCTCCCAGTAGCTTTTTTTTTGAGGTTAAGGAAAATTAAATGGAAGTTATGACCACGGACTTTATGGGTCGCTTGAGTGCATCTTGACTCTGAGGAAGTGCACTCTCTCCGTCTTTTTATGGAGTATGTCAAAAGGCATTTGCGGGAGGATGTAAAACTTTGAAACTCTATCATGCTACCTGCAGTTGAGCCGTTTCATGGGGAATTACAAGTAAAAGTCCAGGTACCCCGTATGTACATATGTACGTACATACTTACAGAGATCCCACTTTCTCATGTCGATGTCTAACCCAGTCCAAGTGTTTCTCTCTAGCAGTATGTAAATACGGGTCCCAGTTGTGTCAGGACAACTTAAGCTCTTGTGCAAACTATTTCTAAGAATTGCGTGCTAAAAAAATGAAACACGTCATTTCAATTTTGCTAGCTTTTGAGAATGCAATTTTAGGGAATTTCTTTTCGAATTTTGGATAGCAAATATAAGACGCCTTGTGCAAGGCTTGGCTCTACATGGTACTTAACGTTCAGGACAATGTCATCTGACTCACAACAATAAATTCTCATCCCAGAATATTTTTACACAGGGTGCAATGGGAGAGAGAGGTGGGGAGAGGGAAAGCTTAGCAAAAACAAAATGCAACTGTTTTTTTCTTCTTAGAATGCAACTTAAGTAAAACAGTCTCTTCATGCTCCTGAAATTTTGATTGTGTACATTATAAAGGCAGGCCATCTTCTAGGAATGACATTTTTCCCGTGAATCCAACCTACTAGGAATTTTGTAGAGGGGCACAACACTTGATATTGCTATAGTATCTAACATGAAAGGTGGAGGGACTTGAACGAGAGAGAGAGATTTCTCAAGAAAAAAGATTTAAGAAAGTATTTCTTATTGGGATAGTACACTCGAAAGATGTAAGTCCATAGGATTCCATACAGTACATATTCTCCCATGGATTTTATAAGAATGGACTTTGTTTCTATCTCCTGTATGGAAGATTAGATTGAAAATTGCAAATTCTGGAGACATTTCCCAAAAAAAGAGAACTTTTGCCACGTGTTACCGCATAAGGAGGGAGTACATTCGGAGGAATTCACACAAATACTGGAGGTTCATTCCTTTCTCAAATTGCTAACACGCCTTCTGCTATTCAATAACTGTGAGAGTGACTGGGAGAGAGAGAGAGAGAGAGAGGGAGAGAGAGAGAGAAAAAAAAGTGTCTTTTTATGATACTCCTTGCACTATCCTTGCAATGCGACCATACGACCATGGTAGTAATGGCATGTCAATGGAAAGGGTTGTTGGTTCGGTTGGTTGGTTGAAAACTAGCCTATTTTTATATACACAAGAGTACACCGGGAAGAGTGAGTCTCTTCAAGAGAAGAGGGAGAGAGAGAGAGAGAGAGAGAGAGAGAGAGAGAGAGAGAGTGAGTGAGAGAGAGAAGAGAACCGATCCCAAACTTTTTTCATTTCCCTAGCGAATTCTCTTACTCACTTCAGTTTTGAATGGGAACATGTTTCTCAAATTCTTAGTTGTCGACAACTTTTTAAAAATCTCGACAAAATCCACTGTAACGAAGTCAGAGGAGAGGAAGGGTTCTGGGCTGTTTTGGCATTACAGGGCTTACACAATTTCTCCTCCGCATTTTCTCACTCCACGTTTTAAAAACTTTTCTCACTCACAAACATGTTTTCAAAATGTAATGTTCCATCGACATTGTATATTGTAAACAAAAGTGGGCCGAGTAGTATGAATCCTGACAAGGTTGACTGAAGTAACTTTTTTTTCTCAAAAAAAAACCCTAATTTTTTTAAACATTTTTTCCCCCGCCACCTATGTACATATATACACATACATGGGAAATACAAGCATTGAATTAAACCCCTGACGTTGAGTGTATACTTTCCACAAATCCCCAAAGTAATTTAATATTTTTCAATGGAATGTAATCACCTGTAAATCGGACTCCCTGAAGAATCCTTGAACCAAAGGATCATGGAAACATCATCGAAGGAACTAATTGAACATGGAATTTGACCCACAGTGTTCAAAACGCTCGCAATCTCTTTATCTATAAAATCAAAAAGGAATCAATGAAAGATCCGCAGGGACTTGTATAATTACAACACATTTGAGGTTAAAAAAATAAAACTTTTCCCGGAAAAGTCCATTACAATAATAATTCCCCACAAACTATAGAAATTCTACAGAAAATTGTAAACATCATAAGACGAATGAGGACTGTTATGGGCTTTCATAATGTCAACACAGATAGTAGGGGGAGAGACTGCCATCCCATAACATGGGAACTCTCCCAGGAAGAGTGTACATGGGTTTCGTAAGAGGTAATAATTCCTTACATTTGTTGGTATAAGACAAATTGTCACTAATTGTGGCCATAGACATGAGTAGGACCAGAAGGGTGGTGTATCCTCGTGCTGTAACTACCGGAAACGCTGATGTGAGCAAGAGCATATTTGGAGGCAATTTGGATGCCAAAACAGTGGGAACTCAGGTTACATTTTTACGCGTGACGCTCTGAGTCTTCCCAGTCCATGGAGTATCTTTCTATTTCCCTGTATGAGCTTATTTTTTATTTCAATGCATAGTATACATTTTTTGACGCCCATGCATAGATAGATAGATACATACACTGTAACACTATTTACGGTAAAGTCTTCTCTACCTCCGACGACAAGGATGCACAGTGGAGAGATCCAAGGCCTGAAAGGAATCTCCTGTTAAAGGGGAGAAAAGTAAGCACCAGAGAAAAGCATCCTCCTTTAAAGGATCTATATACCCCTCAAGATTGAGTATCCTTTCTGCTCCGTTGACAAAATCCGATGCTCTCGTGATGCTGCTTTGAATCACTCAGGGAAGAAGAAAAAAAAACCACAGACTTTTCCAACTCTTAAACAAGGGTACACATGTCTACTATGGGGATAAGGATATGGAAAGGAGTTCCTCAGCCCAGAACCCACTCGCCTCCTTTCCCATCACACAATCAACTCCAAAACCCACAACTTGACTGAGGATCCCTACATATATTATTCCCCTGTTTTCCTTTTCCCACCAATTTTCCCACCACTTGACATTAAAACAATTTTTAGCACACTCTTCACTTTTTTTTTTAACTTCCTCCCAAAACTCTCAAATCACTAAACTTTTCCCGCAAATATTTCCCTTACTGTTCTGTTTCCCTCCCCGACCAAAACAATCTCCACACTGGGTAACTTTCTTCCCACATTCCTCATCCACAAGAATTTATGCATGGGTAATGTGCTCCCTTAATCTCACTTCGATATTTCCCTTTTGGAATGGAAACAAATCCTCGAATTTATTTTGTAATATGTTATTCACTGGGGGGGGATAATAATCATGTCCGTACTGTTGATAGGAGTATTTCTGATAATTTAAAATCGGGTAAATAATAACTGTAAGATTATTGTTTTAGAGGCAAATGTAGGTATATGGCCATAACTGGGATGATCCGAGACCAGAATTGGATATGACAGGGCGCAGAGAGTAAATTAATTTGTAGTTCAATTATGTTACTCTTGTAACTGGACACGGGATTATTATTATTTTTAAAAAAAAAACCCTGTGATGAAATCTCTTGAGGGAAAATCAGCCGGAACACACTGCGGCGGAATGGAACGTCCTGGATGAAGCCGAGGAAGGAAAACAACTAATGGAAGAGAAGACCGTCAAAGTGAAAAGTACTAATATAACTGAAGTCAAGATTGTAGCTTTCCGTTTTCGTTTCTTCTCCTTCTTTACTACAACATTTTGGCTTTTGGTGAGGTATATAAAAAGATGCTAGTTACCAGGACGAAACTGGCTCCAACAACCCTTTGCTGTTTTTTCTTAACAAATTTTTTGCTTCACTGTTCCTCATCCTATACAAGGATTCCCTATTGGAGTGGGATGGCTCATAAGCAGGTATACAGAGAGATGGTAGATATTCAACCTATGTATGTATTGGATATACATATGCCCTCTGCCATGATCCAGACTATACGCTTATATCTTTTACAATGCATATGGCCCTCGACATTCAACCAATTCTCATACATATAAACATGAGGACATACTAGCACATTCATACAGATAGCAGACAGTGGTTGAAACTGTTATAGCTCCATGTGTATCTATCTCTCAGTTTCCTCGTAGATTTAGTTTAGTAGCTTAAAAGTATCCTCATCATTGGATCTGCGCCCAAATATCTCCTCCTTTTTTCCTATACGGAGTATTATTATATCTATGTTCCTCTCACAATAGTAAATTTTAACTGTTCTCCTGATGCTTGGAGGAATGCTCCGATACGGGCTTAATACCTCCTCGTTATATCAATAAGCCTTTAAATCTTTCTGTGGGGCGTTGAGAGCCTCGATGAATTTTTTTTTTTTTAAAGGGGCAGCTATTGACATTTCATCCGACACAACAACTTTTTCCCGATGAGCAAGGAATTATTCAAATATCTGGCAAATTATGGATTTTTCCACGGAAAGTTCATGGAGAACGACTCCGGGGTCCCTGAACTGATTCTTGGGCTGGTGGGGGAATAAAACTCATAAATACAGGACCTTTCATATTACTACACTCATTTAGATCCCTAGATCCTTGGAGCAGTCAATAGCCCAATGATATGGACCAACTCATACTACAAGGAGAACTCAGGGCTCCCAACTTCTTTGAGGGAACCTGTTTGTATGTTAGGACCATGTATGTACATATTTAAATTGTGCTTGAGGTCTGACGTATATAGATAATTACATATATCTATAATTACATATGTACGTATCCAAATCGCTCAGATGCTTCTTCTTTTTTTTGTCACGCGGAAATTGACTCCAGCAACTTTTACACACACAAGTGTCCTAACGAATCCTCCGCTTGTCAGTTGCAGTGTCTTGGGGCAAGGAAGAGAGAGAGAGAGAGAAAAAAAAGAGCGAGAGAGAGAGAGAGAGACAACACTAGACTCATGTTTACGGACATGTCAAATGGAGGCAGAGGAATTAAACTCAATAATCCATTTTGGGTTGTATTTGTTACCGTGAGGAGGGCGCGGGGACCATTGGCATGTAAATTATAGGCATGTGAGGATGTTTATGGACATTTGCATACAAGACATTGTAGTACAAGTGTTGGCGGAGGGAGAGGAATAGAAATAAGAAGTGCAGACGTTAGCCCTGCATTAGACCGTGGCGGTATTTTAAATCTCTTGAATACTGTACATGGAGGAATGTGCTTAACAGCCCCCCATTTCCCAAGCGGAGATATACATACACGTGAGGAGCGGAGTATTATTATCTCACATTTTGTTGTTACTGATCCAGAGAAGCGTTTCAAGTACGCCGCGCTTCTCGATCCGCTATCAAGGAAATCTTACGATGCGTGCTATTCTACTGTAGATATATGTACATATGTAAGGACAGGAGGATTCCACTGTCTCTTGAAGAAAATTGCTCCACATACTGTGTAATAGTGGGCACTATACCACATCACTGCTCTTCTCTGACTTGATTGTGAGTGATACTGTAAGTAGGAGCTGGGACTGAGCATTACCCAAGTATCTACTTGAGTCACCTCTATGATTGTAGCTCGGTAAAACTTAACGTGGGCTCGGGCTCTCGAGTGTGGGGTAATGGGCACCCAGGCCTTAGAGACTACCCCGCACCTAGTAAAATTACATGTTCTCTGCCTGCATACTGTAGTGGGATGGTGTAAGGTAAATCGTGCAATTCATTTTCATAGCTAACAATAATGCATATTTAACTGCCATTATCTCCCTAATGTTACACGTTGGTGGCGTGAGTTTCTCCGGTTACTGCTCAAGACTCCTATATGCGACAAAATCTGAGCTTTGTTTCTCCCATTCCAGGAACACACACACAAATATCCACTCCCAGTTCCTAACCTACACACAACACCCCCCTTACACTTCCCTTCCACCCTATGCATTTCAAGCATCTGTATCTATCCATGGGATTCTTCCATCTAAATATAAAAATCAACATTTATGTTCATCCCCCAAAAATATTATGCACGGACAATTTCACATGTTCAGTAATCTCATTTCACGTATTTAAATAATAATGTGCCTGCACATTTAATGGACGGACCCTTTAGTCTGGTTTTGATTATTAGAACTATCTTTGGATCTATGAGTAACACTAGAGTTTTTAGGAGCCGCTTTTGTGGGCAATTTTTGAAAAGTGCGAAGTTGCTGTCTGGGAAGGGTTGAGAAGAATTCAAGACATACATAATTTACATATAATTATCTATAAGTACTTATCTATCCATCTCGAAGATCTCACAAAAGGAGAAGTCCTGAGGTGTGGAAGGGGGCAGAGAGCAAAATATAACAGAGCGTTGACAGGTGAGGGGCTGCGGTGCGATTTGAGCCGAATGTTGCCATTTGGTTGATGGAACAGATAAAGTTGCCCATATCCTCACGGGTTCATTCGTATGTGCTCTTGCTGTTATTACAGAGAATCTGAGAGAGGCAGCTCACTTGCTCGTAAGGATTGGCGGTGGAGAGAGAGAGAGAGAGAGAGAGAGAGAGAGAGAGAGGGCTCCTCTCTGTGTGAGTCAAGCAGCGTTGGAGTCAAGTCAAAGTGAGTCAATATGCTTTTGAAATTAATCCGGTTGAATGTCACCAGAGGATCAGTCATTGCTGCACATGTTTGTTGTCATGCATTACTCCACTACCACATGGGCTCTCTATATATACACGCTGGAAGTCACTTGGAACTCCACAATTCCCTTCCCCTTACACTCTCCACTGTAATCAACTGTACTTTTAGTATATAGGCCGAGACTCCTCAAAAGTATATTCGTACACAACCCCGCGATTTGTACAGATACATGTGAAACTTGAGGAATTCCAAGGAGATGAAAAGATTTGACTTTTCAAGCAGGATTACCCGTCGCTGATCGTGATAATGAATGACTCCACTACTAAATTCTTTTACGCCTTTCCCAGCATCAGCTTATTGTTAGATTAGAGCGTCCTCCGATACAGGAACAACTGTGGGAAGGAAGGAAGGAGTGGGAGTTCCGTGGACGGAGAACCCCAGCCTTGTGAGGAACGGAGAGGAAATATGAAGACAATAACAAGGAAGGATTTTGTGACGGGACATTCTTCCCGCAAAAATTCTTTTAATTTCCTCCAGATCATTGACTTACGGGGAAAGACAATTGTGGAATTGTGGCGTGAATGAAGGGATGACAAAAATTTATTTCTCCCTCTCCGCAAAAAAAAATCCAACGCACTCGCACTTAAATGGACCTAAAGTGAGAAGCTAAAAATCAGTTGCTCACATTAAGCCCGATATCTTTATATGTATTGAGTGTCGTTCCCAGCATTTACATTCCGTCTTGATTGTGTGAGACATAGGGGTAATAGTCCTAGGCTGGGCATCCCTGTATCTGTAACTGTCTCCTTGCATATGTATGGGGGAAATGCTGTAATAAGGTTCGGAATGAAGATGCATTGCATATAGCTCTGGCAGACAACTGACGATGAGATCCCTACCTCTATCCCTGGCCAGCTGTAGATACTTATAAGTGCAAAAGGGAGAGAGAGAGAGAGAGAGAGAGAGAGAGAGAGAGAGAGAGAATCTGGAATAGAGGAAATATAAAAGGCGAGGTAAGGGCAAATGCGAGTCATCATTCTCAAGTAAACGACTAGTGTCATTTGAGCCGGTGATTCATGAATTATAGCGGCCTTCTGCCTCATCAAGAGCCCTTTATCTGTCCCATAAAAGAACCCGTCCAATATTTCACACATCGAGCCATCGAATCAGTTCAAAAATATTGTTCACCTCTGGAAGCCATTGTACTCAATGATATGTCTTGTTCTCTCTCCTCAAATATATCCCCTCTCACGAAGCTTTTGGCCAACTCTCAAACAAATGTATTCTTTGGTTACCAGTTACCATTCTTTACTCAACATGAAGAGAAAAAAAAATTTACAGGGACATCCCAGCACTTGTTCCTCCAGAGTATCAATACAGTCTTGTATATACCGTGAGAAAAAAAGTAGTATCATATGGCATGGGGAATATCATCAAGAGAAATTGCCTGTCCCCCAAAAATAGAATAATATTGCAAATAATAGAGAAATTGGAGGAGAGTTCGTGAAATAAAGAGCCTTCTATTTTAATGCCTACAATGTTTCAAGTTCAAGTATCTACAAAAATGTGCGGAACTGCACTTTCCCTCAATTAGTACATTAAGGGCACAGGTGTAAAGAGAAACTTTATTTCGAGGGGTATTGTTTGACTGTGTGGCAAAAGTTATACATGGGATATTGTGGAATGGGAAAAATTGTGAGGACGCCTCAGTGCAAAATGAAACAGGGAGAATGAATCAGAGTGTAGGGAAATGCAGGCAGTAAAATCCGGACCATTGACACAGGGTGTAATGGTATGGGATAGTAAGTGACAGCCGTGCTTCACATTCTATGAAGTGCGTGCCACATAAATTCCCGAGTTTTTTTTCTCTCTCTCTCTCTCTCTCTCTCTCTTTCCTTCCCCCTCTTGGAAGCTGCTTGTGCATAGGCATTAGGTTTTCCTCGCCTGTTTCTCCTATGCTCAACAAGGACTTTATTTGAATTAGGTTGGAATGGGAGTATCTTGACTTGCTTATTGAATCCTATACGGAACGACAGTCAGGAGTGTGAGAGCATATACAGAGAGAGAGAGACACACGTGAGCTTTTTCCTATCAGCTGGTGCACTTGAGTTGAGCCAGTTAAGTGTGAGATAAGGCCTTTCCATGGAATTCTCCAAGTTCCGTACACTACAGACTCCGGCCCTGAATATATATGTATAAGAAAATGTACATACACTCGTAAGAAATCTGTAATGCAATATATTTGGATTCATGTTCGAGGGAGGAAAATGGCATTGCAGAATCCAGAGACAGATCTTGAGCTTCTTTTTTTTTCTAGTGTCTTCACTCTTAAGAGGGAAGATCGAACATGTTCACAAGTCGTTTTGAAACAAAACAGAATATTTTCAATGTTCAAATATTGCAAATACTTACAAATCGTCTGGGCTCGGATGGCTCCTGTGCATTCCCTCCAGATTCCGGACCCCGCACCCTTATGAAGATACACATTGATACATACATTTAGAGATTTTTCCCTCGTAAAAAGATGAAGGGAAGGTAGTCTTCCTAGTAGATTTTTTTCTCCGTCAATGTATATCTATATATATTACATACATTACATACATGGCACATATTACATTGCAGCTCTGGAACATTGTACCATCCCAAGCACACGTCCGTGGTGGAGAGACATCACGTTGAATAGCTTCTTCAGGACGAACACTCCTGTGTGGGGGAGGACTTTTTGCGTTATAAGTTGATGTGGTGGCAGCGATGATGTTTCAAATCTGTTCTTCCCCTTCGTTTCCTTCTTTAACATCTCTCTCACTCTCTCTCTCTCTCACTCTCCCTCTCCCTTCCAGTGGGGTTTTATGTAGATGCTTCCATTTGTGCTTTTCGATTTTCATGGTGTTGTTCCTCACTTTGTATTTATAGCAGAATTTATTTAACATATTTATTAGATGAACCTGTCTCTCCCCACAAATGCATACACATATCTACATACGCCAGCATACAAGATATAGAGTTCATACAAGACAAACTTCATTCACGTAATCGTCAAGTGCAACGCAGTAGTTCTCAACAACAGAACGAGAGCCAGGAGTTTGCACTGGGAAGGCTTCTCGGCACCACTTCCGTATGCCAAACTAATCTTCACAGGATTTTGTGCAGAGGATGCCGAGAGAGTGCATATTCATATAAAGCATGTAATTACATATATACCAGACCCTGGTCAGAGAATATCACTGGGCTAGGCTTACGCTTACAATACCCTTATTTATGTATCTCCTTGCATGCACTTCGGAATCTGAACTATAGTGTCAGAGTGGGTGCTCTCACTTTAACTTTCCTTCGGTGTTGAAATCCATGATTTTAGTATCTACAGATATGTACATACATAAGTGGGAAAGTTGAGGCCTTCCCCTGTGATAGGCTTGGGGAGGGGGCATGTTTTACATATTTATACTCTCCCTGACAGATTGCTTGTCCCAATCAACTTTCCACTTTTCCTCGACATCAAGACGTCATATATTGATTTTACTGTTTGTTTTCCTTTTCTTCAATCATTTCCCATGACACTTGCTTTTTCTGGTTTCTTGTCTATTGGCTCCGATTCCCTCTTTTCTTTCTCCTCGCTCTCGCTCTCTCTCTCTTCCCCCTGTCCCAACACATTTTTTTTCTCAACAACTTCGGGATTGACGGTTCCGTGAAACGTTTATATTTTCAACGGTACAGTGTATTACCACTACTTCACCCTTTTCACACCTCCTTCCCATAAACTATACTTTTAGTATCTATTTTATACGAGAGTCTGTATAAGCTTCAAAGTAGATATATAAAGTATAGGGAGTATAAGGGATATATTCTCAGGATGTTTGTATCTATTTATATTGAATATATTTCAAAGCACTGGATCATTTGAAGGTAAATGTCAGCCAGGAAGTTGAATTCGCTGCATTTATGTTTGGAAGGATTTTTCTAATTTTTACAGTCAGGGAAGAACATTTGGAGTAGGTGTAATTTCGCTTTGAAAAAGAATCCTGTCAAGTGATAGGATCTTTGGCAACCCTTACGTAGTCATTTATGGGCGGCGTAATTAACAGTGAGAGTCAAGTCTCTTGGCAAAAGATTGATGGGGAAGTGCTTTTGTTATTACGAGACCTACAACAAAGAAGGAATTTAATTAATTAGGAGAATAAGAAGATCCCGAATGTGAGTGCACAAACATTTACTTACGGGATCTTGAAGGACTGTTGGAGGGAGTGTCAGCTGTGGAATAGCGCTTAAGACTTTACGCTTATTTGTATGATTACAAATTGTTTCCTTGCATTGGTGGGGTTGTGGAGGATATTGGCAGAGCTGCAATTAGTGTAAACAAGTTAAATACCGAAGGGAAATAAAAGTGAGGATATATGACAGGGACAGGAGTTAAAATGAGTACAAAGTATTTTCGATGAAAGAAATAGTTTGTATTTGTGTATCTAATAATTTTTTATTGTGGAGATAGGATTGAGTGGTAACGACTGAGTGAAGACTGGGGAGGATGACGGATATAGTTTATATGTATATACATATTTATGTATCTATACATTTGTACACTAGGCCGAGCGGGAACTTGGCCATGTGTCAAGACATGTTCGTCTTCTATTTATATTTTTCTTTTCTTGTGACAGCATCATTTTTCCAAAGTGAATGTCACTCGTAATTTATCACGTCAGATAATATCATATCTGTCACTGAAAGACAAAATTAAGCTCTTTCTTCCAAACCATGCCTTCCTTTACACGTTTGACATTTTTCCTCCTCTCCTAAATGATTCCCGCTCTCGGCGAGCAACCCCGAGGAGATTCGCTAATAGGGGTCGACATCTTCCATATTTTCACTCCCGCTGTCCCCAACTGACCATTACTGGGTGAGATAGATTGCATATATACAGTACGTGGGAATGGGGCTGGGAGCTGTGTATTCTGGGATTTTTGGTTTGGGTCTGATTTGTGCTATTTTACTTTGTCGCGATTTAGTTTGATTGTCAAAAAATAGGGGCTGTAGTACATACATACATATGTACATATGTATTTGGATCTTGTATTATATTCTCGGCATCTACTGAAGTTATGGTTCAGGGAAACATTTTTTCCTTCACATGGATGTTAATTAGAAAATATTTTATTTTTTGGAAGCTTTTTCAAGTACAATTAGTACCTTCGTTAGCAAGTTTGTCATTAAGTTTTGGTTTTGATTGCCTAAATGTGGAGTTAAACTCACAAATTTTAATTCTAATTAAAATTGAGAAACTTTGTAAAAATGTTCTGTAAGACATGACCCTCCCAGATCTTGTTGATAGAATTGTTTCTCTAGGGGCAATTGCAAACTGACATAAATGCCTGTACTGTAACAGCCAGCCGCTACTGTACTGTACGATAAGGATTTCGTGTCAAACCTTCAACACTGCTGGTTGGAATAGCTTTCGAAGGACCAGGTCCTCTACGGACACTTACGTTTGCTTTTTTCGTAGATAATTCCCTTGACTGCTACTCTTCAGTTGATAGCCGTTGCAATACACAGTGTGAGTAATACGTAAAGCTGCATCAACCATGGTTAAATAATTGGAATATGTGGATAGTCAAATCTTACTATAACGGATGTCTATGTAACAGAAAGGCATTTCACGAAATGTCTAGCATTTTACACTTACGTGCGTGTGTATTTTTAATTGAGAGTACGTTATCGTACAATAATTAATTACAAAATTATCGATATTTTACAGAAGTACCCGTAGCATATAGGTTTAGATGGATTGTAACCTTTGTTCGTCAAATTTAATGTAAAGTAACAGAATTTTGTATATAAATAGATTGTAAAGTTTTAAATGTATTTTTTAAAGGGGGCAATACAAACACTCTCTGTAATGAACGTTAATGTGTTACAATATATTTCCATTGACATAATGCTTAAGGGGAATTCCTACGGATATAATGGTTACATTATATAGTACATACTGTGTTATTAACATTATGTATAGTTTTATTAGTGAACGTAGATGGTTTGTGTTCTGAGTAAATTGTGTCTAATTATTTAAATTAAACTGGAATTTTATTTCAACGGATTTTGTCACTGGATTTATTTCAATGCTTCTTAAAATCTATCTAATGTCATAGTTAATCATCACTTATTATTAAAAAATTCTTCATTCATTTAATTTTTTTAATATTTTTTAGGGCGGCGTTAGCCCCTTGTAAGATAGTGTTGTTCGTGGGTCTGTTTGTCCTGCAGTTTTCCTTCAAAACGACTGGTCCAATTTTGTTCAAATTTTTGTTTGAACATTCGTTAGACCACTTCCTCCTGTGACTTTGTTATTGGTTGAAATTCGCTTGTGTGTTCGTGAGTAAAAAAATAAAAACGTACAAAATCTTTGTTTTCTCCCGAACTGTTCCACCGATTTCAATACAAAAAGATTTACGCATACTAGTCAGTACTACTACCTTAATTTTTTTTTATTTTAATTTTTTTTAATGTTTAAAATTGTATTTTTTTAAAAGTTTTTATTTGTAATTTTTAAATCCGCTCAATATAATACTGTAAGCAGAGATGGCCGTAGCTGACTCCGCCCTACGCGACAGCCTTAAATAATCGTGGAGTGATGATTTTTAATTCTAACATCGTTTGCTAAATTTCCCAGTTTTGTGTTCTAAGGTCCCAATGTTTGAATTCAATTAACATCCAAACCTTTACTGGTTTGACGCTTTTTAATTTGACTTTACAATGGTACTTAAACCCACCATATAAATTTTCAAAAACTTTGTTCGGTGGGAACACGGAGATACTTTGTCCAATGTATTCTAAATGGTAGTCATGCAAGGATTTTTATATTAAAAGCGCCAAAACGTTTTTGATAATCACCTATGTACATATGTTTGGGGAAAAAGTTTGGGACTGGGAAAAATCCACTTAATGTAATTATCTATAGTTTGGTCTTGCATCGACTTTACGCTTTAGATTATCACAATATGTTCAGGGGTTATGCAGTTATTCATAAATATCCTTTTGGAAGGATTCGATTAATCCTTACGAGGTGTCTGACAATGGCTGATTTTTTGAACTCTCTTCTTCTTACGTTGTTTTTTTCCTATACCCTTGTATTTAATGTCTGTAGCTTCCTACAACAGAAATGAGCTGAAGGTACTACTGAAACAATGTATACTCCAGCCTGCTCAATAATTTCTCTATCTTTCAGACTTTATAAGGTTTTGGATTTTAATACCGGGTAAAAGTGTAGGTTTCCATCTGAAAACGTATACCCTTTTTAGTAAAGAAAATTATCGGAAGGTTTCATTTATTACAAAGCAAAGTTAATTCACCAGAAATCATACGAACGGCAATGTCTTAATGATTTCTTACGTATAGCTTACATTAGAATTACAAAGCGTTAGAATTAATAATCATCAATCATTCTACAATCCGATCTAGCGGTTTCAGTTGTATGTTCTCGAACTTCGTATGCCTATAGAAAACTGGATCTGAAAAAATTTACACTACTGTAGTACTGTTAAAGTAGCAACCGTATGTATGACTGTACTTTTGTACACCTAGTTTTGTACTTTCACTGATAGTTTAAAGAGTTATCGTGAAATGACTATTTTTTGTGGAAGTTTTCCCACAACGGAAATTAGAATCATTGTGGGTGTATCATAAAAGTAATAGGAACAAAATAAAACCATTTTTTGAAGTTAGCCTTTTACATTCCTCAAAAGAGACAATTGCTGGTTCAAGAAATGCAGTATGGACGCTATCTAACGCCCGGAAAACACATGTACTGATTTTTCTAGCAAATAATTTCACGGGTCTTCTTCCAGGAGGAGTGAGAACCTTTCCTTGCAAGAACTTTCTAAATCTGAACTCTAATAAATTCTTTTACTATTTACAATTAGTGAATAATTAATTGTGTATGAAAAATATTGAATTTGATCAGTGCAATTATTGCCATCATTTTTAATGCTATTTAAATTCAACCAAAAGTTACAAAAGATGACGGCTTGTTCAAATTTGATACTTGGCTTTAATGCTGTAACAAGGGCCTTTCACAAAACTGGAAGAATTCATATAGGCCTCAATGGCTGGGAGGTCCTCAAAAGCCTTAATAAAATTTTTGAGGTTGGGAAGCCCGGAAAGTAAATCCATGTTGTAGGCATTCACTTGGTACAGAATTTCGTAGACGAGGAAGTCCACGTATGTGAGCTAAAAAAAATAGGAGTATTTTAACAAAAAATTGACAACATTTTAAACCATAATTGTCTGGAGCCTTAGCTTGAAATTTTGACGTACATCTTCTCCAAGAGTCCAGTTCTTACTTCCAATAAAATTAGAAATTTGACGCAATTTCACAGGCGTTTCCTTGATAAAAGCTTCTCTCAGCTCAACCTAAATTAAATTCAAGTTTGAAAAAAATGTCCTGTCAATTTTAAATAAAACAATTTTTAAAATTAATTCTGCCTTAAAACTAGTACAGTAATGTGTACGGAGTCATCATTAAAGACGGAGTCGTTGAAATAACTTACAGTGTACTGCATACAAGTTCGAGTTAAAGACACGAACAAATCCCACATTACATCTTCAACCATGTTGGCCCGACTTTGCTCTTCGATAGTTTTGCCAAATAAACTTGGATCGTACATGCGAACAACATGTTTGAGGATTGCTTTTGATTCCGTAATTTTAAAGTCACCGTCTATCCAGTAAGGAATCTGTGAGAATTAATTTAGATGTCACATTTTTCTCGTTACCATGTTTTTTTTTTTGAAACCATGTTTTTCAATCTGTTTAGTCTACGATTAAAACTCACGTTGGGGAAGTCAAGTCCTAATTTAAATTTTTCTTCGCCCCACAATCCTTGTCCAGTCTCAGGTGTGGGCATAGGATAGTGCTTGTCAATGTAGTCCACTTCCATGTATGCCAGGAGCAGGCGAATTGGCCCTACCCACTAGTAGTAACAATAGACAAGATTAAAAAAAGTACGGTAATAGGATTAATTACAAAAAAAAATATGGTAGCATCTCACCCCACGTAGATTGTAATACCCTAATACAGGCTTTGAAACCGACATGGTAAAATCCGTTTAGATAGGAGACTGTAACTGAGAACCGCCTGTTTCCTTCTGACACATCAAACTGAACATTTAGTAACTACATCATTAATACTTTTCAGTGCAAGTCTCACTAAACTGGTCAATTCTGGGTCAGATCAGGTTTATCCATAGGTAAGGATAATTTACTGGGAGCTGGGATGCCAATACAGGTTTCTGGCCTGCCAACGCTATACGAACAAGTTCAAGCATTAGTATTCTAGTCATGGGTTGCTTCTGGTAATACTGACACATACCCTCCGGCATCCACTCAATAGAAGACACGCTCATGATTTGGAAGGATTTTGTAAGCGCTCTCGAATATCTTTACATTGTTTAAGCTCTGCAAGATTAATATTTTAAGTGATATTTCTAATCAGACTCATATTTATAGCTGTAATAATTATTTTTTTTTGTACAATATCTTTTAAGCCAAGTTTTTCTCTGTTTCAGTCTTGCTGCACATTGGAACCTCCTGAAATCATAATTTTCATGCTAAGAAGCCGATACTAAACTCAAATTAATCCCCATTAAATTTACTACAAATTGAGGTTCTTAAAATATTTTTAGGATCGACAGACCGTCCATGAAAAAATGACAAGATCAGACTCATTTCCCATATTTTGGACTCTGAAGAAGAATTCTCACAACGTTGTTTTCTGCTCTTTCGGGTCCCTTCCAGAATCTCTATTAGTGTCTGAAGGAATATCCAAAAACAAAATGTATCTATGAACACATACATATTTGCTATGACGACAGTACTCAAATAAATTCTACTTTGAATCACGTTTTTTTGAAGATTTTGACGGCAATGTTTGATCTAAGTCAATGAAACAAATTTTAAAAACTCTGCAAAAGAATTTTCTTCAAAATAGGGGAATCAAATGGTTTGCCCCGTATAAAAATCAGGGGGAGAAAAAGAATATTTAACAGCGTAAGTAAGTTGTGTATTATTGAAGTGTGGACGGATACTCCTAGCACATTCTGAATATGCTGTAAAATACCCACAAACTAAAACAAATGCTTGCTCTATGATTTCTCCCACAAAAATCTTTAGTAAGTAACAGACGCCATCTATTCCTAAGTAGATAGTTACATAAAGTGAATGGATTGTGGCTGGTTTCCGGAATTTTAATAGGTGTCGCTACGAGCTACGTGAGAGTCTCGTCACCACTAATCTTAAGTATTACACACAAAGGCAGTAGTAACATATGGGTCTTGTCATCTGATGCAGCTGTCGTCAAGCACAAAAAGCTGACAAAATGACATTATTGTTACAAATTGACGATGTCGAAATGTAACTAGACCTTAAGTGCATTAAATGTTATCCCAGTTCAGTTACCTTAGAAAATGAGTGTACGCAATCTTCCTCCATATGTGGGGAAGATATGTGAATGGATTTAGGTCATGAATAGAATCCAGCCACTGTAAGTCAATCCATATAAATCAATTATTCGGTCTTTATTATATTGAAAGCAAACATAACCCTTTAAGATATCTTCCCATGTTTTCTTCCCATTCCTATCCAATTTAAAAGGATTACTAGCCAAGAAATCCCATCGTTCATGGAACAACATCACATTTCTACTGAGAGATAAATATTCTGACACAAGCTGCCTACAACCCCAATATCTACGGATAACTTTTAATCCCAAAGATAGCTCTAAGGTTCCTTAGCAGAGCCGGATCCGTCTTATATCCTTAGATTGGATTTTCGAATAGGGTAGTATAATTTACGAATTTATCCCATCGGATAAAGCATACAATCTCTCTGAACATTTTTAATCAAAAATAGGACACGTTGGAGGTAATATCCGCACGGATAAGATGCCGAAATCTTGAGTTTCGGGTAATCCGTCAGGTATCCCTACAATTCATATTTGTCATCTATTAATATAATCTTCTGCAGTTATTTTTGACCTCACACCAGGGACAATGCTCCCATACGCCATGGTAAAGTCAGTTAAAATTCTCTCCTTTCTTTATAACAATATTTTATCTGGTATATGGTATTAACAAGGAAAAACATATTTTATATATACATATGTAGATGAGCCATGCAGACCAATTCGAACCAGAATGGAAGAACATACAAGAAAAAATTAGCATCTGGTAGTTTCGGATAACCGCCAATGAAATCGGATAAAACTTTGGAATTCAATATCCTTCCAGACCATGGACTGTCCAACTCGTACTATTACTTGGACCTATGGAAGAAGAAATTAAATAAGAATTTGAATCCCAAAAAAGCTACACATGTTTATCAGAAGAGAGCTTGAAAATACTTGTGAAAATACCAATTGACCGGTGAATTATGTACATATAAGACAAAGTGTGTAAGGTAAAAATAGTTTTTTTAACGTGAAGGAAACAAAGATCAAGTCATAATCGAACGGAGCCCCGTAAAGTTTCCCAATCATCAAATGACACTTGAAAAATGCAATTGAATCAAGTGAGCAGCACATTGTTACTAACTTTTGGACTCTCAGACAGACCCAACTCTCCTTAAGACTCCTACATGTTGTTTTTTTTTGTCCCAGAGTCCTCCGCTCTCTATAGTTTGGGACATGAAAAGTAAAAGTTTGCCGGTCGTTTTAGCAACAATAAATTCCATAAGTGGTCTCTCCAACATTTGTCTCCCTGTAACATTTTATTGCGTTCTCAACTTATCTTCTGCGCACTCTTATTGTTATGTTTAAGTACACAACTCAAAAAAGTCAACAAACTTTGCGTTATAGGAAATTCCCCCTTACTTTTGCCCTTTTTGGCCTCTTTCTTCCTCCTTTACTTCCCTACACTGACAGTGCCTGTGTATATTTGTATGTGTGTGTGTGTGTGTGTGTGTGAGTGGATCCACCTACATTTTTTCCAAATGACGCCATGTCAAAGAAAGTAACTCAACAAATGAAACATACATCAGTATTACCTACATACCCCCTCACTTTTGTTTCAAGAGTCAGGTTTTATGGAGCACACCAAATTTAACTTCCCCACTTCAACAGCAACATCTTCACCTCCCCGAGTCCTGACAGTACTAAAAAAATCTGCAACTTCTTAAAGATACTTCCTCATACGTGCGCTGAGTCACTAACTTCCGTAAAATCAACTGTTAAAATGACAGTATACTAATAATACACAACAACCCACTCAACAAAATAAAACAAGGGAAAAGTTACAATTTTTTTGCTCAGCCTCATGAATATCCCCATGTATACAGATACATGTGAAATAATAATTTTGTAATTTGGGAAATTTCCCCGGTGAAAATAATTACTTGATTGTGTACAATGCACCCATTTGCTCCGGGCTTGGACACTCTAAAAAAAACATTTGGGGAGTCATAAATGGTCCTGAGAACGGTTCGGAACTGACTGGAGCAAGTGTGTGTAATGGTGATGATAGAGAAAAAAAATCATCTGTAAAGATACTCCTTGCACCTAAAATGATGAAATTAATTTCCGCTGGGCCCAAAAATCCCAGTGTGCTGTTGCAGGGATTGCCTCAGTCCTTTATATGTAGATACATACATATATACCTAAATATACTTATAGCTATCATGCATCATGTCCACACACACACACACGGACGATGAGCTGCAATGTGTACACAGTTCCATGCACTTGCGTGGCTCTTCACAATATTTCTCTCCATGTGTGGGAAGTTCATTAGGAAAAAATCTCGGTCGCATGGTACGGAGCCGTACAATAATCAACATTACACATGGTGGAGTCACGTTGGAAAAGAACAAAAAGTACTCGAGTCCAGTGTGCCCAGTAGAGAGGAATAATAGAAATGTTTCCCTACACATTCGGGATATCAGTGGGCAGTTTCCATGAAGACAACTCTCATCAAGTGTAAAGTACAGCTTGCAATAATTTCGTCCTTTTCATGCCTGGGCCCCAGAGCGTCCCTGTACATACAGAATCCCCCGGTCTGTGGCTCTGTACCTAATATTGACTCCTCTATGCCCACAAATGTTTCAGCTCAACCACTCACCCACCACCACACTTGGAACAACTTGCCAAGTTTTTCGCTACATTTCCATACAAATTGGTAGTTACTTTGTTCAGCTACAATGGTGCGGTCAGTGGTTGAAATTTTAGTTCATTTTTTATAATTATTGTACTTTCCCTATCTCTCCGGCATTGTTCCGGAGCTCCCTCCCACTCCCACGTGGACGTCCCTATAGAGGAAGTAGGGAGGACTTGTTTTTATTACACGATCCCAGTATACATTGATATGCACATTGGGATGTGTCGGAGAGGGACTCACATATGGGGAGGGCAATTTATAGGGAAATAGTCCGGCAGGCGGGAGCCGGGCATGGACCATTGAAATTCCAAGTTCTCCTTCGACATTTGTTCTTCCAGGGACTGGGATACATTTTGACTCAGCTTGTTTTCCCTTTTTTTTATGGTACATACATACATACATAGATACTCATACATACTCTATATTACAGCTGACTGGCTCTTGCTCCAGAGCGTCATTATTGTTTGTGGAGAGGAGCTCACTGAGTGGATAACTCCCGACTCCTCAGACAATACTTGGCTTATAATGGACCACTATGGACACTAGATCAAGCCTGGTTCGTTATGTTCTTTATTATGAGTGCATTTTCCGTTATTTATTTAGCTCTCGTCCGCTCTGTCTGTTTGTCTATAGTTTTAGTCGTCGTTAGCTAAATTCTCAATGGATACATATCCTTTCCCTAAGCCTCAGCAGTCTCTTCCCAGACTCGGTCGTCTTAGTCTCCGGGTCTTTATTTCAACTTGTGGTCGTCTTTTAGTATCTCCACAAATACCATCAAGAGCCAGGACCTCATCCGACAATTTTGCCCCTGGCCCTTCAATATAGTATGGGAAAACACTCCAGGTCTTTTAATGTGCACTTATTAGTCAAAACAGTCGTCTTATTTGGAGAGCACGCTATCACATTTAGTAGTTCCCAAAAAGATAACAAAATCTCTGGAGCCTCCAACCTTCAAATTCTGGAGAAAACAAATATTTTAAAAACAAAAGTTACAGTCACTTGGAATTTGTAAATACATTTAATTTGTGTTGGAATTTATGTACGTAAATATCCGAAACCCCTTGGAATCTCTCATGTGCTTGTAGGCTCTAATATAGATTCTATGTATGTAGGGTGTTGAAGAATTACAGGGAAGCGGACAATCGTGAGTAAGGTTCTAGGGATGCTAATTCTTTGATGGATTTCCATGGAGGAAAAAGATTCAAGTATCTAGTTTTGTTGAAAATTGCTTTGGAAGCTTGGAAGGGCCTTGAATGCATAAATAAGGAGATTGGAATAAACAATTGGAGGGGAAAAAATCAAAACGGCTGAGCACAAGTACAAGTTAAATAATCCATTCCGAGTGAAAGAACAAGAAATATTACAAAATATATTTGCCAGGAGAGTCGACATGACTAGGCTGTTCCTGCAGATATAGAAGAAACAAAAGGAGAAAAGAAGAGAGAGAGAGAAAGAAAGAAGGCAAAACAAATAAATAAAGTTCACTAGACGAAATGTAACAAGATTTACTCGATTATGTCTTGAGTATATAGGCCGTGAAGAACACACAGAGAAAAATGGTCACAGAAAGTACATATGATATGTAACTACAGGAGAAATTTGCTATTCCCTTCCGCCTCACATCTACAGAGCATTTCATCTTTTCAAAAGAGTTCCATGGGTGTTTTTTCCTCTGCCCTCTTCATACTATCCCTTCCTGGTAGGGAAATATATAGCTGTTATCTACAGTAGTTGTTTTAATCAATGTACTGTACTTATCATGTGTATCCTGGTGAGAATACATACATATGTATACGTCTGTACATACATATACATCTCCTTGTAAATGGATGGCATGTGAGTGTGTAGAAGTAGACATCCTCCTTGTAGCTACTACAGGGGAGAAAAAAATATGACCAGGATATTTTTATACTGGAGTAAGTGAAGTGTTCGCAGTAGCCATTATTGCCTCCGCTGAAATGTAAATTATCCAAAGGAAGTCAAGAAAAAAGGCCCAACAACTTCTTGGAGTTTTCAAGAAAAATTGCTAACACAAGCAAAAACGTCGAGAGGGGTAAGGAAGGAGTAAAAGGAGAAGCAGAGAAGAGACGCAGTGTTGTAAACTTACAAATGCATCTTGTATGTTTGTATGTGTGTGTGTGTGTGTGTGTGTGTATGTGTGTGTGTGTACTCAAGTACATTCATATCATCCATTACTTGTGTGCCAGTGACTCAGTTTGCTTTCCAGATTAAAGCGAGAGCGGAAGAGGCAGGAGAAAGGGAGAATTGTAGAAAAAAGGAGAAATACTTCGAAAAACTATTCCCATAGATTCTGCTACTTACGTAACCATGTTATACACACCAACCTTGTATAAATACAAGGAGCCCACAGCCTCTATGAAATTTCTCTGAAATGCTAAGCAAGAGAGAAAGCAACATTTTACCCAGTTCCCTTTCATCCCTACTCCATTCCTTAACTCTAACTATCTTAAGATTGAGAAGTGGAAGGAGGGAGAGAGAGAAAAAAAACGTGAAAGAGAGAGAGAGAAAAAGAGAGAGAGAGAGAGAAAGTATAAGGAAATCTACGACGTTTACTCTCCTCTGATTCTATTGTAGAGTAACATTTGGAAGTAACGTTTCGCCATACACATTGGACCTTGGTGGAGAGACCTATAAAAAGTCAAAAAGCAGCATAAAATGCATGCATAAAACTCAAGTGGATGGATATTATTGCTCCTGTATTTTATATGTTGATGTTCCCTTTCATGATGGAACTTAGGTGCAAAAAGCTTATTTTCAAATTTTATTTCAAAGCAAAGTGATACTTTCACCAGAATTTTTTTTTCTCTCCCTGCCTCTCCTCCCTCCCTTTACTTAAATTTCCCTTGGATATTTGTTTCCAAGTGTGCTTCGGCATGTGCGTGTACGTCATAGACGCTCCTCAACGACTCAAATGTTAAGAAGGGAAACATGAAACGAAATTTTTACTACTATCCCTCCCAGTCCTACACAACATGCTACTTAAGTTCCTAGCCAGAAATATGATTCCACTGAAAACGTATTTCCATTATAGGCATTCATACTCACTTCCATTTCTCACATTTATTATAATCTCCCAGTTACAAGTAGTTTTCATATTTGTACGATTTGAAGCCCTCTCATAGTAAATCATTCACATCAAGCCAATTATTGCAATTTACACATTTTTTTTTGGAAATGCCTTTTAAAAACATTTTAGATTTTTCCCTCAAAAAATATGAGAATAAAACCAATTTGAAGTCAAAGCATTCCTGTCCCTCCTCACCTCACAAGGGTTCAAAGGGTCCAAAAGTTCATTTCACGCTTCAGAAAAACCCCAAATGGGCAAAAATGTTATTGGCTACAGCAAATATTTCCAGTGCCATTTTCAACTAAACAAAGTATTTTACCAATAGTCAAAGTAAGGGTGAGGGAGGGGGTGACCAAAGGGAAGTAGGATTTCCTCTCGTCCATTCCGGAGATATGGGAAGACGGGCTGGGGACAGAAAATGAAAACACTCAAGAACATTACTGTAATAGGAGTTGTGTGTATGTGATGCTACAAGTGAGGGAGTGGAAGTCAAGAGCCGAGCAAGTTTTTCACTTGGTCTCAGCTCAGAAGGACATAAAACGGTTTTCAATCTCATCAGAGTTGAGGAATTTGTCGGACCAAATGCTCAAGAACTAGTTGGAGCTCTGAGACATGGAGTAGAGAGCCAGGAGAATGATATGGAAGTAAAACAGCGGGGGAAAAAAAAAGTAAGTGTACGTACACAAGATAGAAAGAAAGATTTTATTGTAAGATGTGACATAAGTTGCTGAGGACATTCCATAAAGACACTCAATAAATGTTTGGGTGTATGTGCATGAAAAACGCGAGTGGAAAGGAGTCACAAAAATAGAGAGGAAAAAACTTACAGGGACCTCCATACATATATTCTATATGTGTACATACATGTATCTATACATATGCAGAGGCAGAGATACACACTCTGCGTAAGAGTAAAGTTGAATCAGCTTATCTCAAAACAATACTTTCACACAGTTTGCCGTCAGAAAAATTTTCGGTTTCTAAAAACAAGGATATATTCTCCTTGGAGATGGAGAAAGAGAGAGAGCATGGAGTGAAAGGGAAATAAAGAGAGAACAGAGTGAGAGTGAGAGTGAGAGAGAGAGAGAGAGAGAAAAAAATAGAATAAAACGATGGACGACGGAAAAATGCCAACTTTTCTCGCACTCTGCTTCCTCCTTCCTTGGTTCTTCTTTGGAGAGTGAAATAGTCGTACACACAATGCTTTATTGCCTCATTTGGCTTGTCCAATGGCACTCTTTCTAAATTTTCTCAAGCGTGTAGACATTTTGCAATTACGGCATTCCACTCTTTTCACTACCAAACTCAAACTGTCGGGGAACTTCAAAGAAAGAAAAACTATCTTTATGAAAGTATGTTCTTTTTTCTTCCCGAGGAAGAGGAAGGGAAAAAGGAGGAGAGAAAAAAAAAGAAGATCACTCGGGTTAGAAGTTAAGACTTTCCACCACAATTCAACGAAGGAGTGAACAAGTGAGTAAATCTTGAGAGCTTCTTTTTACACTGAAAAACATCTCCAAACCTTTTAACCATAGATGTACATTATTATTATTATTACTTCTACTCTCCCACAACTACACTTGTACGGGAAGGTGTGGGTTGTAGTGGCACTTCAAACATTGCATTTCCTTCCATTTCCTCCGAACATCCATAAACTCCCGCGTACATATTTTACTATTACATATCTATAGATATGTACATCTATGTATGTATGTACACATATGTCCTAACCCACCTTTGGAAAATAAATACATCCCCGTTCTGCTATATGTATGTACATATACATAGATACTATAAAATAAAAAGTACAACAACAAAGTTCCATCGGAAAATTCTCAGCCCAGTCTTAACCATGTACATAAAAGAGAGGAAATCCTGTAATGTAATAACGGAGTCTTCCTCTCAAAAGTTATTCCTCTGAATGCTCCAAGAGATTTTCGGGGGAGGGGGGGGGAGGGTGGAGTGGGGATGGAGGTAGAGTCAATGATGCTTAAATTTAAGCAAGGTATTTTTTGTATGTATGTATGTATGTATGCCCCATTCATCACTTGTGAATCATTAGCCTTGATTCAGAAGTGAAATCAAGTCCCCTACCAACTCTGGAATAATTAACAAGGAATAAGAAACTATAATCGAGCAGACTCTTCCCAATGGAGGAAATTGGGTTGGTTGTTACATAATTGATAAAAATCATGGGATCGGATCGCTCTTGGTAGCTTCTGCAATTTCCATTCAAACACTCTCCCAGAACGCAATGGCTCATTAAAGTTAATTGTATCATTGGGCCTAGTTACCTCAACAGACTGAGTCCAATCTTCAATAAAAGCATTTCTATGTTGTGTTCCCAATGATAATGTATTCTTTTACTCTAGTCAGTTGTCACGTTGCCAGTCAATTTACTACCTTCAGAGTCCCATCTCCAGCCCATTTCTACACATAGTTTTCCATCAAAGTCAATTTTTATCGGAGATCTCCTCCTGCAGTTTTACATGGCAATTACGCATATCTCCCGTGGAAATGCATCTGGAAGGGATCTCCTCCCCCCCCCAATCCAATGTACTCACATCAAATCTTCCGCTCTCTGTGTTCCTCAAATCATAGGAGTCATAGTTTCAGGGATAACCTTAAAACCTCTGCTAACTTTTAAAATCCCATTTATTTTCTTCTCACGTTCTACTACTACTACTACTAATTACTACTGTCCCAGTATCACTCAGATTCCTCTGGTAGTTTTGTTGCAGTTGTAAAAAAAAATTAAAAAAAGAAATGATTGTAGATTCTGTCTGTGAGAGCATCTTACTCTGTGTATTTCATTGCTTGTACAGTCAGATTCAGTTTGAGGGACTGAGGGAGGTGGGAGTTAAACGGCTCCTACCACAGGAGCGAGTTAACTAACAACAAGAGTAGCTCCGGATGAGTGTCTTGGACGAAACACTGCTGTTGAAGGAGCATAAAGCACATTAATTATTTACTTAGCGTTGCGTAAATCATGATTTCCCTTTGGCTTAATAGAGGCGTCAATTCCAAACATCACTTGGTTTGGGGCACCCGAGCTTAGAGAGGGGCATAACAACATTCCTATGCATACACATTTATAATGAATAGCAAGGGGGCCCTTCTGGGCTCAACTCCATCCCGTTCATGGGAATCCATTGAGGCCGGGCTGGCTCATCAAAGCAAAGAGTCTTGACATGACGGAGCATGGAAAGATATGATAATTTGGAGTTTTTGTGTGGCAATGATTTTTCCTTGTCGTGAGTCTCAACAGCCTCGGAGTACAAGGATAATAGAGAGGAATGTGGGGGGGAGGGCTTTAATTAAACCTGAGCTCTGTGCCTTGCAAATGATGGAAATGAAGACAAGGAAATATGAAGGAGGGAGCAGAGAGTAGCAGGTGATGAGGGGAAAAATATAGGGATGCGTGCAGGGGAAGAGTCTCATCTCAATTAGCAAGACCTTTGTGCGATCTCAGATTCTGCATGAAAATACATGAGATTCTACGGAAATCATTACAAGCTTAAGAATCATGTATGTTATTAGTTTATAGCTTCAGAGTGGGTCTAACTAACCTTGAGTAGCGCTGAAAGCGTGTCAAATAAATTCTTGTACATTGGGGCCCACATGTATCTACATGTTAAGTATAATACACAGTGCTCATAATAATGTGATCCCTGGAACATAGAACATGCCATGTTCAGGTATTGTATTTACTAGAGAGGGAGAGAGAGAGAGAGAGAGAGAGCATGTTTTGCAAAAAAAGATAGTGGGTGGAAAGATATGCTTGGAAGTGTATGTAAGGGACTCTGATGATTTATTATGGTTTGAGAAAGTGAAGTATTTCACCTTGGAGAATTCCACCTGGATAATAGAAAATTGCCCTAACGCACGCCTCAGCCAGATTAAATGATGTGTTCATATTTTTTTAGGTGCAGTTCGTCCCTCTAATATGTACTAATCTCAAAAATGCACATGTGGAGATAACCGTCGGGACAGATAGATACTGATACGGGGTAAGGAATATATGCGAGCTAGTATCTAGATATATCTACTTGTTCCTTACATTTGCTCCGACTTCCTTCCCTCTTGGGTTGTCGTGGATGGGAAAATGGATAAAGATGCAAATAAGGATTTTTTTGGGTTACTTCAGCAGTTTGTAAATTTGGACTTCCTTGCTAGGAGGCATTTGGCAATTCTTGTATCGTAACTTGTGGAAAATCTCGACGGAAAGTTGTCAGAGTCGTGAAAAGACAAGTGCTTGAAGCGAGGCAGGGAAGAGAAGAGTGAAAAAAAAATATATAGAGGTGGGTATATTTATATACAAATATGATTTCATCTACAGAGAGAGAGAGAGAGAGAGACGACTACCCAGCTCTCAGTTTTAGTTGGAGTTACACTTCTAGCTTCTCTGATGGGTAGATATATACTCCGAGGCAGGTTGAACATGAACAAGTAGGAAATGATGACGAGGAGGAAAGGAGAATGTGAGACAGTGTATAAATACATACGAATCTAGTCCATGAGTGGCAGCCACAACAAAAGTATAAGAAGGAGATACAAAAGGAAAAGAAACTTTTATTATTGTGGTGTTTTCTCTTCATCTCTTCCGAGTCGGCCTTTCTCACTCTCTCTCTCTCTCTCTCCCTCTCTTTTCCTCCTTGTTCCATTCTCCTTTGAGCTTTTTCCCTAGTTTTCTTTCTGGTTACTTACTTACACCCTATATTGCTTTACAGAGTTTCCAGACAAGTTTAGACTCAATTTTCTTTACTTTCTTACATTTTATGGAATGGCTCCGAGGCTTAAAATGTATGAATAACTCCCGTTAACTCTCCCCTCTCAATGCTTAAGCAGAGAGTGTACCCTGCCAGTGTGGGGCATCACTTTAAGTATATTCCGAAGATTCTGAGAAAGTTCTTCTTACCCTTCCGCCATGGAACTATATACTTAGCAGAGGGACTACACAGGCACTGGTAAGTATCCCCTCACCTTTTCCCTAAAGTTGTTATCCCCTCTATGAATAAGAGGTCTTCATATAGAGTATCTAGTTCCATACATTTAGCTACAGTACAGTCATGGACCGACAGATATGAACTCTTTCTCTCTGTGAGTAAAACTGAAGCCAAAAGATATCCCCGCACTTAAACTTCAACCTCTTGTGAGATTCAAACAAGTAAAGTCCGAGGGAAGGATTTTCCCAGTGAAACTAAAATGCGGAGAGAATTTACCACAGGGATATCCAGAGCTAACGTGATGCTAGTAATACCCTCTGCTCTCCCAGTTTAAGGATATGCAACAACTTAAAGGAGCGACAATGTGACATGGGAAACTCCCTTGTAAACTTGTTCTCCCAGCGTCACAGTCAAAGAGGCACGCTTCGCTGGGTAAAAATGATTACAAGTGTGGGTGTAAAGTTTCAAATGCAAATTAATCAAAGTTTGTGGTTAATTGGGAAATTATAAACTTGTAACTTTCTCAGAAACACTTGTGAAGGCTTATATATCATTAGATAGTGTTAATATACCGTTAAATTTCGGAACTTCAAATTGATGCTGATACCGTCATACCTTCCAACACTAGCCCCAACCATCAGGATCAGTTTCAATGTTACAGTGCATAATGGTAAACTGGATTTTGTTGCTGGAAGATCATTGTTTGAATACATACAGATAGGAGCTGGGTTGAGCTCCCCTAAATTTTGGGGGCTCACAATACTTCCCTTAAATATTTACATATAATTAGAACTCCTTCACATGAAAGATGCTGATGGGGGCTTCCATGAGGCATTTTTGACTCTTTTATTTATTTCAGAGGAGGATGAGAATAATTGCAGACGAAGTGATGAGAAACGGATCAAAGAATTATTGAGAGCAGTTGAATGTCACACCAAGTTCTGCTAGTGATCATGAGGAAAATTCCAGATTGTTGAAGAGTACAGAGAGCTCAGCTGATTAATTGGATCTGAAAATAAAATCACGCAGACAAAATGTAAGTATTCACTCCTGGGGAACAAAATTAGAGCAACGGGGGAGGAAAAACCTGGAATCGGAACTCAATCCTGGAAGGCGGATCCTGGACATGCAAGATCACAGAGATGAGTCTATTTTTGATCCAGTCTCCATCAAAGCATGTGCTAATTGCTGGAGAGAGAGAGAGAGAGAGAGAGGAAGGTAATCGAATTGAAAGGAAGAGCAAATAGGAACTGACAATAGATATTTTCTTAACTTGTTGAGAAAAAGTTTGGGCGCTTGGAAACACCCCAACTATATACCTCCAAGTCAATGGTTAGGAAATAAGGCGTAAAAACGCCAAGTGTTCTATTTCCCAAGGACCTCATGAGCATAAGTATACAAACTAATAGGTGAGCTATTTTTTTCCAAGAGAAAATCTCTAGTCCCCCATCAATGTTGAGCAGTTAGGATGGGGAGGGGAGAGGACTCTTGAGATGCTCTTCGTGTTCCAGGACTGACGAGGTATTTCACGGCCAGCCAACAATCTAAACTTCCCTGCAACATTACCTACACACATTTCAAAAAATGTTCCCTTCAGGATTTTTATTTCAAAATCACTCCTCACGTCTGGCCATTCCCTCATCCACCGCCACTCTCAACAAGTTTCCCTCAAATTGGGAACTTGAGACGCAGGAAGTATCATTTAGTTTTTAAAAGAGGGGGAGCATCCCCCTGACCTTTATACTCCAGTTTTGTATGTATATCTAGTCCTCCCTACCCTAAGGAGTTTGCAAATTTCCACACATACCCAGGATAATTCCTAACCAGGTCCTCAAGAGCCGAAACAATGACTCCCACAAGCTCAGATATTTCCACCTAGAAATGAAGTAAGTTGGGATTCAGAGCCGAGAGATAGAGTGAGAGGATTCAGGACGAGTGTCCTCAATGCCTTGAGTAAAAGAGAAGAAAGGAAGACAGTAAGGGGGGATGATAAGGCGTTAGAATTGAGTCAATAAAGTGGAAGTGGTTACCTCATAGGCTTAATACTAAAACCTAGTTACTCCGAGGACCCGGCACAGTTCATACAGGGTTGGAGGGAAATAGCCACAAGGAAGCCCTAATAAACTTAAGTTTTACACATTGGGAATCGGAATCAGTAAACTCGTAATAGTTGGGAAGTGACGGGAGGAGGTTGTAACGGACTACAGCATCTACTAGCCTGCTCTTAAGCTCTTGTCAGGGAAAAGGTGGTTAGCTCCCTCCCGACCCGGAGTCCAAAGAGTAGTTAGCCAGAGGTCTATCTATATAGTACATTGTGAGATAATATCCTCTACACACATAATTACATACATCCCACACACACACACAAGGAGAATGAATGCAAGCACAGTAGCGTTGACTAAACTTGGATGATGAGGATGAAATGCTTCTACTCAATGTGGAATAATATGAGGTAACTCAACTTCTCTGTCTTTCACTGAGTTCCCACAACGACTCCCTTTAGTTTAGTTCCTCCAAAACTTACCATCCCGGAGTAAAGTTTAGTTCCGTATTAATTTAGATTTAAACCCGTATGTACTCTGCTGAGGACGTAATGTCTCTCTCTCTCCAGCTCCGGGGATGGGAGTACAAGTGTGGAGGATTTCTCACTGGAAATGCCATCGTGTCGGAGCAGAGTCAGCGGTAGTTGTCAGCGAAATGTGGGGCTGGGCGCATACAAACGAGAAAGTTTCTTAACGTTTCTTCTTGGTTAGCTTAATTCGCTTTACGGATCTAAATATACTTGATATGCATGGAAGCAATTTAGTTCCTAATGGCACATCGATACTCTCCTCAAGTTTTCCAAGTAATTCCGGCTCCCCCCACACACATAGATACATATAGTTACTCCTGGATGTAAACCAAGTCTCAGATGGGCTCAAATATGTACTTATATACATACATGTGTATGAGTACAATCATCCTCCTATGCATTCCAAACCTCGTATGATTTTATATCCTCCACTCCTCGGAATTAATATGTCTCTATAGACAGTTCTCATGTAATAGAATTTTAGCTGGGAGGATATGTACCTATACTTATGTAGATATGTAAATAATCCTTATGAGCCGTTCCTTACTGTACATGCTTGTAATTGGGAGCTTCTATTGAATTCTAGGAGGAAGTGGAACCTCTGGAACACACAGTTCGGGACTTTGAAGCCTGTGTCTGTACAAGTGATCTCAACATTAAAATCTCTATACAAGGAACAATCTATGTTTGTGTAAGGCTTTGAGGAGTACAGTGTTGGAGGAAAGGTGCTATGGGGAAAATTTGACCCACACTTCCATACAGGAGGTATGTATCTATGTACATATGTACTGTGCACATATATGTATGTATATCTATTGGTAGGGACATGATCTAGTTGGAGACATGAGATTAGGGAAGGTACAAGGCTGAAATCAAATTAGAGCCGGTCTCTAAGTCATTGGAGGGAGTTGTTATTATTCGTTAAATTCTGGAGTAACATCTAATAGATTACCAAACTTGTTTCTCCTCATTGATACGGCTTGGTGACGGCACTAAAGATGTTTCTAAATTACTAATGCCCTGTGTTATGTATCTCCGGCCTGAACCCCAAACTCTCTCCTTCCTTCCCAACATCCTTCCGAGCCCGGCCTCGTTTGTCTCCCTGATTGTGAGAGTTTAATATGAGAAAGAAGCCCTCCATGTTGGTTTCCTTGGTTTTTGTTCCAAGGGGGAATTTATGTGGCTGAAGACAGCGGTATTTGTACGTAAATGACATATGGGTTTGTAATATATGTATTCAGAAGGCTCTCACAAGCGTTTGGCATTAATTGCGCAGATAAATAAAATAGGATGAGCTTTATTGGAATTGCTTGTTATTTCCAACATATGTTCTGAGGTGTATTAATGGTTTCCCTCATTCTTCCACCATTGTGCTCAAGAAAAGCTTATTGGAATCGAAATAACCTTTGAAACCTTTATAGCCTCACATGTAGTCACAGCCTTGTGCGCCAAACTTCCCTTCAATGAGCGTCTACATAATTGTGTTCCACTGAGAGTGTTCCATTTGAGGGGGAAACACAGCTCTCGTAATCCTCTCCCATCCACAGACACACACATCTCTCTCTCTCTCTCTCTCTCTCTCTCTACATATACGTATACACAAGTGCCCGAGATGAGGAAAACTAATAACAATTCACCGGTCGGTTTTCCACAGTCCACAACCACGTAATTCTGCCTTCGGTCGAGCCAAGTATGTACTCCTGGACTAAAGACACTAGGACCTACCTCATCTCAAATGTAACTGGAATAAATGTTTCGTAACTCTGAGTCATAGGAATTTCCTTCATTTCAAATGATTCATTTTATTTGAAAACAGTATGAAATCAGTGTTTACCTTTACAATGTATAGTCTTTGTAAATAGGAGGTGGAGTCGGGTGCACTGTAATTATTTTAATCAAAAACCATGGGATGCAATTGTAATGGTAATTCCTCTTGTAAGAATAATAATAATTACATTAAGTGACTCATTACTAAGTAAACAGTGCCCAAGGTTTGAAAGGGAATTTTTAGGAATTGAACAATTTAGGAATTGTTACTAGAATCCCCTTTAAAAATTTAAATAGTGCATTTTTCTTCTTAGTAAAATAGTGCATATTTAGAAACTGGTCTGTTGAATTATAGTTAATGTACATAGATACTGGAACATCATGTGTGAGTAAAATGGTATGAGATTAATTTGTATGTATTTGTAATTCTAGGTATTAGCAATGTGCTGTCGTCTGGGGGATTTTGCAAAATAGTGAGGAACATTTCAAACTTTTATTTTCTGACAAAGCCCAGTTTTTGAAATGTGGACGTATTTCACGAGAGACTTGTAGACTTGACAGGAGACAGAGGGAAAGTAGTGTATGAAGTTAATGCACACACACACACACACATACACGAAAAATGTGAATCCCTTTGACCTATATAGGGAACAGTGATAAGAGGGAAACTTATTACTTGGGCATAATCCTAATGGAAATGGAAGGTACAGAAATTGGAAGAAGACAAGAAGGGAGGCTGAAGGCTTTTGAAAGGATACATAGCTTGTAAGCGGGAGGTTGACAACAATGCTAACACTAACATGAAGACGTCTCCTACCTTCAGGACAGGTTAGCTCATAAAGATAGGAGCCAGGCTCATCTATTCCATCATTTCCATTTTCGGATTAACGACACACAGAGTCTCATCTTGTCTCATGGGCTTCAGGGTTTTAAAATGTTAGCTTTGTGGATGTATGTATGGATGTGTGGATGTGTATGTACATAGTGTATAGTCAGGGCCAAATACCAAGAAAAGGCAGATTTTCCAAGGCACTTATTACCCCCAGCATAGGGAGTGCTATGGGACGGACTTCGTTTTACATAGGTGGTTTTTCCTGGGACCGTACAGCGCTGGACTTACAAAACTCTAGAGATTTCTCCCCATTTAGAGGAATAGTAGCATCCAGCACTGTTACAATAATTTCCAATAATTAATTCAATTCCTATTTACTGGGAATAATAAATATTCCTTGGGATTTCACCAGAAATTATAAATATGTAATCAATTTTGGAAAGTAAAAGTCGTGGTTGGATTTTAAATAAAAAATTTGGGGTTTCTCAGAAGTTGGAACTGTCAAACGGGGATGTATCTGTATGAGTGATTCAAAATGATTGTCACGTTTTTCAAAGGGAACGTCGTACAGTTATATATGGATAGGAATATTAGCATTTTGTTCCCTTAGATAACCTCCCAAATCCTTCCATGTCATGTACATACTGAGTGGATTAAACCTTTTCCCTCACACCGACGGCTTTTACTCCCACCTTTTTCTGACCTTATTCCTTCAATTCTCCCAATCTCATGTCTTCATTTGGCCCAGCTTCATCAGTTTTCCCCACGTCTGTCATTCAGAGTGGAATTTACAAATGGAATTAGGGCTTCACATATATAATGTAAGCCATTTTAGATTCTCACATCAATCTTGAGCTGTCCGAGGAATGTGAGGTTCCGCCAAGAAAATAATAGCAATTTTTACCGTCCCTCTCCTTTCGGTTTGAATCGACTTTTCAAGGTAAGAGTACAATGGTGTGGGGGTTAGGCCCCCAACTGCAGGTACGGAGCGATTACCATGTCTGAATTGGGTTAATGGGTAGTTTGGAAGTAATAGATTGCTCCCGAAAATAACAACTTTACAAAAAAAAAATATTTCATCTGCAAAGAATTCCCCTTGGAATGTTTCAGCACTATCCGCTCCTATCGATTTGTTTTCATGACTTGTAATGGCTTTCGAATTGGATAACATGCTACAAAGACGTTAGTCATCTTACTACTCTCCAAAAGAAATTGCTACTGTATGGAGAGAGAAAAAAAAAGGTTTAGTAGTTTATTTTTTTGCTAGTGTTTGGGAAATAATATTTTTGTAAAGAATTACCAATGCTAAAAAATAAATCCCTGCTTTAGTACATAGGGACTATAGATGGGGAACAGCTCTCGGGTAACATTTGGAGCTGAAAGTTCTAATGACGTTTACAATTTAAAAATTGGTTCTGGTAAGGACTCGGGTGTATTTACATTTCATGCATATTTTACAATCCCCCATAAAGATTTTGCACGTGTTTAACTTTACTCTGGCTTCAACTGCCCCGAATCCCTTAATACACACACACACACACACACACACCAAAATTTATGGAGGTAATTCCTTTGATAAATTAAGGTAAGAGGGAATTTTCGGGGATCCCTACCATGCGGTGTAATCTGGTTAGGAAAATGTTTCCATGTGGAAGTATTATTGTTACAAAAGAGAGAGAGAGAGAGAGAGAGGAAAAAAACGAAGATCGGGCGGTCGTTTTGATTACTGTGCTATTTCCTCCCCAGCAAGGATAAGTTATTTCTTATTCCATATCATTAAGCCAGGAAGTTCCTATATATGCAACTATTATGCAAGGAAGAAGTAAGGTTTGATTCTATTCAATGATCAGGATTTACAAAAGGCTTCTTTCTCCCTGGAGCTGGAAGTGGAGTACTTTGGTTTGGTCACCATACGCTCCATCCATAAATGTTTGATGGAGTTAATAAAAATGATTCATTTGCTACAGATGAGAATGACAAGGCGGTCGTTCCTCAACGCATTTGGGATGAGAGGGAGAGAAAGAAGGGATTCCATTCCGCTGACTTTTTCATGGGGCCTCCTAATGCATGGATATTTGTAAAAGTGCGAATTATCCTCTCCAGTCCTCTCTCTCTCTTCAAATTTGATGAAAATATTGAATTTTAATTTCTCTCCTACTTAATTTCTCATCCCATCAACTCCCACAAGAGAGATTGTATTCCATAACTTTGATAGGAAATCCTTGTCTTCGGTAAAAGTAATAGAAAATCTGACACCATAAAATATTTGCTTTATTTTAAACTGAGTGTTTTTAAACATTTAAAAAACATGATTTCAAATTTCTAAAGAATCAAATTAAATTTTCATTCAAAGCTATAGAATTGTGTAGATTTAAAATACTTTTTTTCTGGACGGGTCCTAAAATTCAATCCTTATTAGAAAAAATAGGGACAGACACACTCGCAAAAAATCTCATGGATTTAATTGCACCACATCTCTCTAGGAACAACTTGGTTCTTGCTGCGGAATTGGCAATAAAGGGAGATCTACAGGCTCCTAGGACAATTCATTGAATCCGGGGGAAAGGAGAGGATTTACAATAGAAACTCAAAAGTAGAATAGAGAAGGATGTGAATGGGAGGGAGACAGAGTGTAAAAATGGTCAAAAGTTAGCATTGGCATGTCTTCAAGAGGTCAGAGCGGGGAGTAAAAGGTTCAGTTCATGTACCGAGTGAGAAGATTGGTGGGAAATTTCGGGGATGTGTGGGGAAGATGTAAAATTTTTGTCCGTAAAGGAAGTTGATGGTGCACAAGTGAGACATAACAAGTGATCTTAAGATGACCTCAGGGACTTGTTCCAAGACCATTTTCCAAAGAGGAAATGGGAAACTTGTGTCTTCTCGGGGTTGCAAAATAATTTGGGACATCGGCATCCACCCGAAATATTGCATGACGCTGAGTGAGTGTGCCGAGGAAGGAGTGTGCGAGAGGAGTCTCGGGTGACTTTAAGGAGCAAGAGAGGACATCCCATGGATGTAGCATCTTCATCCTTCCGTTCCCCAACAATTGTCTTCTTCCATGTATATACATATGTAGATACATACATAAGCACAGGCTAAATACAACCCTATAATGCACTCCCATACACAGACGTATTTACCTAATGTGCATTGTGCTCTCCAAGCCATGCATGTGTAAATTCAAATGGGAGTGTTATATGTGTGTCTGTGTCTGTTATATGTGCTCCTATATAAGTAAGTGTATGTGTGCCAGCAAGGAAGGAAATATACAAAAAAAACTATATAAAATCCATAGGCTGTAGGAGTACGACTGCTGTAAACAATGTGAACATAATATCCATCTCAATGTATTTGGTAATGCTTCTTGAGGAAACTACCATTATGCCTTACATTTCACGTTCCCTTTAATTTATGTATTTGTCAGCATCGTATTGTAATTTGTAAACCCATATTATTGTAGCATCTTCTTTTAGACTCCTCGGCTCCTCCAATTTATACAAATGTAAATCCCGTGCTTTCAGGGAACCAGCCCGTCGACGGGACTCTTTCCCTGTCTTCCTTCGGTCACATTTCCTCCACTTGTTTATGCTCTTTTCCAGAGATGGGACATATTTTTGCTCCTCTCCCTATTTTCACGCATCCTCACACACACATTGAGTAATGTGACTGCAGTTATTTCCTTTTGCCCTGAGAAGAACACAATGCCTAGCTAATAGGGAGGATTTCACAAAATCACAATTACATATGTACACCCCTGTATCTATCTATTGGATAGAGTACATAACGGAGCGGTAAGGAACAGTAATGGTTTCACGGGAAGAGTCAAAATGCTTTTCTTACATAAGTCTATCTATTCCTTATGAATTCTGGAGTTATAGGTATAAGAGAGGATTTGGTAAAAGCATGAGGAGCCTCTTGTGGTCTGCTCTCTTTTCGCCTCCTCAGACGAGAGTGGCTATGGGAGGAGGCAGTACCTGAGATGGTGACGTATTACGGCTATTATTTCACCTTTTATTTTCCCAAGTTCACATTTCCTCCTATTACCGTCCCTGTCCGTAAACATGGGAAATCCAGAGTCGAAGGAGTGCACATGTACATATGTACATACATGATGGGGAGGCCAACAGGCAATGTACTTTTTGAAGGACTCCATGGCAGGGCTTAAGATCCTGGATGGAGGTGGGAGGCCCGCTCTAATGCGACAGGATGATTGATCTGGCTCAACATGTCCCAATATATTGTCAAAGATTTATCTACAAATCATATCTTCAAACTCCACGGACGTCTCTTGTCCGGTGACTGACTCAAAGGGGAATGCACAACTCCCGTCCATTATTATGTACATATGTAGCTCATAGCACCTAGAATAACAACAGTCATTTATTTCTCCCTGTAATGTCTCACCATGGACAGTGGCGGGTTATTACAGTGTGATTCCCATTTTATGACAACTTCTCTTCTCCGTAATAATTTTCTGGCAAGATTTGAATCCGTTTTAGTACCACCCTAGTAAATTCATACACCAGGGTGAAGTCTTGATAATAAATGTTTTAAAGCTGGGTAAAATCCAATAATGAGCGTGCATCAATGAGGAGTTTGCTCCTGAAGCCTCGGCTCTGCTCAGTCATAATAATAGTGGAGGATCCCGTGGTAGCTTCCATTCCAGCTTTGATTTCCCTATTTTATTTAGACTTGATTCTCGGATTTGAGGGCTGTGCGTATAGTCACTATAGTTGGAATTATTGCGAGGGGTATTTGTGATGGTGCGTTGGTCCTTGGTTTATGAATTTGGAGAAAAATCGATGGTTTAAGATTCAACGTATAAACGATAATATACATTTTGTATTCTGTATACATTCTGTACATTTTGAGAGAGCTAGTTTTTTGACACTCTGTGGATACTGAGTGAGGGAATAAATTTCATTAATTTATGGTATGTACATAATTACACACATTGTAAAAAATGCATTGTGATGGGACTTCAAGTCTCTACACTTGTTTCCTCCCAGGGACTTTAGTATAATTATTTTAGAATCTGTAATCTTTCCCCATGCAGGTGCTAAAATGTTAACTGTAGGTATTTGGAGGTGATTTTTTTCCCGAATATTTTTGCAAAGTAAGCTATTTTTTCCCCGATGTAAAAGGCATCAGATTTTTTGTAATTATGGATATGTTGCCATTGAAATCCACGCTAGAGCAGTGGTACAGAAGGGAGATGAGGGTGATAAAGATTTTACCTTTGTTCAATTTGCAAAAGTTTTTAATTAACTGCTTCACGCTGGAATTGATTGGGTTCATTAACTTGTCGTCAGGATTGCTTTTACATGGGGATGCCAGTATAGTCATCCTTCGGAGTTTCGGCTTCCTGGAGCTCCCATGTGTTTTCCAATCTCTCCTCCATAGCACCTGACTTCAGGGAGTGCAGTGTTTCGGAAGGAGCTGTATCGAATTTAGCATCCCAGCAGAGAGTAGAGTTTGGTGGAGGAAAGTTATCCTGTAATAGTATCACATATTGTGTGCTCCTCCTTCCTAATAGCGCGTGTTGTTCCGTAGTGTGTCTGTGTCTGTGTGTGTGTGTGTATGTGTGAGCGGGCTGAGAGGAACCGATGTGGATAATTTGAAGGCACGAGGTAGCTAATCCAGCCCGACTTCCCCGAAGATGCTGTGCAAAGTGTGTAAACAGAAAAGAATCTTGAACATGTAATGTGAATTATTTTCCGCTCCTCTTCCCTTAACTTATGAATAGCTCTACATTAACTTCCAACTTTGACGCTTCCAAACTGTAAAAATTCCCATGTAACCCAGAATTATGAGGGCTTGTCATTTGACGGCCTGTGCTATTTTCTTCCCGTGTGCCAATCCAGGACATTTTTCCAATCACCAGGAAAAACCTCTCACCAACAGGTTTAGATGCGTATGTTGTGACGGAGTATTGTGCTTCTGTTTTTTTCTGGGAGGGAAACTTTGAAAACAATTGACAATGTATGGGAAAATAGTGTATTTTTAATCAAGGAGAGTTTTTGTAAAGGATTCGTTTGCAAAAAAAAAATCAAAGGTCCCTCACTCCTTTTTTTTTCGGGAGATATGCGTAATAATGTGTTCTATTTAACAGTCACATGTGAACCAAAGAACATCCAATGCTTGGGAGTTACGCAGTGGAATTTTTAATTATGAATACAAATTACTCTCCTCCCGTCAAAATAACGAGATCGCTCTGCCCCTTTTACAATCTGAAGATCAGTTGCCAGTCCTTCTCAAAATGAGTTGGAGCAATAAATGTGTAGCCAAGAATTCACATTTAATTTACTCCAGACTCTAGCACACACTTTACGCATAGACACACACACACACACACACACACACACAAACACACACACACACTCACACACAGATACACACTCAAACACACACACACACGCGTTCATACTTCTGTCAGAGTGAAGACAAGACTTGAGCGTAGGTGGGAAAAGAACAGTTGTGAAGACACGGGTAAAATCTTGTTTTTCCTATATGTACGTACAATGTACACTATAAGGAAGGGCGTAGTTCAATTACTCCTTCAATGTCTTGGTATTTGTCCACGCCTGGTAGCATATGCCTCGCACATGCATACTTTTGGGAGGTAATTGCAGACCTTTACACTAACAATGGTGAGACCTTGAGGGCTATTTGGATGTGTACTTCCACTGGAGATAATTGTATGCAAATATTGCAAAATTTGGTGATAATGGTAGGAAAAGGGTTAGAAGGCAGTCTCCAAGTTAATAACCATAAGTTTAATGTTACAGCGGAGCAATGGCCCTGGAAAAAGGAGGAGAATGGAATGTGAAGGAGAAACAGAATGAAGCATTACTGAATATAAAGTGTGGCAAAGTATGGGAAAATTGACTTGCCGCTAATTTCCATCAACTCTCAACTGTCAGCAATTACACCGGGACTCCTAAGTTCCTAACGAGGAGTATGTGACTCGAGGAATATGAATTTCCCAAAGAACACAATGTCGGACTGTGCGTTTGTATAATTTAAAAGGGCCTTCCCAAGTCCATGGGAAAAAATGGATTTTTCCCTTATTCAATGTCTCTCAGAACCTACACTCAAAAAACAAAACAACTCTATGTAGTATTTCCCATCGGTATTTCCTCTACAGGCTGTAACAAGACTCAGGACATAAAAGATCCCTGTCAATAATTCAATGGACTAAATGCAAATGGCTTGTTCAAATCGTTGTCTCTCAAAATGGCTCAAATTTTATCACTTGTGTTTTAATTAAATATAAAGTAGGATCTAGGCCCAAGTGTGAGGCTCCCAATGTCTCCTGTACATGCAGCTCGGAAATTAGGCGGGGAGAGGGCGAGCAGCTGTAAAGTGAGGGGAATTCAGTAGCGAGTCTGATTTTGGTACACACACATAATTATATAATTTCCCTGAATTTTGGGAGGGAAGGTACAGTAGTCTGTCTCAACTGGTAGATATAGATACAGGGAGTATCACTTGAACAATAATAATAATTATTACATTTACCGTAGTTCTGGGAATTTACCATGTAAATTAGTACATACATACATACATAGGGAAAGACATCCAACAGGCGGGTAGTAGGACGGAAGGAGAGCTCTTGCGTGATTTCACACTTCTTCGTGTCATGAGAGCATAACTGACAACGGGCAGAGTTTCCTCGACTTGAAACACAGCAAGAGCCCTGCCGATTGTTTTGTTAACGGCAAGAATTTTCTCATGGGCTGAGTCCCACACTAAAATACACTCCTATCACTTTCTACTATAAAAATTCAAGCCTAGTCCCATGATGTGACTCACATCCCACTAACCCTATATCTACATGATGGGTGTTACATTTGTAAATAAAGAATCGACTCAGAAATTTCACAAGTAATTATTAATTACAGTAATTTATTATTACAAAATCTTCAAATGGTTTTAAAAAACATGAACTCCTTCAATATCTTACAGAAATCTACGATCGAATACTCCCTCGCTCAAATCCCAATTTAAATCCCAATAGGGAAAGAAATAGAAGGAAGGCTTGAAAGAAAAGATTGTAATGCCTTTTTTTGTAAAACAAAATGACAATTTCGTGATTAGTAGACAAACCTCACCACAGAGCACATAAACTATCTCGCATGCTTGTCTCCACTAAAGACAACGTCAACCCTGGCTTTCCCATACAGTATGTGAGGAAAGCCTACTGTCAATACCGTACAAGAGAAGAAAAGGCTCTAAATGACTCTCGACGAGTGAAAGTCTGTAAGTTAAATGACTGGAGATTTTTGTAGGAAATGGAACTTGCACGGAAATCAAGTTGTTCCTGGAGGGGGAAATTGCAAAAATCCGTAGATTGTTTCCAAGCCATAAGAAAAATGGAATTTGAAAGGGAACTCAAGCTATTTCCTCCCCTTTCAGCATGAGATGACTTTGTTTCAGGGAATTTCCACCCAAGAAGGAACGTCCTCATTTATGAGTCTTTTTCACGTAATGAGGGTTTTCATTTGTGGGGATGGTCTTCCCCTCTCTCTCTCTCGATACATTTCCGGGGAAAACTAATGAATAAGAAATTCGCATGACATTTGCCCCCTCGATATACAGAGTCCCGACACATATCAGGGGGACCCAGCTGCCTAAATTGTAATTATACTTTCACATTTGTTTTATATCCTCACCTTAGTGGTATCCTTAAAGTTCCTTACGGCTCCTTCACATGCTGGGCCTCGTGTGGGCTACACATTGGAGTTCCCTCCATACAGGAGCAAGTGGCCCAACGCTTAGGAATCCTGGAGTCAAAAACTCCACCTATTTATTCCTTGAACATGGTCAGTCTAATATGAAGCTTTTATTTCCATGCAGGCTCAACTTTAGCTTCCATACTATTTCCCCAAACCACTCAAGTGTACATTGTGAGGAGGGGAAGGAAAGAGGAGGTATTTAGCTAACTTGAACCATTTACCCCTCATTCAAACAATTTCTTGTTACTCTAATGGCTTTTCTCATGCTCTTTAGCTCCGTTCAAATGACTCCTACTACCGTCGTCACTACTTACACTCAGATATAAAGCACCTCAGGCACGAAAAATCCGTAGTTTCCTCCAAGCTCAATCTAATAGCCTCTTAGATTCAGTCGGCCTTGTTTCCCCCCACATCGGGTCCACTATGTACTTCCATTCCCTTCTTTCCATTCATGATCGAGCAGGAGGACCATATTCCATGGGACTGCACTCTGTCCCGTTGTGCTCACTCGGTCTGTAATAACTAATATTATCACTTGGAAAATATTATATTTATACGTGCATCCCTTAAATCTCTTCTTAAATATTTACGGGTAAATTTTGAGCCCACAAAATTTCCTTAATTATTCAAATTATATCCAGTGAAATAATTGAAACTCGGATTTTAGTTGGACATTTATTGTGGAATCGTTGGAGAAAAGAGAAGTTTTCCGATTCCCATCAGATCCAAATAGTTCCCCACTCATTAATTCCACTCTGGCGGGATATTTATGCGTCCTAAGACCTGGGCCCAATGGGGTGGGGGGGAAACGTTAAAAAAGCAATTAAAGATGTTTGAGGTGGCAAGTGGCAATACCTCAGCGTTAACTTTGGGCTGGGGTAGAGTTTTGAGAACTAATAAAAATAATAATTTCCATGATCCTTCCCAGTGACTTTCACTATTAGCGACCTTTATAATCGACCTTTCACATTCTAGACTGGGAGTCCCGAGCTCAAGTTTTTCCCTCTGTATGGGGCTCAGTTTTAAGCATATTATCTTCCCAGGGACTAGTTTTTCATATCTGGGAGTTTCTGTACCTATGTGCTTTCACTTTCACTTCTTATGTCCCGGCTGGGTACTTTGAGCTGGGAGGAACGATGAGTTTCTGAAATAATCATAAAAGTTTAGCATTTTTTAAAGATGATAAAAACCGGCTGGAAATTATAATTATTATTGTCCCTGGAAGGCAAGGGGGTTTTTGAAGGTAGCTGGATACAGTTCTTTGGAGGGAATATATATATACATAGATACTGTAACCTGTAACTTCAGGATTCTCCGGAGGAGCGTGTCTAGGAGTGGAAGAATTTTTGAAATGAAATATTTTCTGGGGAAAAATGAGGATGTGTATAGTGGAATCATATAAATACGTGTTATGAGGGCATGGTTGGTGAATTCAAAATTCATGATATTGGTTTCCCTGCCCATGCTGAGTTTTAGCTCGGTGGTGTGTGTGTGTGTGTAGGAGCCCGGTGATTACTTGTGGATACTTACTTTTCCCCAGGAAGCCAAAAGGGGAAAGTGGGGCTGGAAGTGCGTAAGGTTTTGGAGAGGAAAGAGCGCCGTAATAATTTTTCGTTTATAGAAAATATCCTTGACAAAGCCTTACATGGATTGCCATATATTTCGATGAGAATCGAACATGAGAGACAATTTATGTGAATTTTGCTATCCTTCGTCGCACATTTTCACATGAGACGATGTGTATACAGTGGCACAGTCATGCATTTGTAATAGGTTCGAAAAGAGAGAGAGAGAGAGAGAGGGCTGGAGATAGAGGGGTGGTATTACGTGCCGTCGTAAGATTTTTCCAATATAACGAGACGTTGTTGCTCTATTTTCAATTCAGTGCCATCTTATTTCATCTAAAAGGATACATTATTAGACGACGGACTTGCTCCTCTCTTCCCACTCCCAAGTACAAGGTCTGGAACAGGAAATGTGCAAAGGGCTGAGGGCAAAGAAGATTTTTGCATTTACCGTACTTTCTCCAGTGAAAGTCATACTTATAAAGTCACCTTTTCTTTTTCCCCCGATGTCATCCCCCTCAAGCCCATTTCTTTCTCTTGTAAAAAAAATTTCTAGGCATATCTATCTATAGATACATATGGAGAGAAAAAGAAGAAAAAATTGAAGGGAAAGTGAAGAGAAAGTGAAGATGATAGCTCCGTCGTTCCGGTTCAAGGCAATGTTTTCAATGAACGGAAAATCAAACGAATGTTAGTAAGGAATAGAAAATTTCAATGCAGTAAATTTAAGACTTTATCGCCCGATGACATTCCAGCTTTCATGTGGAAATAAAGAAATGTTCAACCGAGACGACGAAAACTTCCAACTTAAAAGGTAGATGAAATGAAACGAGCAAATCCTTTTTATAGTGTGTCTTTAATATTTGAAAATGGTACGGCTTGACGTGATGTAGTCTCCCGTATTCTTTACGCTACCCATATACATAATTATATACATACGTGGATATGATGACAGAAACCACCGGCATGGACGTACATACGCATATGATTTGCACTGTTGGATATTGTGAAACACCCCATGTGTAGATTTTTCAGCTTGACTTGATGGTGGAAATTGAAAGCCCTGTCCTATAACTTTCCTTCTCTCCTATAATTCTACCAAAATTTATTCGCGATGAAATTCAATATTATTATCGAAAGAATATTATTAAATACATTTACCCGCATTACATTCCTCCGTCACTTTCCTCCTCAGCTCACTCTCACAATAGCAGGGAGACAGAGGGTCTGAGCCTGGCTCTCATTTTAACCACACACACACACACACACACACACACTCTCTCTCACACACTTGATTCAATACAGTTACTCTCCTATAATGGAATCTCTCTCACCTTACGCACTCAAGTCTGCGAGTGTCTTAAGCACTTGGGCGTAACTGCATTTACATGCTTAGGTTTTATAAACCGCCTTCCATAATACTGGCTTTTGAGGTTGGGCCTGAACTCGTCAAAAATAAATGCTCATCGTAAACACATACATACATACATGCGTACCCATGTAATTCCTACGTACTGAATTATAGTAGCTCGGGAGAAAGTAGTCGCAGTAGAATTGTTGAGAAGGACAAAATAGTAGGACAAACAAATAATTACTCAATTTTTTCTTGACAATTTTAAATAAATTTATTTTCTTACTCAAGCACTCCCTAAGACTCAACTTTTTCCTTAGCAGATGGGCTTATGCTAAGGTAACAGCTGTGGCTGTATATGGTCCCTGAAGAGGGAAAATGGTCTATGGTCTGATGCTACTTATTGTACAACACTTAGACCATTTTGCCTCTTCAGCGACGATATGTGTCTATGTATGGAGTGGAGCTGTTGAGGGCCAAGTAATATTATTAGGAATGATGGGAAGTATCGTAGAGCTGAAAGGAGAGGGTGAACAGGAGGATATTTATTTAAACCGGAGTTCCATCTGCAATGCACACAGACTCCTCACACGCATATAAATGTAGGTACGTAAACCTGTCTACGTGTTTGAAATTCCGAGCATTACAGGGATTACAGATTCATATCCTCGCGGAGTACAAAGTATGTGTATAAGAGCGCATAAGTGAAGGCACTTACTGTGAAAACATTTTTCATAAATTAACTGCTCCTTGCAAATTCTAATTTCAAATAAATCTGGAAAATACCGAGAAAAATCCCTCTTGTGAATACTAATGAGGGAGGGAATAGATGGAAGGAGAAATCCATGGCAGTATCTACTCATATGTGTCTGTAGCTTCTAGCATGGTGAGATCTCCCTATGTGTCTGGAGATGTCTGGAAGGAAGACATGTGCACGGAATAATCGTCCTACCCCTACATACTATTATCCCTCTCTATATATCTACATATACGGAGATACTTACTCCTGTCCCATAATCCTACAGAAAGGTTCACTTGTCTTGTGGATGGGAGCCACCGATTCGCAACATGGCTGTCAAACACAGGACTAGGGCACATTATTTTAAAGTATATTTTCAGTTAGTATGCAAATGACAAGTACATCGTCAGAGATTTATCTATTTCCTAGGAAATAATCACGCTCTACTCCCCATACGTCCCTTGGCTCTGCTCCTGGACAAAAATTATAAATCCAAAAAAAAAAAATATTTAAATTCATACTCCCTTGTAGTAGCTTGAGTCCTCAGAATTGCTCTTTTGCCCTATTTTTTTTAAGTCTCTCATACAATCATATCCACATTTTTCTGCTTTCTCCTCCGACACAATGGGGTTGACATTATTAGCGGAAGTGCAATAATTATTACGACTGGGCCCGAAGATGATACGTTTTCATAATTACCCCCGCCTAATGCTCCTAGATAGTTATCTTCAGCTAAATAATATCCCTTTAAAATACCAGACCTTTTTTTATATGGGAATTTTATGAAAGCCAGGAAGAAAAGTGCGATTATTTCCCATCCCATGTCCTCGAGTCCCAGATAAATGTGCAGAGGGAACAGAGAGGGAAAGTGAATGCATGGAATTATAATATTATGTGCAAATTGCTCCTTATGAGGAGATCGCTTCCCTAATTATGAACCTGTTTTCCAAATGTGAGAGCATTCATACGTTGTAATTATAATAATTGTTACCATACACAAGTCTGGGTGAGTCTACCCGCAATACTGTACAAATGGAAGCTCCTCTCTTATCATAGGTAGATATAGGAAGAAGCATTACCTTAAGTGCAGTGGATATTTGTAGTTGGCACACTTTAATATATCCCGAAATTCTAAGTTGATTTCCCTTCCTCCAAGAAGGCTCTACATCATTGGAGGATGAGGAAGAAAGAGCTCCGGAGAAAGTAATGGTTATGAGGGGAATAACGTGAGCAGTTGTTCCCCGCTCCGCCTGCACTACTTACTAGATGAGGGATAATCCATGGATTCCTGCGGTACAAACACAAATTTAATTCAATAATCAAGAAAAATGACCGGTCTGCTGAGCGCCAGAGAGTGAAACATTATTACGCTTCTTCTCTTCATTTCACTTTCCCTCGGAGCACGAGATAGTGTGAAGCAGCACGCTCCTCCTCAACTCATTTGTTTATACTTCCATATATCTATCTATTTATATTCCCAGAAACTAATATATACACCGAAACACAATGGAAACTCTATAAATTTCCTTTGAGGATGTATCCTCCTCCTCCCCCTGTTAAAAAAAAAGCAACAGGAAAAGCACTCGAATGAAATATTAGTATTTGTTTTATTCTCCAGTTTTTTGATTATGGGTCTTACATCTCTACCATGTGTTTAATAAATAGTATCAAAAATCTTACCGTACTATGTACATATATTTGCAATATTCGTGTCTAAACAACACAGCCCTATTTACACACATATGTAGATATCTATATATCTATATGTATGGAGAGAGTTGAGAGAAACCCACAGCGGAGAAAGGGGTTTTGTCCGTTTCAGAAATTGAAGTGTAGGAGTGTGTACAAGAGAAACAGAGCAATCATGAGATGAGGAGGAAACGGAGAGACCGCATAATCTCTGTAACACACTGCCGTTTTTCATTTTAATGCTCTCGCTAATGTAATTTCCGTAAATAATTCAAAACCAGGGCGTTATTTCAAAAATGTACATTACTCTAATACCTTCACCTTCCTCCGTACTTCCAGGCCTGGGAGAGAGTCCCTAACTAAATGCACTTAAGACCCAACATACAATACTTTTAAGCTTAGTGTTTAAAATGCTCGCGGGGGTTTCCTAACATTGTCTTAATGTTATTAGCACGGAGGGAGGAAGACAGGGCCCAGTATTTTGTTTTCCCTCGATATGAAATCCCATCAAGTAAAAGTTTCTCGGATGATTCCAGATTTTTTTTTAGGGTCTTTGTTCTCATTCCCGTGAGTATAGACTCTACATATGTACATGTATAATATTATTATAGATATTCTAGATATATACGTCCAACTCTGGATTATAGGGGAGAGCGGGGAAAGCACGTAATAATTTTCTTAATTCAAGGCGATTTATCTCCTTTGTCCTTCCGTTGTCACGACTAATACCGCAAGGATTAAATCCTTTATCCGATTTACTCCCAACTTTGTTTTAATTCACTTTTTGTGCTCACACAAGCCCCACAATTTTAAAAATCCCTGGACTACAAAGAGGAGCAAAGTAGCTCTGTAATTACATTAGGATTACGCTCAAATTATCTCCCTGTACATGAGATTTAAGTCCTCCATCCTGTGTACGAACAAATATCATTTCCACATTCCTGCAACAACCAAAAAAAATAGATACGTTAATATACTCAGCAAAATCTTATATGAGGATGTATTTCCACAAGTAGAAAATTCTATCATAGGGAGAGAGAGATCCCTTTACGCTCGGACCGTCAGGAGGGACTATTCAAATATATGATGGAAGAAATCATGGAGCTAATTGAGACCACCACAGGAAGGAGTGCAGTGTGCAAAAGTATCCTCACAAATGGAGGAGGGAGGCCGGGGAATATGTTGGCGGTCGTGATCGATGTGAAGTGGTACAATAAGTACTATGATATAGATTAAGTGAAGGAAAGCAGGGATTCCTGCCAGTATGAATTGTTTCGACATCACAGGAGGGCGAAATTCAGAGGTATAAAAAATGTACAGGAGAGATTGAGAGAAAGCGGGAGAGAGCCTTTCTCTCTCTCACTCTCTCTCTCTCTCTATCCCTGCTTCTCCCACTGAAAGAAAAAATTCAATGGGAAAAAGGACGAGAGGGGAGAGAGCTATGAGTGGGATATTTTTTTGTGTGTACAGTAGTAGTGGTAGTAGTAGTAGTAGTAATAGTGGGAGTAGTAAGTACACAGAGAACAACAACGTATGGATTTTCCGGAGTGAAAGAGGAGAAGGAACTGTAGAGCAGTTATCCACACCTGTGTCATCCCAGACACCTGACTTAGACACAAAAATCATCCTTTATATTTTCGTTTCCTTACCAAATATTGCACATTAATGTCTTCCCTTCCTTTCCCTTTTGGTCGTTCGTCCCTCTTTTCTCTCTCTCTCTCTCTCTTTTCTCCAAAAACCTTTGTACAGATACTCTTCCTCGCATTTCCCAAATCGTTTCATAGCCCCACGAATCTGTACTAAAACTACAGTCACACCCGAGCACCAATATAGCCTCATTCATACCCTTTATGGATGTAGGTACATTTTTTAAATCAACCACGGAAAAGATTTCCTAACCGTTACAGGTCTCTGAACGGATAAGTGAGCAAAATATAAAACCAATGTTGATCTACCTTTCATATAGATATAGTATATAGTATAGCAACTGAACTGATAAGCTCATTGATTTGAAACCTTGGGTGCTTTTGTAAGTAGGAGTATAAAAATTTTCGGTATGGTAAAATAAATGGGAAATTTTTCCCCGAGCCAAGAGAACCAATGGTAGGGAAATGTTTTCAACAGGATGGAGATTGTCAATGGAAAACTTGAAGATGAAGCTAATACCTTATGTATTGTACAGGTTATAGGTATTGGATGATTTAAACAGTATGGTGAGAGTCCATGCATGGGTTTTGTATTTTCAGTAACAGAGTGTTCAAAGAGGATGTAGGAGGGACATTTAAAAGGGACTGACAGAAGAAAGCAAGGAAAGTGTTGGCTGGACTTGCTTCATCATTTGAGGCTTCCTGTGTTGCACAAATAGGAATATCTGAGGCTTTTATTCCTGTACCGGATGTGTACTGCGTGAGCCTCTGTGTGTATGTATGTGTGTGTGTGTGTGTGTGTGTGTGTGTGTGTGTGTGTGTGTGTGTGTGTGTGTGTGTGTTGTGTTTGTATGTGGAGTAGGAGTGAAAGGACGGTTGGAGGGATCGGATGGGATCGGGAAGTAAAACACTTGCAGGCAGTCTCTTAGTTTGCTCTCAAGTATTTCCTTATTATTATGTTACGATGAGAGAGTACGCCTCGGCACACATTCCCTATCCTTTCATCTTTTTAAGTATTGGCCCGGCTGGAAAATCTAGTGGTTTTATGTGGTGGGAGTGAGGAGTCGGGCTAACTTTTGACATATTTCGTGCCAACAGAAGATATTGTGTTAAAGTATGTCAAACATTACGGCTCAACGACACATTAAGCACATACTCATGTCCTATGCATGCATAGGCCTGTAGAGCCACAAAAGCAAACATTTCTTCCAGATGACACACACACACAAATACGTACACATATACATACATATAACACACACACATGCACATACACAGTACCAGTCCATGTCCGTACCTTCCCAGTAAATACAATACTTGGCGAGTACACGAACAGACTCAAGATTGTTATTGCATGTGTTATGAGCTAAAAGGGAAAGCGGACATAAAAATGTGAAATTTCATAGAATAAGGATTTCTCTCCGCATACGCTCATTTCATAGTCATTGACTGTGGGTGGGAGGGGGGAGCTTGCTCTCTTTTTTACACTGGGATTTGTTTGTGTACGTACCTAGATATAGATACATCTATGTCCGTGCCTACTATACTATGTACATAGGTACTTGAGGACATATGTCGTCAACACTATTTGGAACAGGGACGAAGCACCGGCCAGAATTCCTCCCAGATATGTTTTCCGATTGTCTTTTATGGACCTGACTGTCTGGTGATAGTTGGTGTGAGTGGGAAATCCTCGTGGATTATATTGTCCATGGGATCCTCATAGTCAGGGAATATGCTCCGCCGTCATGCAAATGCTGGCGTTCCAATAAAAATAAATGCTACTCTCAGATGAGCATCAACACTCCAACAATTGTTTCCTTCCAGCTTTGTTTAGATTTTACAGCCTTCACACATTTGTACACATTTCCTCAAAATGTCCTCAGTCCTTGCGGGGGCATAGTAATTAATTCCCGTAGAAATTCAATATATACATAAACATTGTGTCCTATCTTGAAAGTAAGTCAGCCTTCCGCTCAACCCTTGGAAATTTGAAATAGAGCCATTGAGTCTCCCCAGTCATAGTAATTATTGCTATTTATTGGGAAATATTCTCACGTCATAAGCTTTGAATTTCTTTTCACAACTGGTCCAATTAATATCCTCCTATCATTTCTGTCCTTTAGTGCCGAGATCTCTCTGGAAAGTACCTCTGGCCGTGATTAAGGAAAATTTGGTTTAAAATCCTCCACATCGTAAAACTACCCATTCCTGGCAGAGTTCCCCTAAAAAATCCCTCCAAGTCAGTTCCTTCGAACAACAGAATCTCTCTTGGTCTCTCAATCCGCTACATATCCCACTTTTGACTCAATTCCAAAGACAAGTCCCCAAAATTCCTCTATTTAGCCTGTGATTTTGTTTATAAAACCTTCGAAAGGAGGTTGACAAAGTTAAAGTAGAATTTTAAGTAAACCAAGCCTTGTGGGGCTTCAGTTTTTATAGATACTTTTCGACATGAAGGAGATGAACACGAGGTTTAAATCATTTGTGAGAAATGGGTGCTTCCCCATTAGGAAACTTGAAGGAAGGGATACTCTCCACCCGGAGAGAGCTGGAGGTTTTAAAATTGGACAGTCTGCATATAGTCAGAACTATTTTAAACCCCTACGACGTCCCATCTCAATAATGATAGACATTCACAAACTATGTTTACACTTGCTGTCATAATAATAGATAGCCAGGGCTGAGCATTATGTGGGGGGAGAGATAATCGGATGCGAGCTATCCGATTTGCCTGCTCCGGAGGCCTATGTATATGCATACATAGAGATAGACACTGTAAGGAACGAGGCTGGACTGGAGTTTGTACTTGGAGATTATAATCCTGTCATGTCGTTGACGAAAGCTCGGCCGAGATATTACAAGTAAATTGACACCGTAGGAATACCCCCATATAAAGCTCGTGGCTCATAAAGTAGGGAGAGTGTGGAGCCTAATGAGCTAAGAAAGCACTGGACGTGATTCCTATGTGTACAGTACGGAGAGGGAGAGAGAGTCTCTCCACAAATCCTAATACCATGAGGTTACTCCGAGACTTTGAGCCCAATAAGCAAGAGGGCTAGTTAGCCTATGTGTCAAGCTCGGATGATGACGGGAAGGATGAATATTGATGAAGCCATTGAAGAGGATGATAATGATGATTAAAAGGGAATTGGATGGGTTGAATTTCAAGAGTTGTTAGACGAGTGACGAATATTATATCTTCCTCTACATCCACTCACTCACCCTTTAAAGAGGGACCTTGGGTTTTAAACCCTTCATAAAAATCCCCTGTTTTTCTATGCAAAACAAACCTCGACTTCTGGCTGGGACGAGGATGGAAATTAGTTGGAACTTCCTTCCTTTCAACTTGATTGAACATGAGGGAGGAATAGAGATAGAGAGAGAGAGAGAGAGAGAGAGAAGAAAAACAGAAAAAAGTTTAAGTCTCAATTATTCTTACATCGTACGCTCATACATCTGTAACTGCAAGAGATACATAAAGCTATAAGAGTATTTATAAAAATAAATATGAGTGTTTCTACTTCTGCAAAAGTGTAACTTTTGCATTTCTATTAGATTCCTCTTTTTTAGAAACAACAAAATACCTCGAAGAATCGTAGAGGGAAAAGTTTTCCCTAATAATTGTAATTTACAAGGTGCATGAGTAGGATCCTAACTGGTAGTCAAATGTGAAAGGAAGCTCACACTGGAAGAAATCGTGCATATAAAAGCAAAATCTGCATTTGTCAGAACATCAGGAATTTCCCAGTCTCATTCCTTATTTCACCAGAGTCTTTCTGCTGGAAAAAAGAAAAATATTGTAAAGTAATCATTGTACTGTCATAATTTAAAATTCCGAACTCCTTCCTTGAAACTATTTCCAGCAGACTACTCTTCCCCCCAATTACTTTTGAGTTAGTGGGGGTTTCTGTAATTACAAACAATTAAAAATTGCCAACAGCAACTGGAATTACATGGTTTGCATGTTCAGGATCCCAGCTGTCACGGAATGGTTAGGTTTGTGGACGGTAGCGATCCTGTACTCACATCCAGACGGACTACATCCATACATATATGTATAATTATTTCTAAGGGAAATTATTTTATATGCTGTAGCTCCATGGGAGTAAAGGGTGATGGGGGGGGGGGGTTACATCCCTGGTATGAGACAATGCTCTTGTATATCATAAAGTATGTTATAATATCTAAATGATGGGAGGGACATGGTGGAAGAGACGTGCACAAGGTGGATTTATACAAATGAGTGACAACTTTTGACCTGGAACTTTACCCAAAACTAGCCAAGTTTTTTCCCTCGCTGGCAGTTCCCTCATTTGATTTGCATTGCAAAATTCAACCTCCAGCAAACACTAATCTTTCCCCTTGGGTTCCCATGAATAAAGAAACAATTCTGTCCCACCAAAAGCATTAGGATCCTCCTCATCCCTCAGGTTCTTTCCAGCCACCTAACAAGCCCCTGTTATTTTTCCATCCATGCTTTTACCACTCCCGACAAATGCTCCTCTCACAGTCACATTTCCTCCTCAGATTTACATTTACCATCTCCACTATTGAAGGACGGGTCCTTTTGTAGGAGGGAATTTAAACATCTGAAAAAATTTTTAATTCTTACTCAAGTACTGTAATAACTCACTTGTATGTACATTCTTCCAGTCATTTTTCATACATCTTTTTGATTTCTAGCAGGTGTTCTCCCAACTTCAATTTTTAGCGCAACTTTTTTCCCCTGGAATTAATTAACAGTTGAATTTATAATTATCTTTCTTTTTGCAAAAATAAATAATTACTGATATTATTTCAAATAATAATTTCAAAAATAATAATAATTATGTTAAACAGAATTTTCTAACGAAGCTTCAATGAAGTAACATAATTTCAAGGAGGATTTATGTAAGGTTCCTTACATGTACACAATTACATGATCTTGACATAAAAAAAACATTTTGTGGCGCATGTAGTTCATGAGGCTAATCCATTTGAAAAGAAAACCCCTCAATGGTTGAATGCTCAATGTGGACTTCGCGTAAGAAAACATTTACATATTTCAATAAAGCCTGAATCCGTGGTTTTAACGCGTTTCTTCCCTTGAATAATGCCCTCGTATGTATGTAACTAAAGGAAATGTATTTCATACTCTTATGGAGTGATGCTATGGAGAGTGATCCCATATAATTTACTCATACATAGTGTCCCATATATGTACGTAGTTCATTGTATCCAGAGAGCCTTCCATGGACTCAGCATTAGAGAGTTAACTAAGATGCCGGAGTCAGTGTGCGTAGAGTATGAGAGGAGCTATTGGACGTATATGTACATATGTAGATACATATCTGTAGTTAAATATGTAGAGAGACATTTTCCGCACCCCCGTTCCGACTCCTCCACGACTCTTTACTTTTGCCTTGTCTGAGTAAATAGAAGAACTGTGTGTGTAAGCTTTTAAAGTTTCCTGAAGCTTGCGACAGCCACATAATGTGAATGCATTAGGGGAGAAGCATATTTTATTATCAAGACTTTGAACGTCGTCTCCAGATGGATTACAAAATGGAGAATACTTAATGCCGTCAATCCGAATCATATTCCCTGGATTTTCTCATCCACCATAAAGACACATAATGTCACATATGTGCACATGAGACAGTCATCTGGCTTCGTCCATCAAAAATGTCATGCGTATTTAAAGTCACTCTCAATTTACCCCTCCCCCCCTCTCTCTCTCTCTCTCTCTCTCTCTCTCTCTCTCTCTCTCTCGAGCCATTCTCCTTCCTATTGCATTCCCATTAAAGACTCCACAATTTCCCCAAACAATTCATTCCCTCTCCCACCTCATCTTCCCTCCGTCGTCCCAAGTCAACTCAAATGCCAAAACAGTTAATGAAAGTCAGTCAAAATCTTACACTTCCCAGGCCTTCCCAGCCCATACATAAGGAATCTATAAAAACTTGAAATGAGTAAACACTCCCAAACCCTCCCGACCCGCTTTTATTTCCGGAATGACAACTGTTGTTTCTCAACCTTGAATCAAATCCGAAGTTTATGGGCAAATGCACTTAGATTGGGTTATGTTCTAAACAATTTTTTCCACTTATGAATATTCCGCCCGTACACTTTCAACTCCTTACTTCCCAAATGCACGCAGCCGTTCGGATAGGAACACCAGTGTTATAATTCGCCGTGGCAGTCAGAAAAAAAAAAGAGTTTTTTCTTTATATAGTGCCTCGCTCCTCTCCTCTCTCCCTTGAAATTAAATTTAAATTTATGGGGCGATCTGCTACATTTGTACGATCCTTCCTCGTGAAACCTTTTACTCGGAATGGGTCTCGTAGATCCACTTCCTTAAATATGGGAGCCATTCGTGTCAATATGAAATGTAGGATGGGGGCGATAGGAGCCACAAAAGAATTAATGAGCATGGAGTAATTATATGAAATAACCTGTTACATGTATCTATATCTACAGGGAGAGGAGGAGGAGGAGGTCCAATAAAAGTAAGCGAGAACTCACACGTTCGGCTGGTGTTGATGGGAAGTGTGCTGGAAGCTGCTATACTAATAGATTACATGGTAAGTAGCCCTTTGCGTGTAGACTCTGCGTAAAAGTCCAGGTAGACAAAATACAGGCTGGGAACTTATAAACTACTCGCACTGCTCCGGTCCAAGTCCACAAGGGACTTCCGTACATATACAGTATCCACTCTGTACACCTACAAATATCCGTTTAGGAACGTATGTACCTTTTTATTAAGTACACGGCTTGTATCCCAACTATTGATCCGATACTTGACGCTGTAACAACAACGAGGATAAATATACAAGGTTAAGGAGAGAAAGACCAGGAGATTTCAACGAAATGAAACCAATGTATCTTTCTCGATCCACTGAGTGAGAGGATATATGGAGGAGACCCTGTCTCACTGAATTGTATAAAGTGTGTATAGCGTAGTACATAGTCGTGGAGCAAAAGTTTCATTTGAACTTTCCTTTTCGGCTCGGTCCATATAGATATGTATAACATGCGGATGTATGTTACATGTATCTACTAGTAACGGAGCTCATCTTTTTCTCAGCAAGGGTGTTTGTTGTGGATAGATCCATTTGGGAGTGTGGCTTCATATGTACTACTGTAGTCTTGGCTGCTGGGGAGGTTGAGCCATAGGAGAAACTACGGCGGACACAGGATACAGTTTCTAATGTGAAAAGCGAAAACTCCCGGATGTGAGTGATGGTTGGACAGTATCCGTTTCGCACATCTCTTCAACTTCTCTTTCAATAGGAAGGTCTGACATTATAAATGGCACACCAATTGGCCCCTTTCAAGCTTCTGACTCGTTCAAATTTATCTTTGGATTTATTCCTTCCAATTCGTTCTAACTCTTCTCTCTCTCTCCCTCTCTCTCTCTCTCTCTCTCTCTCTCTCTCTCTCTCTCTCTCTCTACTCTCCTCACAACCAACTCACTCTCCGCTTCTTTGACTCCTTCCGTTTTGAAATTATATTCCTCTTTTTTTCCCAAACGCACACATTACATTTATGGATGTGTTCCCCTTTATTTTATCCACCTCTCAGCTCTCACCTTTCCCTTTCAAATCTCTCCAGCTGAAACAACTTGTCATCGGTCTGAGTGTCAGGAGAAGCGCATATATTCTCAGGCTCAGGCAACAACCCCCAACATTGAGGTATACATACATATGAGCACTCTCCTCACCCAAAATTTTATTGACTCCCCACAATTTTCATATGCTCTCATCATGAGGAAATTATGACCTGAGAGGTTCATAAAATAGGACAATTAATGCAATTTTCCCCTTCATTGAGAGCGGGATGATTTGGAGAGAAATTATTGAGTTCTCTTAATTTGTGAAACAGTTACTATCTCCTATTTAGCCCCAGCCTTGAGTTCCTTAGTAGAGGAGGAGGAGGAGGGGACGCTCCGTAATGTTATTTGAGGAGCGGATTTATCATGCCCAAGGACTATCTATAAGTAATATGTATATGTATGTAGATAACTTTGTACATATCTATTTGCATATGAAAATTCCAGATGAAGCCTTACATGCCCTGCTTGGGCTGAGCATCTGGAGCATCTGAGGGAACGTGAAGCCACAGAGCACACACAATTGAGACGGGCATACATAAGTGAAGATAGGAGGAAGGAGAGGTGCTAAAATTAAAGCCGATGGTGACAAAGTATGAGCAAAATTTCCACCCTCTTTATTCTAGTAAACTTTGCTATTCTTTTCTTATCAGAAGAATGCATTAGCGTATGTTTCTTGGAGACTCTTCCCTTTCTCTCTCTCTCTCTCTCTCTCTCTCTCTCTCTCTTTCACACACACTCTCACTCTCAATCTCAATTCAAAGGAGGAAGTTGGATCCATAATCCATAGTATGTTGGTGGGATATATGTAGATAGATAGTTGAGACACACACTCTAGTATTGAGGAGTTGAGCTTGGCTGAGACTATGTATAGGCTGAAGGGAGGGGAATGGTATGCATGGCCTGGTGTGTAACCTCACGTAACCAGAGACGGGTAATATTGATGCGCCATTGGAATGGATAGGGTGAAAAGAATGCTGAATTTGCCTGGCTAAATGGATGGCTTAATCTTCAGAGAATTCCATCCAACTGTTACAAATGCCATTATAATAGAAACGTCGAGGACAACGGCAACGACAATAACGCTTCTGGATACATTTACCATTTTATATATTACCCTAGTTATACTCTCCGTCCTTTCTTCTTCGCCATTGTGACGGGGAGCAGTTAGTGAGTGTACACAATGGGAAGCCAACAAGACTCTCCTTCCTACCTTTTCTTGAACTATAGTCACACATTCAAAGGCCCTTCCATTTGTACAGGATGTAGCTCCAATGGAGAAACACGGACTTGGCAAAATCCCCTCCGTTCTTGTTGGAGTCAGTCAACTTGTTTCAAAACTGGAAGTCAAAAGAGAAAGCAGCAGGAGCTCCCTCCCATTAACTCTTCGAAAGCAGCAGCTGAGTAAAGTTTAATTCATGATTGTGCATAGGTAAACGTGCATGTGTGTGTGTGTATGTGTGTGTGTGTGTGTGTGTGTGTGTGTGTCGATGTGTCTGCATGAATTCCAAAAGGATCCCAGTTGGCCGAGGACACGGACGAGGCGGAAGCTCCTCAACTATACTCTAAATCCACCGACGATAATCAACTCTCGTGTATTCCAAGTCACGGCCACTTTTTACATGATCTGATTGCATCCTCCATTCCACTAATGCTCTTCCTCTATCTCACCGCAGCCTTTTAAATCTCCCTTATCAATGTGTACACTTTTTATATGCACACATCCCACCAGCCCCCAATATGTACAATTGGACCTCCCTACATCCGTACATGTGCGTGCGGAGGACACATAATTATATACATACACTTATAAAACACATCATTGCTACCCTGCCAATGACCCTTGCCCTTTACTGTAGTAGCCAGTTACACACTCTTCAAGATCAATACCAATAATAAAAAAATAACTAGCTCTATTTTTTTTTCTTCTCCCTGTAATAACTCCCCATATGTCAGTAAATACAGTCCTCTTGAAAATCTCAAGCGTTATTTTTACACTACATGCTATTTCCTTTATTCCAAACATGTCCGAAGATCTGAGAAGTGTGTAAATCACGGTGTCAATATATTCCATGGACTAGAAAAGGAACGGCTTGTACATACATACAAGGCTTGAGTCATAAAATTCTCCCAGAGCTCTCCGAAAAACTTCCGCACAAAAAAAGTCCATATTCTGTGGAAGCTGTTAGGATTTTGTTTTGTGAATTTCTTCTATTATACTGTATTTGTACATCTAGTTTATACAATCTACTTGTTATTACAGTTGATGGGTTTCATTTGACATCTTTTGACGATTGAAGTCTCTATTTGATGGGTTTTGAGGAAAACTTTCTAATTATTCCTGTGGTGTGTTGTTACAAAAGAGTATAAAACTTATAAATAGGGGGTCAAAGGTTGGGGAGCTAGCATGTAAGGGGGATATGGCTAAGAAGAAAAAGTAGGGATAAAAAAGGGAAATGTTGGAGGGACAGGAGGAGGGACAGGAGGAGGAGGAGGAGGGAGAGAAGAAAAGGAAGGAATAACCGATAAATTAAACGGAATTTATTTACTCAAAAGGAGGAAACGATCATAAAAAAAGAGTTGATGGAAGTTTTGGGGTTTTGAAGCCCTTGTTTCTTTTTTCGTTACAAACACGCTATAAATTACTAATTCAAGTTGCTTTCAAATAATACAGTAGTTGAAAACAACCCACGAAGTCATAATTCATTCACACCTTCCCATTTCTGATTTGAATAAAATACACACACACACACACTCTCTCTCTCTCTCTCTCCCTCACAAGCATCTCCGTCGCCCACCAACAACGAGAAAAACCCATCCTGCCAATACTATATGTGTGTCTACAACCGAGCCCACTCACCAACAGATACGCTTCACTTTACAGTCATTTTCCCACAGCCAATAACAATACGTTCCATTTCCACAGCTGTATAATTCACAAAGCGTTTGTTATCTCCGCTCCGAACCACCACCATCACCACCACCTTCTACCAAACAGTGAACATCCCAAAGATTCCCAACAACAGAACAGACACCACTCTCGGAAGGTGAAATTCCTGAAAGTGCTCATATGTACATGTCTAGTCCTTGGGATATGTGTATGGAACTATACTCACGCTAAAATCCGACATCCATGGAAGATTACGCATATAGTGGGTGCGTAGAGAGAGAGAGAGAGAGAGAGAGAGAGAGAGAGAGAGAGAGAGAGAGAGAGAGAGAGAGAGAGAGAGAGAGAGAGACAAACTAACATGTAAATCCCTCCTCGTGCTCATGTATAGATCCAAATCTATAATTTATAAACGCTATCTAAAAAGTTACCACCTAAAATACGCAAAAGCCCAGACATGTCATGCATGATGGTTAATCTATGATTTACTAAACAGCAATTCATAATGGAGGAGAAACCCTGAAATTATTTTTGTGATACCATGGGTTTACATGATACAGCCAATCCTATAATTTCCATGAACAAATCACCCCTCACTCCTTTGCATGCCACTAGGGCTGGGATATGATTGCCGTCCGCAATTATGAGAGGATTGCAATTACTGCAAAAACAACCAATATTTACAAAACTAACCCTTCCATCATGCTACCTTACCTTGGGTGCAGGTCTACTGCTACTGCATTGCCACCTCATTCTCAAGTCAGAATGTCATGTTCATAATTATGGCCACTACACGATTCATTTCATGTAAATCCCAGTGACTTCCTGGTTCCTAAACTTGTGCTATTTCAATTTCACAAACAACTATACAAATACTACTGCAAAGCTATAAACCTCCTCGGGCCAGCCTCTCATTTAATTACCATTTGCGGACTTTGAGACTCTCTTCGTTCGGGTTTATAATAATTACCATTAATTGTTTTCAGCTCATATAAATCCCTCCGTGCATGCATCAATTATCTCCTGAGACGAAAATACGAGAAGCTCTATATAATTATTAATGTTATTTCTTTCAAAAAACAAAACAGATTCTTTTGGGAACTCTACTAGCCCCAATTGAATATCCAGACATTGACAGGTTTTAAGGAACAAACTCATGACTCCCTGACAAATGATACTTGCATATGACCCTACGAGTAAATATTAGTAACTGACATGTTACAACGCGGGGGATACCTGGGAAGCAAAATTGTTTACCTGGACTCCTACTCAGAGCCAAGTGAACCCTATGAACACAATACTATTCGAAGGAGTACAGAAACCAGTGTCTTTTAACAACTACGGAGACGCTGGAACAAATCTTTGGAAAAAATAATAACTTCTTCAAATTTCTAAATTCTACAGCTCCTCATGCCAGTCTTCAAATTTCAAAATGTCACTTTCCCTCTCACCGCAGCCCTCATGCGGACGCTCTCTTGTGCTTATTGTGAGCTGAGTACATACTAGCTCGGAATTCGGAGAAGGAGATGTAATAGCTAGAGGAGACGGATAGGATTTGCTGGTTATTTTTATGATAGGGGTTGATCAAAAGGTACGTAGTTCAGGAGATCTTGTTTAGTTAAGCTGGAGGAAATTCACTAGAAATGAGGGGACTGTCAACAGACGGAGAGGCGGCTGGGAACGGTCCTAAGGAAACAGACACAAGGATCGGGGAAAATAAGGGAGAAGGTAAATGAGACCAGTTTAGTCTTAACAACAAACAGGAGGAATTTCCCCATCCAACAATACGTGATCAATGTGACATATTGAATTGGGACTGGGAAATATATCCTTGATTATAGTCATTGGATGAGGGAAAACTAGGAAATAAAATATGGAGTCCGATTTGTGTCCCAATTGAAGTAGCAAGCGAGGAGAGCGAGTACAAGACAGAGAGAGAGAGAGACAGAGAGAGGCAGAAAGAGAGAGAGAGAGAGAGAGCCCAGAGCGGGAGTATAACCAGAGAAGTGGAAAGTAGCTCTGTCTTCCGCCTCCCGAGCCACAGCAACAAGACACATGGACTCGATTTCCCATTTCTTTTAAATTCTTGAAACTTTCTCAAACTGTGCAGTCTAGTGTGATATAGACTAGTACTGTATGTGGTAGTTACAATATAAGGGAGTCCCAGAGTTGAGAGTCAGGGAGAAGCGGATGAGAGGGTCCAAGACCGGAATCACAAGGAAGACCAAGAGAGTCGGGGAGTCCTCAGAGGGGCCAATGCATTTCAAAATGGCATCAACTCCCCAAGCTTGAGTACGTACTGATACCCGACATTAGACATGAAAGAGAAGGAGCGAAGAGAAGTGGAAATACGGAAACGAAAGAAATATTTTTCAATTCAAGGCGGGCAAAAACGGGGAAGGAATGGAGGAACCCAGAGCAATTTGAATGGAAGGCAACTGAGAGAATTATTTCCGAGCCAGGCAAGTTACTAGAGTCATTTTTTCCATTGTCTTAAGTCCACCACTGACATTTGTCTTAGCCTTCCCAAAGGACACTATGACAATAAACTCCGTTGAACTTGGAGGCAGCAACAGGGAACAACTCGAGAATTTTTCACATTCATATCCAGTTCCTTCCCTTATCCCTTCCCTTGTCTCTATCTCGTTTTTCCCCCTCTCTTTCGTATTCACCCTTCCACATAATTTTTTTTTTTTCAAATACAAACACCCAAGCACCATTCAACTTGACATATCAACTCTAACTCTAGTCCCGGAGGCTCCCATATTCAAAACCGTTTACTTCAACGATTCCGTTCAGGCCCTGTCGTTGTCCTCAATTCTACCTTTTTACAACCCAGACACTAACATATGCCCTCATGTACTACAGTATGCACATAATACTCACACTTTTGAGAACTCGTCTGGAAAGTCTTCCGACGAAATCGGAATCCAAGATGGTCATTTTTGTGTAATTATAATAAGATATGCTATGGGGATTAAACTCACGGAACACCTTCCATAGAAATTGTTAAAACGAATTGGGTGTACTGTACCTTGTCGTCTAACCTTAGGAAGTAAATACAAATATCTATTTATGGGACAAGGAATTAAACAAACATTTCTTTTCCATTTCTGGATCATTCAAGACAACGATGCTCCCTCTTTTTTTCCCTTTCAAACTCCTCCGACGTCCTTTTTGGAGGTTTGGAGGGAGATGCAAATAGCCAGGGATAAAATAATGCTCCACCCTTGCAATTACCACAGCGCTTCGGAATGGGCTCAACCCCTCCTCACAGTAATATACTGCATTTAGTGGCTCATTTCGTTTACTTTACTTGACCCATTTCCAGTCCTGATTAATTCTTCTAACCTCATACCTATAATGCTTCCTATATCCCAGCCCCAGTCCAATAATGGTCCTGGCCCTGACAGTCAATTTTACCGAGTTTTATTACCCCATACCAGATTTTCCCGTTAGTTCATCTTCACCCTCCCCTCATCCCCCCCCCTTGTTTTTGTTAACACGCATAATTTAAACGCTGGACCCCAGGAATATCTCTGTACCCTGGGAACAATCAAAGGTCCCAATAATACTAGTTATTTGGTGTGTTTAAAAATCCTGAACAGTAAATATCACTTAGGGAGGAATTTCATACAGAACGTACATAATAATTATGTAATTATGTATGTACATACATATATATCCATAGGATTAATAAAATCCTTGGAAATGAACATACTGGAAATTGAACGTGCAGAGGAATAAAATTTAATGATTTATCCTTCCCGTGTTGAATAAGTGAGAGAAACAAATGGATGTAAACATTTCAGCACGACATTCTCCTATGCCATTCCTTATGATTTTGGCTTGCGTACAGTTATATGCATTCCAGCTCCAATTGAGTTTTTATTACAGTACTGTCAGCACTGAATAAATTGAGTGAGTTTTTGTCAAGACAGGGAAATATCACAACATGAAAACAGTGTGTGGAGAGAATGAGTGAGGGTGGGAGCCTTCAAAGGTCCATTTAATGGATTGAGAGGGACAGTAGATACTACATAGAGGAAAAATTTTGAAGGAATAAAAAAAAAGTTGTTGTCGCTTATTTTGAGTGAAAATTTTTAAATTACAACTGTTAAGTGTATAATAAGTAAGCACGTGCTTCTCAAAGTTCATGACCAGAGTTCATTTGTTTCCAAAAGATTTGCAAGGTTTAAAAAGAAAGAGGCGGATGTTTGGAGGTCGAGGGAGAAGTAAATCCATCAATTGTGCGTGTTCAAAGCTCATAATAACTTTTTTGGGTAGAAAATGTGTAGGAAACAGCATTGAGTGCTCGGGCTGAACGAAAAAGCTTTATTTGAGTAATCTATGCGTATGTATTTGCTTTATATATATTTCTCTCTTAGACAAAAAAAAATCCGTATGTTAATGTTAATACATATGGGGGGGCAGTTACACAGTCAACAGTACATCTCGGAGGGCAAAAGTTCTCTCCTATACTGACAAACTAAAGGCATGCCGGACTGCTGGGGGGGAAATCATAAAAATATGCCAAAATCTACGCTCACGTGAAAAATGAGTGTATTTATGCATCTTCCCGGTGCATTTCTAAAGGAATCAAATATTTAATGGCCATTTCCCACATTCTTTTTGCGCCCTCATCGTGTCTAACCCACACTTAGCATTAGTGCTTTACTCAAGTCTGGATTTTGGTAATTTTATCACTCCCTCACCCAGGCACATACTCAAAATGATAGGGGTACTAAAAAAAATCCGGATTTACATATATCTATGTAGAATACCTCCCGTGCATATCCATCCGAATGCTTTCGGAGATGTGGTATAGGCAGGCAGACCGTATGGGAATAGTTATGGTTCGAAGGAACATTGCGGCATTTTGGTATACTTATACAAATCTGCATACACACAGATAATTTGTATGTATGAGCATCAGTGGGTCTTGCATCGGGAAAAAAAAACTTCCCTCCGATTCCTCCCACAGAGATATACACATCTTTTTATGCGTCAGACAATTTACCCCGGTGATTGTGAGTGTATACGTAATGTCCAAAGTAGGGACGAGTAGGGATGAAGACACGTCAACGTAATTGACTCTATATTTTAAGTGAGAAAATAATCTGTCTTCATTCTGTTCCAAAGTGGTGAAATGACTCTCCTGTGCGTACACACTTATCTTCCCTACCACCAGCAACTTCACACACACAAACACACACACACACACACACATACACATACACATACACATACACATACACATACACACACATACACATACACATACACATACATACACACAAGCACATATATAAACATAAGAAAAAACACATAAGAAAAAGCACAAATGAACATACACACAGGTCTGAACCATCTGTTTTCACTCCTCTATTTTTCCTTCAGATTTAGATACCAGGTAGATCCACATACACAGGAATAGCACACATGTGTACATACATACACAAACTACATAGGTGCACCCTATTCCCAATGGGTGGATAAATGCCAGAGCTGCATCAAACCGTGTGAACGAGTAATTCCCGAGGATTTTCATTCCTTAAAAGCCCTTTACTATTTAGAATATAATAACTCACTACTTAATTTAGCATGCTAATGAGTAATTAAAATTGGGCGAAGGAGTCATAGTTGCCTCAAAAAGAATTCCCATTTCCATTACTTCCCCTGCCCTTGAACTCTTTTAATTCTAATGGTTGTTGCTTACCACTTACTGTACAGTACGGCCTCCAGTACGGGCTCTCTCCCCACCGTCCTCACATGTCACACTGACATATTCTAATATCTAATAATTATACATTGCAATAATAAAATGGAAAGATTTCAACGCTTTCTTAAATTAGAGGTAATAGTCTCAAGGCGTTCTGTTACAAGGAATTCACCTGTGAAATAATTAAACGTCTGCACGTTCCCCTCCGATTGCCTTTCCTGTACTTATGTACGTATGTACGTACGACAGCTATGTACATACAGTATGAATTATGTCTGGAAAGTATTTATGGATATGTAATAAGGACTGTAGGAAATAAAGGCTGGAATGTTGGAGGGGATCAAGTTGAACAAGTACAATTACAGATACGGGGGAAAAGATCCAACTTGTTCAATCTGATATTTTCCGTATGTATCTGGATTGATTGCTCGGAACGAAATAAAAACTAATCAAAAATATCATATTATACTCTGGAGCTTGAGGCTAACTAGGACTTACAATGGACCGTGCTCCAGGCAGAGAGTGCACATTGATCCAACTCACAATCAGCATTGCACTAAATGGTCATACTTTTTCCAAGACGGTCCTCATCTCCTGACTAGTTCCTTTTGGAGAGCCCTCACATACCGGAGCCGAGTCACTGTTTGACTGCAGGAGTTGCAGGAGTCCGAGTCCGAATGGGATTGTAAAGAGTGAGTGCAGGAGGCAGGTAAGGGGTCATATCATGAGAAAGATTGCAACTGATCTGGAGTCAGGGAAGGAGGACGAGAGAGCTGGGAATGTTTCCCTTGCTCATGGACGGAGGTTACTCTATGTGTGTGTGTCAAAGGTGGGCACATATCCTATATTCATGTATACATGTTTTTTATGTATGTTCGCACATTTTCCGAATATTTGTATGCAATATATGTAGGCTGCAAGTTTCTACTAAAAAATGTATGATATAATTATGTATGCTGTGAATACTGTATGTACGAGTATGTATGTATGTATGTATAAAAGGCCGGGAGATTTAGGTATGTATGCACCGTGTATGTTCAGCGAGCTCCATCTGTATTTTCTTGGCATGGTCTGTGTCTATTGGTGTATTCGCATTTTTTATTTCCTGCTGCAATGCAAACGATTTCTAGACGTTTTGACTGAAACCTACGACACTAGAAATTAATATTTTTAAACTTAACTATCATAAATTGTATTTAGTTTTTACAAAGGTTCATAACGTTCAACAAACACTTTTATAGGCACGTGTACATATATTTATGCATACATTTATTTATATGCATATATGTATGATTAAATTTCTGGAAAAATTTATGTAAGCAAAATGTATGCTCTTTGAAAACTATAAAATGTATGTATGATTTAGGATAGGCAATTGTTTTGCCCAGCTTTGGTGTGTGTGAGTGTGTGTGTGTGTGTGTGTGTGTGAGTGTGTGTATCTCCTTCTGAGCTTAGAACAAGGATTTCAACTCTCTGATGGTTTTCAATGTGATTACCAAGTTATCTTGGGGAGAAAAGGATGAAATGTCATTACCAGGATTCTATCATGCGATTTATCCCTGAGGAAAGCGAAAAAATAGGAACTGAATTTATCTCCAGTGTCGGTACATAGGTGGAATATTTCCCGCCTATATAAATAACTGAGGGTGGTTGGCTCAACTAGTACTTACTACATACATAGGAGTAGGCTCCTGTGTGTGTGAAATGGATCCGAGGAATCGTTCTATTTTAACAGTTGTTTATTCCATTTATTTTCCTGCGTGCTTGCCCCCGGATATATGAGAATCATCTCAGAAGTAGGGACACGGGCAGGTTAATATTATTAGAGAAATATTGTTCTTGTCGATTATATAATACTAACCTGGAACCACTTCAATAAATGAAAGCTCATTTGTATACATATGCAGGGCATACGGTGCGGGAATTCAAGTCTGATCCATTTGTTCAATTTGGAAAATTTTCTGGAAATGAATCTTTCGTGTGTTACACAGTGTGACATACAGTATGATGTAGGAAATAGATTACAAATTAAAGAAACATTTTATATTTATACGGATTGAATATTATTGAGTTAAAGGGGTGTCTGTCACTGTCACTACTGTAGTTGAAATGACTGAATTTATTTTCAGTGTAATTGTCGCATTACTGTTTTACTTACTGACAAGCAAAGTGTTTATGATGTCCTAAATTCTAAATTTTAAACTGGTTTTAATTGTTTAGGGTCTTGGGTTTTTGAAGTTTTACGTACAGTGCACATAGTGTTCATACTTATAATTATGTATTGCATTTTAACTCAAACTCCAAAACACAAGCCCAGCAACATGTAGAGAATCTCGCTAGTAATTTGCTGTAATAGTAATGTTCAAATATGGATTTCGATGCAAACCTGATTTTCGATTCCAACCAGATTTTCGATTCCAACCTGAATTTCGATTCCAACCTGAATTTCGATTCCAACCTGAATTTCGATTCCAACCTGAATTTCGATTCCAACCTGAATTTCGATTCCAACCTGAATTTCGATTCCAACCTGAATTTCCTTTCCAACCTGAATTTCCTTTCCAACCTGAATTTCGATTCCAACCTGAATTTCGATTCCAACCTGAATTTCGATTCCAACCTGAATTTTGATTCAAATCTTAATTTCAATACCAAACTCAATTTCGATTCAAATCTCCATGTCGATATAAATTTTGATTCCGATTCAAATCTCAATGTTTATATAAATTTTAATTCCGATTCAAATCTCAATGTTTATATAAATTTTAATTCCGATTCAAATCTCAATGTTTATATAAATTTTAATTCCGATTCAAATCTCAATGTTTATATAAATTTTAATTCCGATTCAAAGCTCAATGACGATATAAATTTTAATTTCTATTCAAATCGTAATTCAGATACAGACCTGAATTTCTATCCAAACCTTAATTCCGACGCAGACCTGAATTTCGATTCAAATCTTAATTTAAATATTAATTCCGCTTAAAATCTTAATTTAAATATTAATTCCGCTTAATATCTTAATTTAAATATTAATTCCGCTTAATATCTTAATTTAAATATTAATTGCGCTTAAAATATTAATTGAAATATTAATTTCGACTCAAATCTTAATTATTATTCAAATATTAATTTCGACTCAAATCTTAATTATTATTCAAATATTAATTTCGACTCAAATCTTAATTATTATTCAAATCTGAACTTCGATGCAAATCTGAATTCCGACTCAAATCGTAATAATTATTCAAATCTTAATTATTATTGAAATCTGAATATCGATGCAAATCTGAATATCAATGCAAATCCGAAATTCGAATCAAATCTTAATTTCGATTCAAATATTAATTCCGCTTAAAATCTTAGTTTAAATATTAATTCCGCTTAAAATCTTAGTTTAAATATTAATTCCGCTTAAAATCTTAATTTAAATATTAATTCCGCTTAAAATTTTAATATAAATATTAATTCCGACTCGAAACTTAATTATTATTCAAATCTGAATTTCGATGCGAATGTGAATTCCCACTCAAATCTGAATTATTATTAAAATCTGAATTTCGATGCAAATCTGAATATCGATGCAAATCTGAATACCGATGCAAATCTGAATATCGATGCAAATCTGAATTTCGATGCAAATCTGAATTTCGATGAAAATCTGAATTTCGATGCAAGTCTGAATTTCGATGCAAGTCTGAATTTCGATGCAAATCTGACTTTCGATGCAAATCTGAATTTCGATGCAAATCTGAATTTCGATGCAAATCTGAATATCAATGCAAATCCGAAATTCGATGCAATTCTTAAATTAAATTCAAATATGAATTTCGATGCAAATCTGAATATCGATGCAAATCTGAATTTCGATGCAAATCTGAATTTCGATGCAAATCTGAATTTCGATGCAAATCTGAATTTCAATGCAAATCTGAATTTCGATGCAAATCTGAATTTCAATGCAAATCTGAATTTCGATGCAAATCTGAATTTCGATGCAAATCTGAATTTCGATTCAAATCTGATTGACGAGATTTTGATCGATTTTTAGTTGAAATGAATTAAGTCATGAATATTAACAATATGTGAATTTTCAAATGCTCTATTGTCGGTGAAGAGGCAAAATGGTCTGTGGAATATGTATTAGAAGTAAAATGGTCTACATGAGTTTTTACTAAATGTAAAATGGAATTGGATGAATCAATTTTTAAAAACAAAATGGTCTACACACAATTTCGTCTAAAAGCAGATTGGTCATCATAGAGAAACGAAAAAGAAAGTAAGTGGAATATGAATATTGACTGCATATCCTTAAACGATGAGAGGAATATGAATTTGCACAGACAAACAGCCAAATATTTAAGTCTAAAAACGCATGAATAAATGAAGTAAAAATATTGTTTTATCTAATGAAAGTTATTTACCAATGATTTGTGAGCTGTATTATTTCAACTTATAAATACGTAATCATTACTTCTCATAAGTAAACGTCGTCACATGCCCGTTCGGGATCGAAATGGAATTTTGTGTGAGCTTAGGTTCGTGGCCCAATGTCCCAACTAGAACAACATTCCGGGCCATCTCGCCCTTGTTTTCACGAGAAATCGAGCAGAAGTTTTAAATTCTAACTCGTCGATAAAAGGGTCCCTGTCCAAATTAACTTTTCCAATGTTAAATACCATAAGAAATTTTCATTTTGGAAAGTTGGTGCTATATGATGAATGGTACATTTATGGCAGGCATGCATCAGAAGTCGTACCAAGGTTCAAATACTGACCACTATTGATAACTAATGGTTTTTTGACCTCAGATTGACCAATATTGGTCACAAATGGTTTCTCAGCCTCAGTTTAGTCAATATTGGTCACAATAATTTGTTTGGCCTCAGTTTGACCAATATTGATAACAATTGGTTTTGCAGCCTCAGAATGGCCAATATATTGCTCACAATTAGTTTTTTGGCCTGACATTGACCAATATCATTTAATTATTATTTCTTCCATTTGTAGTAAAATCGCTGAAATTTTTGCAATCGTGTACATGTCATCAAGCAGAGTTGGAATATTTTGTGGCTTTTGAATAACGCAGTTAGTTATTTGAGCAAATCCTGAAAATATTTCGCAAAGCTCAGATCGTTGCAAATTTGAAGAGGCTTCATTTGAGTCTTTTATTCGAATTTCCCGTACCCTATCATGCAAACAATTACTATAATTGGCATCAAAACAATTTTTGAAAAACTTTTTGCGGGCATAAAAAATTAAGGAATTGATTCGCTGAAAACAATGAGTATGCTTTGCGTGTCTTGTCCCAACGAACATAAAACGAGCTACGACGAAAATGAACAAATCTGAGGCTCAGAGACCAGCTGTGATGAAAGTAGACGAATTCGAAGCCAAGAAACCAATTGTATTGGCCAATTGGATAAATCTCAGATCAAAAAACTTATGGTGACCAATATTGGTCAATCTCAGGTCAAAAAACTAATGGTGACCAATATTGGCCAATCTCAGGTCAAAAAACTAATGGTGACCAATATTGGCAAATCTCAGGTCAAAAAACTAATGGTGACCAATATTGGCCAATCTCAGATCAAAAAACTAATGGTGACCAATATTGGCCAATCTCAGGTCAAAAAACTAATGGTGACCAATATTGGCCAATCTCAGATCAAAAAGCTAATGGTGACCAATATTGGTCAATCTCAGATCAAAAACCTAATGGTGACCAATATTGGCCAATCTCAGATCAAAAAACTAATGGTGACCAATATTGGCCAATCTCAGATCAAAAAACTAATGGTGACCAATATTGGCCAATCTCAGATCAAAAAACTAATGGTGACCAATATTGACCAATCTCAGATCAAAAAACTAATGGTGACCAATATTGGCCAATCGGAAGCAAAGAAACCAATTGTGGTCAATATTGGCCAATCTGACGCAAAGAAACTAATTTGTGGTCAATATTGGCCAATGTGAGGTCAAGTAACAAATTGTAGTCAATACTGGCCAATATGAGGTCAGGTAACCAATTGTGGTCAATATTGGCCAATATGAGGTCAGGTAACCAATTGTGGTCAATATTGGTCAATCTCAGGCCAAAAAAATTATGTGTTACATGGGTTTTGAAACATACTAGTGGAGTTCTAAAATATTCCTACGCTTTGCTTGAATCCACGTGTACAACCCAAAATCTTACCTTGTGAATGCCTTAAGAGTGCTGACCTATTGCAAATGAAGTTCTTACGCTTCTGACCACTCTCTTCCCAAACATCTCCATGACCACTTTTTTCCCGGATAAAATCCTCCTACCAACTTTCCCTCCTTTGATTTTATTCCCCATTTTATTCCCTCAATTTCCATAATACACTGACAGACGCTCCACTAAATTGTTTACAGAGTTCATTTAAATTACACATAAGTTATCTTGTGTACATGTGGGTCACAAGGAATTGGCAATACGATTAGTATGTACATACATGTGCTGTAATTGTACCATGGTTCTTAAGAAATTGCAACTGGAGTTTTTTCCCTTGCTCGAGCCATTAATCCCATTTGTAGAGTTGGTTCCATGGGTATGGCCACGTATGTACAGTACGTACACATACTGTATGTATGTGTGATTGCCAGGAGAAAGTTGAATTGCTAATAAATCTCTGGATCTCGTTGTCCTCTTTTCTCATTTTCCCATGGATGAGGAAGACGCCGCCGACGACGAAGAAGAAATAGAGTCAGAGGGGGGAAAAAAAGATAATGAAAGTTACCACAATGTTTTCCCTCAGTGTTCAATAAAACAAATTTTACAAGGAATTTATTGAAGTTACTATTGTAGTGCACAGTCAGCTCGATCATCATTGGCTCCCGACACACAAAGAATCTGCAGATTCGGAATTAACAAATCGTCCCTCCCTCCGTTGACTCAATTTTTTGGAATTTTCAACCTCTGAAAATTTATTGGAGGAACCCAGCTCGACCTAGCCTTATATACAGGCAATAATCATAAAACTTGTTTTTCCTATCCTTGGTTCGACATTCTTTTCATCTTTGGACGGGGAGCGGGAGACGGTGCTCATAAGGATGTACAATATCTGTAGATAGGTATGTGCACATTCATCTGCACATTACTTGTAGGGAAAGGGGAAGAAAAAACCCCATAAGAGAGTTGTCTTTGCTATGAGCGGGATGGAAGTCACGGAGAGAAAGAAAATCAGAGGAAAACTTATCTCCGGTTGTTTGTCTCGTCTCTGACTCTTACTCCTTTTTTGGGTTCAGTCCTTCCTCTGTGTCAAGTAATTCTACTCAAGAGGGAGACGGAGAGTAAAGGAAGTGTCTCTTGAAGAAAAAAAAACCTACATTTTCCAGCAAGTTTGTAATCAGAAAATAAATTACTCTTATTTCAATTATCAAAAGCCTCTGACAATTTATGTGAGGGAATAAACTTTACTACCACTGCACTGACACATTTCATATCATTGTAATTTCTCTCTCAGTCACTCACAAGCTGGAATTTTACCAACTCAAGGATTTCTCTGTCCTCGTAAAAGGATTTCAACAACTCTACGGAACTTATACGAGTATTTTGTCTCCCTTAAAAAAATACATACTAAATAAATTGTACGAGGAACTGTCCTACAGTATATATCTACCTATACAGTAATAGCTTACTCGCCAAAAAAAAACTTCCAACTTACAATAACTGATGTTCAGATCCCTTTCTGAAATTTATACTGTCCAGCAGTTCCAATGCAAGAATATTAAAATTACTCCCAGCAGTTATGATTTGAATTATCTGAAGTCAATAATTTCCCTGGGATTAAGTAACTTTAGGTAGATACAAAAATTACCAAAGTCTTCACCAAAACCCGACTGACTTGGAAAAATAATAAATTTGAGAGAAACTCCCCAAGTTGTTTCTGATATTAGAGTTAAGTTTTGTGGACTGTATGTATTTCCATATAATTAGTAGGGCAAGGACCACTGAAGGTACTGCCTACAGGGTAGCCATTTAGCTATGTATCTACGGTTTCTCTTTTTTTTCTTTTTTTTTTTACTTATACGCTCTCAAATGGTGTCTCGAAGGATGTACATAATTACAATAAAAGCTCAAGACGTCAACTTAATATTCAAGACTAAAGCGGCAAGTAGATTTTTATGGATTAATCTTGATTAAAAGCCGTGGAGTCAAATCCCATGCTTTCATCAAATCCACAATAGAGGAGAGCTCCCATCCGCACCCATAACATGGGGCTCTGCTGAGGGAAAAGTTTGAGAATTTTTAATTAATCAATAAGAATAGGAGATGAGGCTTACTTGCATTCATGGGGAGACGTTTTGACCCGTATGCGAACACACGCCTAGGCTCCAATCTAGTTCTTATTTTCGTATGGATGCTCTCATATGTATCTACACATGTGTAGGGAAGTCGGGTTTATATAGAAATAGAGGGAAAAGAAAGGGAAAAAAAGAAAAGGATATGAAGATAGAGAAAGAGAGAGAGAGAGAGAGTAGTGGAGAAATGAGTTCAATTTTCACGATGGAATTTACGAGGACAAGGTTTTAGGCCTGGAGCAACCATCTCTATATGACAGGCCTTGTTGAAGGAGACTCCTCTTACTTACAAGAAGAGGAATGAAGAGTACATCCCAGGCTCTGCCGGGCAGAGGTTGTTTCATGGAAAATGAGACGAGTCTTGGGATGAGTAGGGAAGCTGAGCGGGAGGATGAAGCCGAGTACTTTCTACTATGACGACAACATAGGGCTCATGACGACTTCTCACACCAGACTTGTACCATCTACAGAAGAATAATAGGAGGATCCCAGCCTCCACACACTTGAGGTTTATGAGGGGAAGGGAAAAGAGAAGATATCAAAAGGAAAGTATTATTTGTCCGTATAATCCGCAGAATGAGTTCAATAAAAACCGTTCCTCTCTCTCTCTCTCTCTCTTTCTCTCTCTCTCTCTCTCTCACTTCCTCTCAACCCGAAGTCCCTATCTGTCTGCTCTCTAACTCCTCTCCTCCCGCCTTTCTCCTGCCTATCGTTATGCATGCATTTATCTCCCGCCACATCGGGACACCTCCATATGTATACATATCTTTTTGGGTGAGTACACCCGGATTCCTGTCTCATTTCCAAACTGTTAGACTATAAGACTTACGATTAAGGTCCATGTTCAAAAGCTCACACTAATACGAGCCAATTCCGCCCTGGATTTCACTTATGCTCTCACACAGTCCCCAACCAGCTTACCCCGTCCTTCCCTCCCGAATCCAGTCCTTGAGTTTCTATTTTGATAACCAAAAGCTCCCTAAAAATGAATCATAGAGCTCGTCCTTTTCCCACATCAATTCCACTAAAATCCAATATTATATAAATGTACACAAATTTACCCCATATGATTCATAAAGCCGAATTTGTCTTGGATTTTTTTTATACTATCTATGTACATATTTACATATAGTATGAATCCCTGAAATTAAATACGAAGCGTTTTCCTATTATTGCAAATCCTGTACAGTATAGAAGGGTAATTGCCCTGCTATAACAATAAATGCACAAAAACCTGTTCATCTGTCGGAGCTACTGTATTGGTCATGAGTCACTGGGACAACCCAAGTGAGTTACAAGTCGACATACAGATGCATTTTAGCAAAGAAGTGCATTCTGTATGCTCCTTGTTGTTAGCATACAGAATGCTGGTTAGTCATGTAAGCGTTTGTGGTATGTCAGATGAGGGCTGTAGAAGCTTGAGCTGGATTGTAAATTCTGCTTGAAAAGAAACGTATCTATCCATAGCTTCTGGAGCTTGGTTAATGGGGGGAGGGGGGTTTGTTTGCTTTGATACATCTAGGATTCTGTATGCTCTGCATATATGTAAGTATGTATTAGGATTGGTAAAATTATTTTGGGGATACTTTTCCTAGGCTGAGACTGGAGGAGGCTGATCCTTGTTGGTTCCTTCAACAGAGGGATGCTTCTCTGTGGATTCTTATCCATGTATGTAAATATATGAGGAGAGATGATAGAGCGGAAGATACTTATCAAAGTCCTTCTATTAGCATTCAGATGAACTCAATCAGCTCTCTGCTCCCACCCTTCGTCCCAGTCGAAAATCACCATTTTTCCCGATTCATTATCTTGATGCACGGCAACTTAATGGTCCAAGGCTCCACGCTAGTTCCTACTAACTACTCCTTTGGTTGTAGCCACCGTACGCATCCGACCTTGCACGTATAAGGACTTTCCTTATAAATCACCAGGACAATTTTCATTATATTCTTTCTATGTGCTAGGGGGGAGGACGGGGGTACGCACTACGTCTATGATGCATATGGTCCTTATCAGTGGAGAGGCCTTGTTAAATTGTAGGACGAGAGATAGACAGTGTTAATGCATGGAGATGATCATACAACCCATGGTATCCTTCACTGGGGGTTATTTATTCATTCCAAACCCGTATCTTATATTCCAAGTTGGAGCATGGAGCTATTAAGAAAGTACACATAGATGCGGAGAGCAGGGTGATGGTACTTCCTCTCTCTCTCTCTCTCTCTCTCTCTCCCTCTCTCTCTCTCTATCCCTCACATACACACAAACACACATCAACCTCCTACTAACTCATCCTCACGCACATTTCCCATTGAGCGTATTCAAGTTAAGCTTGTAAGTTTTAGGATGCTACACTGGAACTATTTGTGTTTCCCTCGTATGTTTATCTATATGTGCATATGTGCGTCTACACTCTTGAAAATAGAAGGAATAAATAGCATTGAAACTTCAATGCTTATTTACAGACCGATTTAAAGTTTGCATCGCCTTCAAGTTAGCAACTCCCAACTCAATCTTGTTTGCCGCCACAGGACGAGAGAGAGAGAGAGAGAGAGAGAGAGAGAGAGAGTGATTGAGAGGAGAACCATTGCATGAGATGCGTTTCTGAAGGGGTGAATCTTGTTTTCACTTTTCTCCTCCAACTGTAACATCTTCCAGAGTACTCTCTCCTGGATTGTTGGATTACAGCGTCCTTACATACACTGTAGGGTACAAACAAGTGGTGTTTGTAATGTGTGAAGCCATGTATGTATGTATCTAGTTTGGGGTGTCCTCGGACCTAGGGAATTTAATTATTTATTTTTCCAGGAGGTTCCAGAGGGTTTCCATCTTCCAGCACCTCAAGTGTGACTGACAGTCCTTTCCTGCATTGATTTTATTTAGGATGAGAGAGAGAGAGAAGGACACGGGAATTTCCATTATTATTGCTTATTACATTTCTACAGAAGCATTTCCAAGACACACAGGGAACTTACACCGGAACGGGTCGGGAATAATGCATTCCCTTGGTTTTCTTCTACCCTCACAATTTCTTGGGGAGAGAGAGCGGGGGGGGGAGGGGTGAAGGGGGGGAGGTAAGGGTGGGGGAAAGATAACCCTGAAATTCCTCAGGCTTAATTTGAAATGTGTGGCCGCCATGGAGAAGAGAGCGGAAACGGCTTCCAGAACATAGGTCAGCTACATTAGCAACTGATGGGGAAAGCATTCTGCAGCTTAAGCAATATCCTCCTGCAATTGCACAAATGATTTGTGGTCCGTACTACAATTCCCTGTGAGGAGAGGAACACACCGCACTGTAGTTCTCTTATAGTGTGGGGTAATAGTTTTCTGGAAGTTATAGAGCTTGGCGGAGGTGGAAGTGAATGAAAGGGGGGAAAAAAACTGCCGATTGTCAGTGTGGAGATAAAATGGGGGAAAATTATGGCATTATTCGGAATCGGTGTTAGCATAGCCATTAACTACTACGAGTGACACGGCACACCGGGACCCATGAGCGCTTTTTTTACTACATTTTACATCCCGGACCACTACCGCTCCTATAGTACTCCTACGCTAGGAGTTCAAATATGAGTTACGAATTCCTCTCACGCCACAACGGTAATCATTGAGTGCATTAAATATCAACGACAGAATTTCTTTCACTGTGATGATCATAGGACGGATTTGACCATTGGAGAAAGGCTACTAGGGGCTATTTATATTATCGGTCCGAGTATCTATACATAAATAATTCAATGAATGGTCACCAATTTAAATTTGTTTTGTGTAGATGGTTCTGTGAGCGGATGATTTGTAGGGAGCGTTCCTCAGAAAATAATGGATTAAAATTGCCCCGCATTTATTTTTCATAAGATTCCATAAACAACATTTGTGGTAACACCGGAGGTCATACATACATATGTATGTACACTTGGGCCTATGCATAAGGGACCAGTTTGCTTTATGTCAAGGACTCAACGGGTGACGAGAGTGGTCTGGGCAGTAACCAAGGGTGGGAGTACACACTCGAACAAAATCTACAACATGGAGACGATTGGATCTTAGACTATGCCACAGAACGTTTAATCCTCCCCCATAAAAATCCCACTCGGGATTTTCTGCCTGTTTGAGACTGATATGAGTATAAGTCCGTCCTAAATTGTGATCATTCCCCCTCAAATAGACGTAATGAGAGGATGCGGATCCCACCCGTCTCTATCTTCCCTCCGACACTTATAAAGTCCTACTCATTATGTATGTACATTTCCCCCAATATTATTATTACTACAGTCAAATCGCGAGAGCAATCATTACCATTACGATGGGAGTCAGCAGTATCTTCTCCTCTCATGCATTTAGCCTTCACTCTGTCCCTACACACACATACACTTGAGGAGCTGGATTGCAAACTGGTGTGAGTCCCCAAAATATGTAGTTGATCAATAATAATTTGCGTTTAGTCTAATTCCAATATTGCAAAGAACTGGAGTAAGGACAAATACAGACTTACAGAGTACTATCACTTGAAAACAATAATGTTTAAAACAATTCCAAATATTTATTTATATCCTCCGAGGAATATGTTACTAATGCAAAATACGTAAGATAGACTAACAATAAGTTCATACAGAATTTCCTGCTTTGACGTAAAGTAGTAAGAGCTGTCACTGAAAGAGGCAGAGAATTAGCTCAGTGTGCATCCGTGCCCCTGCTTTGTATTTATGTAAACTCGTTCAGAAAATATGTACGCTTTTACAAGGAATTGCCTTCGCTGGAAGCTACTATGCCTGTATGTAATTATTTTCATAGTTGCACAAACTATGTACACAAAATGCTCTCCGTTTGGATGGTCCGCTTTATTGGAAACCCATCAATTTGTAGGTACTGAATAATTTTATTATATGTATACATAAGTACTTCTTGAGCCCGGTCCTTATGCAGCAGTCGTAAGAGAAGCCGAGTAGGAAGTATCTAATCAATAGGGAAATTCTACAACGAGGTATAAGTATACATAATATATGCAAAACAGCATTTGCAACTGCAATTGCACAAATACAATTTGGGAGTTAGGTCTACAGCATGAGCCAGAATTTGGGCAGTCGTACATATTGAAATACAGTACAAACAGTAAATACGATTTACATTTGAGTTCAATTAGTTCCTGTAAATTCTACATGGACTGGGAAGTTGGGAAGGGACAATTTACAAGGAAATTAAAATTCTATAGATGGAGTAAACACATGGGGTAGCGATATGAAGGTGTATAATTGATTCGAAACGCTGACGTTCCCTTAGCCCATTATTACCGACAATTGTTTGCTCTCTGAAATGAAAGTATTATTACTCTGGCCTTGTCAAGGGTGACTATTTTCCCGTACACTATGACGACGGCTCAGCTTCTCCCAGCCCTTATTACAGTACTTCTGGCTTGAATTGAGTCACATCTTATACACCACTATTTTAGAGCGTGTAGCCCTTATTGTGCAAAGGGGATTTACAAAATATGTAGACACGCTTGCTATTATCAGACTCCATGGTCCCGGCATGAAGGAAAAATTGTTTGGAGGAACTGATCATTATGAAAATGTAGTTTATAGACCATTGTACGAAATTGTTTATGGGCTGAATCTAAAGCAAATTTACCCCTCTTACGTATGTACTGTACTTGGGAGGATTTCCCGCTACACCCTTAAGCTTCTGAGACTGCCGGAGATTGAGGCAGGCTGGGAATATGGAGGACTGTCGGAGTCACAATATGGAAATAATATACAATTTGGAGGGATCCCCTCAGAATTTTACGACACTTCACTTATATTATCACCATGGTCGGGCAGCTTCGGTGGGAGGAAATCCATGAATTTGACCCTTAAGAGATTACAGTCACTTGATTAGGTACGGGATTGTCCCTGCCCCCATACATACAGTACTCGGAACACATTGGAAAGCCCTAATAGTTAGTGATTGAAGTAGTTGTGTTCAGGGATCGGAGCTGGGATTGTGTAATACCAGCAATTAATTATGCGAGGGAGCATAATGTCCTATACTTTTGTTGTGTTTACGTATACCCAGACACTTCCAATGGGTGAGGCCAGTATGAGGCAGGGGAAGGGCACACTACAGAGGGTAAATACTAGTGCAAGACTTCTGGGTCCAGGATTTACCCACACTCCGACTGCTACTCATGCATGTGTGGTAAGATTGTGCACACTTGAATTCACACCCCAATACTTGAGCCAATATTTGGGAATGATCTTTCATGCCAATGATGTTCCTCGTAGGAATCTTTGAGAGACATATGGGGATGGATACAGTGGCAGGGGAAGAGCTTCGGGAGCTTTGCCGGATTGATTAGTTTCTCCGGATTTACCATGCCAAGTCCATTAATTTACATAGGCCGCATGTACATACATACGTCGGACTCGGGCTGAGTATCCATTGGTGGAGACGGAGATGATACCATCATCATCATTCTCCAGCCCAATTTTACTTCCTAGGGACATAGCATCTTTTTTAGCTGCCCCTCATCTCTCTGTACATAGTGAGAGTTAAAATAGATACTAATTGTCACTCTAATGCTGTGGGTGCTATGAGGATGTAACAGTAGGATTTTGCTCGGAGCTTTAAACCTTGCAAGATCTCTCTCTCTCTCACTCTCCTCTTCCTCCACTCTTGCTAAGTTCCATTTGTTTTTATGCACATTTGAAATGTCCACGTTTCATTAATTAAATGCTTGTGAGCTCTCTTTTATGTAGCTCTAACCGTTACATTGGTTTGCTATTACAGCTTACAATCTCGTAATGCTTGATCATGGTATTTACTACAATGGAGCCAGCCGTCTGACAATGAACTACATTAAATTAAGCACTGTGATCGTCCTGTACCTCAAACCTTTCAACTTCAAGCACACATCGGGCCTTACGTAGGACACACAAACATCCCTTGTAGATTTACTCTAGGCTTTATTTCAATTTGTAATTCCATTCGTATTTTCCTACTTTGACTGATTCGCCTCCAACGTTAATTTTTTAGCTTCCTTCAATGAAATACACTCTCAGAGTCAGTTGGTTTCGGGTTGTGCAAATTGAACCAACATCCGAACACATCCGGTTTGTTGTTGGGAACGCAGAGAGAGAGAGAGAGAGAGAGAGAGAGAGAGAGATACACAAGCAATAAATACTCTGCTGAAGATTACGTAAATACAAACATGCCCAAGTTTGTACGTCTCAAATGTAGATATCTGCATAGTATGTGCGTCTGCTCCTATTATTATTTGCAGAAACTTTACATATGTACTTGAAAGTGCACTCAGGCCGTGTGCTTTGTACAATGCAGGCATAAATATCTTAGGCGAAGACAGAAGATAGATTTGTTCGAGACCCTCCATGTACTCGGAGCATTTATTTAAGTGTGGGATTCCGGACAGATGGTTATGCTCAACATAGTTCCCCTAATTGGTTCATCATTCAACATTTTAAATAATTTGTTGTCGGGAGTTGAGGCGTACGTACACGTTCAAGGAACACAACGGTGCTCTTTCTCTTTGAGCTGGTTTGTATTCCCGTTTCGCATCTTATCATTTATGAGCTATTTACTCTACTTTATTACTCCGTTTCATCTTGTTGCCATTTCTTGGGAAAGTGACTGTATGCACGTTCAGCCCGCTCCATATACAGACGTCCATTTTTGTGTACACAGCTCCGGAAATAAACATGCTCTTCCCCAGTAGTTGTGAAATCACTTCTTTGCACACTCACTTGCTGCCTAATATGATAATCATTTTTCCTGAAATTGCACTGGATGGAGTTGGGACGAGCTACTAGTAGATACCTACATATGGCACAGATGGTAAACAATTCCTTCATTTTTGGTAAGTACTAAGAAAAAAGAAAGAAAGAAGGGAACTCATATGTAGGTTACATACCTCCCCGTCCTTCCCAAACATGCATGTGAGGACTCCGAGGGAAAATTAAATAACGAAGCTAATTGCAGCTCGTACTTTAAAAAGGAGTAGCTAATGGAATGGAATGATTGGATACTTTTCCAACTTCAAGTACATATAATTTTGAATATGTTACCCAAAACGACTAACCTCATTTGAGTAAATAAATTTTGAGTGGATATTTTTTTACTCCGAGGCATTCCGAGTATTGATGTACACGGACATGCACAGTGTATATGTTACGCATGTATGTATATACGGAGGGACACCCGTGTGTATGTTCTCCCTCCTTATAGGGAGTCCCAATGACACATAGGAGGTAATGTGTAGGAGAAAGCTTTTAGTAGTTGAAAAGAAGGTAAAGGATGATGATGGTTATTCAGATGTAAAAGGTGCTCAAAATGGGAGCAATTCCCATTACAATGTCCGTAGTCTGAGCTACAATTAGGTATAAAATCCTACCAGGTCTTAACTCTCCCCTTGCAGTTAATTCCCTTGGAATGGGGAACAGTTTAAGAAAAGTACGTACAATTGATTGGGCCCACTGATTTAAATTATTATTGCACACTATACACCCAAGTTATGAGGAGCCAAGGGCTGGAATCCACACTCCGTCAGGAGAGCAAGAGCAGTAAAATCCAGTCAATTCCAATCCTCAACTTTCCTTCTTTCATTCCTTCCCTTCTGATATGCATCCTTCCTCCATTTTATATATACACACACACTGCCACACACATACACACACATTCAAACACTCTCCTATAAGTAAATTGCATCAGGTCTTCTCAAATTCTGCACTTGCAAGCAAAACTTTTATACTACGAGGGGGAAACTAGTGTATGAAGTTAATCTCTTATAAATCTTGTAGCTTCCATCTAAATACATACATATACATTAGGTATACCTATAGATATGTGCTGTGGCTCTGTAAAAATGTTAGGATGCAGGTGCAGATATTTCAAATGCTATTTCATATCTGTATACGATATTTACTGTCTGAACAAATTGCCACAGCTATGGAAATTACAGTGCGAACATTATGTATATATGTGTCTACATATATGCATACATATTTATGTATGTATGTAATTATGTATGTTTGTATGCATGCTTGCGGAGCATTGGAATTTATAAAATGTTCCGTCAAAACATTTCAGTAGGATTTGGCCATGAGTCGTAGACTTGCATACATATGTGAGGACGAGGATATTGCATTGTGTTCTGAATTGACTTTCATGCATTGTAACAAGCTAATCGTTAAAATATTTCCTGGCAGTTAAAATCCAGGGAATGTGCCAGAGGCTGGAAGGTTGTTCCTACTATTTTGGTTGTGCCTTCCTCTCCTCTCTCTCTCTCTCTCTCGCGACCGAAGCTGAAGTCAAAACATTGACGACTGTGTGAGGATGGTGCCTAAATAGTCATTTATTTCTATTTCCAAGTGACTGCTGGTGTTTTCTGCAGCCCACTCCTACTCCAACTTTTAAAAAGACCTGGCTTTCAACAGGCACTGAGAGAGGAGCATACGAGGGAAGTGCAAGAGCTCCGAGACCAGAACACTACTACAAGTGAGTGCAGTTTCACAGGATGTTATTATGACGGCTCAGCCTTTTCCTTCAAAACCTCACTACAGCTTTCAATTAATCATTTTGCCAATAGTGTTGTGCCATACAGAGCTGGCGAAATAGCTACTCTGCCCTTTCTCCCCGGTAGTCTCTCCACCATGTCGACTGATACGCACAATCTTCTCCCAATGATACTCCACCATGTAGGAAGCATTTGAACCACTCCGACCCACTATGTACGAATATTACTAGACACTGGGAATGACGATCCTCTCACTTTCAGCTCCAATATGTATCATCCGGCTCCCCCGTGTAACTTCGGAGGGGACATGCATACAAGCACGAAGTCGTTTCATCAACTTTATGTTCACTACATTTCAATAGAGGAGCCCGGTTGTCCAAACTGCTCCAGATGTTTTCAATATCTGTGCAACTCTGGAGTAACACATACTTCCCGACGAGGTACAGTAGGCTCAGTTCGGCGGCTGAACATTTCTACAGAAATATATCCACCCAGAAATTACTTATTAAAGATATAAAATGTGGAAAGTTTGGAGGAAAATGCTCTTAATTATTTTGCTTGTAAGATCCTCACTGGCATGTATGTAGATATGTATGTATGAGGGAGAGATTTTAGTACATACTTGTATCTGGCATCGTAATTGTGAGTCTCGGTAGCATTAACGGATCTGAGCGTGTAACATAATCTGGGCTTGGGAGTCCACATTTGACTCACATATCAGGGGGCCTTAAGTCATTACATGGTTGAGAGGGTGTCTAAATCTTACCTTTGCTCACCTTGATCTGAGATTATTCATCAGGAAGTGAAACGATGTTTCATGAGATTTAATTACCACGATATATACTAATAAATCAGGGAATTTACCTTACTGATTTATACTCAGTCAGACTCACGCAGGACGGTAGGACTCCGTCTACTATAATGCAGTACGTCTCGGCACGCTATATTTAAGACTTGAGTTAATGCACAAGGACGTGAGCCTTGACAGCCCTAGGGGAGTGATATCCTTCTTGGACTCACAAATATAATAAGAGAGTTGAGTCTATGTATCTATGTATATATGGGAGTCGAATCCGTTCATTAGAAGAATTTAGTCCGGACATGTTAAAACATAGAGTTTCTCCTTCTTTTGATCATCAAGGGCATGGGAGCATGTTGTTCAAATGACAGAGGGCTGAATAGGAGAATTCCGTGAAAAACCCGAGGAAAATAATGTTTCGTCGTCTTCTCATGTCACGGAAGCGCCTTTCCAACAAATAGTTTCTCAAACTTTAATCTTACACAGGGTAGGTCAGCAAGGTATTAGCCAAATTAAACTTTGAGCTTACGGGGACTCCAACTCAAGTTGACTAAATTCCTTGAAAAAATCTCACTGGGTTGAATAATTGGGTCCTCTGAATTTAATTTTGTTTACATTTACAAATTAATCCCACTAATGACAAGTCCTTGGACAAGGGAGAGTATGGGCGCCTGTACTGATGTTAGTATATATAGATAATTATATAATTATGTATAATTATATAATTGTGTCTAAAGTTATGTACGGGAAAAATATAGATACATGTTTTTAGCAGGGAAGATTGTTAGGGGCTGAGTAAAAAAAACGTTAATGAAAGAACAGGGCACAGGAAGAGAGTTCGTAATCCAGAAGACATCTCCTTCTACACTCCCATTTACAAATATGTATGTACATATGTATGTACGGTTAGACTTAGAGAGGACTCACATAATATCTGAATTTATTTATAGAAAGCAATTTGAATTCCAAACTAGCGGAAAATTTCGCACGGATTTTCTACGGATGCTTTCAAGTTATTACAAGGTTCATCCCACACGGCGGGATTTGCTCCACACTTGAACTCCTGTTCTTGTACTCCGTCTAAAATTCCAAAATAGTTACTTACATGAGTGGAGACTTAAAGTTTCCCAAGTCTTGTGGTATTTTGACACAGGTAAAAGAGAGGGACTCAACGGAGAGAGAGAGAGAGAGAGATAGGAAAAGAAGGAAAAAGGAAACTTGAGCCAACAACTGTAAGTTTGTCAACTTTGAAGGTGTAGGTTGTATCTACGACCTGTTTCTCATAACTTTCCCTCACGGAATTCCCCCTTGCACCGTGCTCCAATTTACTCCGACTTGACTTTAAAACATCAAGAGAGACGGAATCACTCGGCAAATTTCTTACCGCTCCGTTTAAACCCAACTTTCCACACAACTTTCCCCCCTTGCATCATACATATTTACAAAATCCCATGCTGAAGAGGGGGCACGTACATATGCATTATCTCCGTCACATAATTCTATACCTTCCAGCCCTAATATATGTACTATAAAGAACTTTCCATGGGCTCAATCAGTCCTTTATAAATATATAAATAACTTTAATATCCACAGAACAGATACTTGAACTACAACAAGACAAGCCAAAGTAATAACAAATGCTTTTCACAATTATAACAGATAATGCAATATTAGGCAAAGAAACTATTGATAATAACAATAGCCGTGATAACCGAACCGACCGCTAAGCTAACACAATACAATAGCAATGGTCGAACCGACCACTATGCTGATAGAACCTGCGAAGGAGTAAGAGTTCAATTAGAATTCATAAGCAAGAGAACGAGCTCAGAGAATCTCAAGTGCTCGCGATTCAACTCTAGCGTCGAGCTCCTCAGACGGCCAGAATGAATCTGAGGAGATTAGGATGTTTTTCCTATATACTGTCTACATGAAATAAATAAACTATTTCTATTGGTTTGATATTCATATTAACAATGTTAGGAATTGTAAGCCAAGTAAACAAATAGTGGCTGCTTGATCACGTTGCCATGGGAAAGAGTAAAGTATAAAAATACTTTACATTACTCTCCCTTAAAGAAAGACTTGACACAGGTGGACGGTTCTGATAACTTGCTATCGACCGTGCGATGGGATGTACAAGGTCAGCATTTTCCTGGTATCCCATAAGATTTCTTCTGACAACTCAGCATGTTAGAAATATACATAATGAGTAGTGTTAAACGTATACCTATGTACTATACAGCACGAGTGTGTTGGTCGGGACATTTCCTCATTACTATGCTTTACATTCCTTATGCAGCTAAGGATGTAGACGTACTTCATTCATTCTACTGATTCATTGGCTAATGTATGAAGTTGAGCGATCCTCTTCGGTCCTCACGCTTGTGAAAATTATGTAATGTTATGTACAATGGAAAAAAGAGAAGTGCTTAAGAGCGCGAGAGAAACTGTTGTGTCTTATCCTATTTATAGAGTTTGACTCAGAAAAAATAAATAAAATATCAGAATTTTCTCCTGTAATTTTGGCCTATCGCTAACAACCTGCTTTCTGTTTAGGGTAGCTTTGTTAAGTAAGTCCCGGCAGTAACCCTTTTCAAGTGTATTTTACATTTGTGGCGACCGTGACAGGACAGGTTAGTGTGAAAATGGAAAATCACAGGAAAATGCGAGCACCGATTCGTGCTGCTGTGACTCGTAATCTTCACCTGCTTGAGGTAGAATTGAGTAAGGAAACACCTATGAAAGATGAGATTGATGTCTCGATTGCTGTTCTGGAAGAGAAACTAAAGGAATTAGAAGCGGCAGATTTAGCTATTCAAGACCTCCTAATTCAAGAGGATGTTTCTGAGGAAGAATATACACGTGAGTGTGAAGTCATTGATGGATATAGAGAAAAGGTGATACGTGCCCGTGTGAAAGTAAATGCCTTTTACAAGAAGAATGAAGACGAGAGGGCGGATTCGGTTTTCTCCGATGCTGAATGTGCGACAGGAGGAAAGAAGAAATTCCGTCTTCCAAAACTAGAGATGCCGAAATTCGGTGGAGAGTTACGCGACTGGCTATGTTTCTGGGGATTATTCCGGAAGATTCATGAGGATCCAGATGTAGACGCAGAGGACAAGTTCCAGTACTTGATGCAAGCTGTCACCGTGGGATCTAGAGCCAGAGAACTAATAGAAAGCTACCCACCCACTGCGGAAAATTATCCCAAGGTTGTGGATAGCTTAAAACAGAGGTTTGGTAGAGACGAACTTTTAGTTGAAGTTTATGTCAGAGAATTATTGCGTTTAGTGTTACACAACGCCTCCAACCCGCGAGAAAAGGTTGTTATTACCAAGCTATACGATCAGCTGGAATCTCATATTAGGGCATTGGACACTCTTGGGGTTACCAGTGACAAGTGTGCTGCGATGTTGTACCCACTGGTGGAGTCGTGTCTACCAGAAGACACACTGAGGGCTTGGCAACGGTATACTCCGAATTCAAATGGGGAAAATGGTACTGAGTCCTCTAAAAATCGGTTAGCATCTCTTCTTGATTTTCTCCGGGCAGAAGTAGAGGGAGAAGAACGAATCCGTTTGGCTAGGGCTGGGTTTGGACTTACCTCAAAAAGGGAAAAACATCAAAAAGAAAGCAATGAAGAAATTCCCACTGCAGCCGGATTATTTTCTGGAGATGGGCAAAACTTCCATAAGTCTGTAAGTTGTATTTTTTGCGAAAAGAAACATCCAAGTCAGGAGTGTTTTCAGGCCCAGAAAATTAAATTGTCTGAAAGGAGAACTCAACTACAGAAGAAGAGAGGCTGTTTCAGTTGTCTCAAAACTGGTCATCTGAGTAAAGACTGTAAGAGTCAAATAAAATGTTTGATATGCTCCCTGAAGCATTTTCCAATTATGTGTCCCGAGCTTTTGCAGAAAGAAAAAACGACGAAACCTGAAACACATGATTCAACTAAGATTAGTCATGCCAACTTGTCGGTTTCGACGACAACCCCCGAGACAAGCAAAGTAGCGGAGCACTGTCTTGCCAACGTGTCGGGTTCCCCGGAGATACTCCTTAAAACATTGATGGCACAAATAAAACTTCAGGGCAAGACCAGGAGAGTCAGGGTGGTCATTGATGACGGGTCAGTTCGATCGTACATCTTGAAAAGCTTAGCAGAGGAGTTGAACCTGGAACCACTCGGTCAAGAGCCGTTAGTGCATGCTCTCTTCGGTGGAATAAATTCTGGCAGAATTAATCATCAGCGGTATGAAGTTCCTCTCACTGACGTAAATGGAAATGTTACATGTAACCTTACTCTCTTGGATCAATCGACCATATGTACAGCAATCTCCAAGGTGCCTTTAGGATCGTGGCTGGACATACTTCAGGAAAAGAAAATTCGGCTTTCAGATGTGGGAACAGGCAGCTCTGGAGTAGACATACTGCTTGGTTCCGATGTAGCAAGTACTCTTATGACTGGTAAAACTTGTCGTTTAAATCCGGGACTGCTTGCTATAGAATATACATTGGGATGGACTCTCATGGGAACAGTTCCAAGAAACCACACGCACAATTCTACCACAACGATGGTCAGTCTGCTGAATACAGAAAGTCTTCAAAACTTGTGGCAGTTAGAAGTCATTGGCATAAGAGACCCAAGTGAAGTCAGCAGTCGGTTGGATTTAGAGAAAGCCGCTATTGAACATTTTAGAGAAACAGTCACTATCAATGAGGAGGGTCGTTATGAGGTCCAATTACCCTGGATACAGGGACATCCCGCTCTGGCTAGCAATCGTCAGTTGGCAGAAAAACGCTTGTTAACTACGACCAACAAATTAAGAACAATTGGTAGATTGGAAGACTACCATAAGATATTTTGTGATTGGGAAGAGAGTGGAATTGTTGAAAAAATATCCCTGGATAACAGTACAACAAGCCATTACCTACCACATAGAGCTGTTGTAAAAGACAGCAGTGCAACAACGAAGGTTAGGCCAGTATTCGATGCTTCCGCCCACGAAAAAGATTTTCCATCTTTGAACGATTGTCTGGAGAAAGGGCCAAATTTAATTGAAAGGATTCCAATCATCCTGACTCGATTTCGGGAAAAGAGAATTGGTATTGTCTCTGATATTGCTAAAGCCTTCCTTCAGATTAGTGTCGCTCCAAAAGATCGGGACAATTTAAGATTTCTATGGTGGGAAGACCTGTCGGCTAGAAAACTTGCTTGTTATAGGCATAGAAGAGTAGTCTTTGGTGTGTCTAGCAGTCCTTTCTTACTGAGTGCCGTTATAGAATTGCTTCTTGAGAATGCTCCCGAGCAACTGAAGAGTACTGCAGAATTGCTGCTTAAATCCTACTATGTGGACAACAGTCTTGTCAGTGTTGGAACTGAAAATGAGCTTGAAACTTTTATTACAGAGGCCCGTCAACTAATGATGCTGGGGAAATTTGATTTAAGAGGCTGGGAACATACTCTAACTCACAATCAGTCTGACGAAAACCTCAACGAAATTGTGACTGTTCCTGTTCTTGGAATGATTTGGAACAAGAGAGAAGATACCATGCGATGTGACATCAGCTCGTTAAGGTCAGTAGAGGGGCCAATTACCAAAAGAATAATGTTATCTACAGCTCAAAAGATTTTTGATCCATTGGGGATACTCTGCCCGGCTACTGTGTATGTGAAGAAAATGCTTCAAGGCACGTGGGAATTGAAACTTGGATGGGACGTGGAGCTACCACTCGAGTGTACAGACAATTTTAACAAATGGGCCAGTGAGCTGTACTTACTATCCGAAGTTGAAATTCCTCGGTGGTTTACTCGGAAGGATAGTTGGAACTGGAGTTTGCACACATTTTCGGACGCTAGTAAGTCGGCGTACGCGGCCTGTATATTTTTGCGAACCGAAAACGAAGACGGGGTGAAGGTACAGTTACTACTTGCTAAGTCCAGGGTGGCGCCTATAAAACCTGTCACAATTCCAAGGTTGGAATTGCTATCTTGCGTGATAGGAGTCCGCTTAATGGAAACTATATCTTGTTGTTTCAACATTAACGTAGTCCCTAGATATCACTGGTGTGACTCTAGCACTGCACTGGCATGGATAAAATCTGAGGAGACCTGGTCCAATTTCGTCGGAAATAGAGTGAAGGAGATTCACAAGTCAACTGATGCAGAGCAATGGAGACATGTTCCGGGGAAATTGAATCCCGCCGATCTTCCTTCAAGGGGTTGTTCTGTCCGACAATTAATTGCCACGAAATGGTGGGAGGGACCGGAGTGGCTTAAGAAGTCTGAAGACAGCTGGCCAAATTCTAAACCGGAAATGGATATGTCGGAGATCAATCTAGAGAAAAAGAAGATTGTAGTATCTATGCTAGCTAATGAAGTAGGATGGAAAGTAATTGCAAATTATTTCAGTAATTTTAATAGTTACGCCAGGATTGTCCGGAACATTGCCTGGTATACGAGGTTTTTCTGGTGGAAGAAAACACACATTAGTAACCGTGGTAACCTCACTGTGGAGGAAATCGTTGCAGCTGAAAAGGCATTGTTGCGAGCTGTTCAGATGGAGACGTTCCATACGTTACCAGAAAATTATGCCAAGAGTATTACTGTGGTAAAAGATGATGAGGGACTGTACAGGGTGAATACTAGGCTAACTTGGAGGGATGAGACACGTAACTTTAAGTCTCCAATTCTCGTACCTTCTGGACATATAATTACCGAGATGTTGATCGAAGACGTGCATATCAAGAATTGTCACGCGGGGATTCAGACACTGATGGCTATTTTGAGAGAAAACTACTGGATAGTCAGGTCTCGGAAAACTATACGAAGAGTTTTAAATAAATGCGTCCGATGTAGAAGGTATGAAGCAAAACAAATAGAATCTGTTCCTGCTCCGCTTCCATTAGACCGTGTTCGAGAAGCCGATGTATTTGAAGTGACTGGTGTGGATCTCGCTGGACCGTTATATTTGAAGGGTGGCAAGAAGTCTTGGGTCGTCCTTTTTACCTGTGCCGTGTTCCGTGCTGTGCACTTGGAACTGGTCCAAACGCTATCAACCGAGGGCTTTATACAGTCCTTACGGCGATTCGTTGGACGAAGAGGGAGGCCGACCATCATCTATAGTGATAATGGGTCAAACTTTGTTGGGACGGAGAACCTCTTCCGCCGGGTGAACTGGGGGGCTGTTGAGAAATTTTCTGCTACCAGGAAGATCCAGTGGAAATTTAATCCACCTACCGCGGCTTGGTGGGGAGGATGGTGGGAACGGCTGGTGAGAATTTTAAAGGAGCATCTGAGAAGAGTTTTGGGCAAGGCATCTCTCCACTACGAGGAATTAGCTACAGTACTGTGTGATATTGAGGCTGTGGTAAATTCTCGACCTCTGACCTATGTTTCAGAGAATATGGACGAGTATAGTCCGATTACACCAGATCTGTTCCTCCGAGGAGCCCGAGATGAAGGAGTGCCGGAAATGGACATGGTGGACCACGCAAGTCTGAACAGACGTTGGCAATACCGACAGAGACTGAGGGATGATCTGCGAAAAAGATTCAGAAGTGAGTACTTGGGACAACTTGTGCAGCAGTCCGGTAGAAAACAAGTTAGATCGCTCAAGGTGGGAGAAGTTGTCATAGTAGGAAGTGACAACCAGAAGAGGCTCAACTGGCCATTGGCGAAAGTGCTGGAGCTCATTCCTGGCAAAGATGGTCATGTGCGGGTTGTACGTGTAAAAACAGCTGTAGGAGAGATTTTGCGACCTGTCCAGAGGATCTATCCTTTAGAGATATCATCCCCAGCTGAAATTGATGTCGAAACAAACAACCCGTCCGTGGATGAAGCCCATCAAGAAATTTACAAAGAGAAGGACTCGCTTGAGAAGGCAGCCTCACGAGAAATCCGGACGAAAAGTGGAAGAATCATTAAGACACCAATTAAATATGTAGATTCCTTGGTGACAATGTTTGTAATTTAACATATAAATAAGTTATTAATTATGAGTTACTCATTAAAGTTTAATTTTGTAACTCAGGTGGGAGAATATGTTAGAAATATACATAATGAGTAGTGTTAAACGTATACCTATGTACTATACAGCACGAGTGTGTTGGTCGGGACATTTCCTCATTACTATGCTTTACATTCCTTATGCAGCTAAGGATGTAGACGTACTTCATTCATTCTACTGATTCATTGGCTAATGTATGAAGTTGAGCGATCCTCTTCGGTCCTCACGCTTGTGAAAATTATGTAATGTTATGTACAATGGAAAAAAGAGAAGTGCTTAAGAGCGCGAGAGAAACTGTTGTGTCTTATCCTATTTATAGAGTTTGACTCAGAAAAAATAAATAAAATATCAGAATTTTCTCCTGTAATTTTGGCCTATCGCTAACAACCTGCTTTCTGTTTAGGGTAGCTTTGTTAAGTAAGTCCCGGCAGTAACCCTTTTCAAGTGTATTTTACACAGCACCCTTCGATTGGCGTTGTCGAAAAATCCATTTTGCTTCGGCCGTATCAAATGAGCACGCATTAAACTCAACCGAACCACGGAAATCAGCATAGAACATCGTGACCTTCTTTGTGACCTCAGTGTCATGGATCGAAACAGAGATGTTGCGGTTGAGTACAATTTCGGCAAAACTTGAACCATTTACCCTTACAACACCAGCACCAACACCTTCACGACTCAACGCAGAGTTGAGTGCAGGCGGAGAGGAATCAATTCCGTCTTCAGTAGAGACCTCTTGACATTTGAAACCCTTAAAGATCCTGGCATAGAATGCAGCCGAACGGGCTTTTTCACGCAAATAAGATGATCGACTCTTCTTTTTTATCCCAGAACCTTTGGTTAGATTTCCAGCCTTCAACTGTACAAAAATACCGTTCGCCTCTGATTTAAGTTGGGATCTAGCTGTAAGCAAGGCAAAAGTTCAACTAAATACACGGAATATAGGAGATGAAATTAACTACTAATTTCATGGTATGTAAGACATAGAATTGATCACTAAATATAAAAAGTTACGCTGATTAGTTGTGATACCTTGACCTCCACAATCGTTCAGTATCGACATAATTCTCAATAGGCTCAATTGCACCCCGAAATAATGAGTCACGGAATTAAGTAAAATCTCAACACTTGACGAAATAGCTTGACTGCAGTGAAATCAAGAAAAGAGAAGACTTGACCGCGCTTACTCTCGGAGCGCACGGTGAACCAGTCTATGCGACCTCTATCAACAACAAATCCAACAGCCAAATCCGCCAGTGAATCTCGTAGATGTCAATATGAACCTTTGGCCAAAGTTGGTTAGTAGAAAATCGCAACAAAGTCAATATAGCGTTTACGTGACTCATGCCACTCTCCCTTAAAAGTGATGGAACAAGCTCGGAAGTAATAATTTATTCATGGTCAGAAAATAATACTCATTAACCTACAAACGAGGACTGGAATGTCCGAAATACGAATGGTTAAGTAGGTCTCAGTAAAAACAGTGGACACTAACTACGGCTCGGACACGGTGGCTTTCAAGATTTTATAACCTGTCCGGGTCTTTAAAATTACATACAAACACCGTTGTCGTTCAGCTTCCATACATACAAAACTTAATACTCACTCATTCATACCCAAACACTCTCTCTGCTCCAGTCACTCTTACATTTTGACTCACTTGCCGCTTACTATGACAACGATTATCAACAGTCGTACAAGTCCAAAAATCATACTGAGTCGACATGTGCTGGTTTTAACCTGGACACATGCACCCTACCAAGAACCTTCGTAGATTTGGGACATGACAGCTCGCAGATATTTTGGGAAATCATTCTCGTCACACGATATGGACCAGAATACTTCTTACATAGCGAGCTCGTTATCCCCTTAGCAGTATTGGAAATATTCAACGCTACTGTAAAAACCATGTCACCCACATTATACCGTGCGCTGACCTTGTCTTTGTTATAATTTTTCATATAACCAGCCTGGCTATGAAGAGTGTTCGCCCGAGCCAGATTTCCTATCAATTGCATTCGAGCTGAAACATCATCCAGGCGGTCCACAGCCGAAAGGTCAACTTTGAGTTTATTGTCTAAAGGTGTGAGCAGTTCACGACTAAAGTTCAAATACGCAGGAGAAAAGCCGGTCGTATCGTTAACTGAGGTATTAATAGCAAAAGCTACCTCGTCAATGTGTACATCCCAATCTTTACAGGCTTCTATTTGAGCGACAATCCTGTCCTTAACCGTCCGATTGTAGCGCTCGCAGGGATTACTCTGCGGGTGATAAGACGCTATTCTCCAGGAGTAAACCCCAATTGATTCACACCAACATAAAAATCGCTTACTTGAAAATTGAGTACCATTATCTGTAGTCAAAGAATGAGCAAAACCCCACTTGAGGAAAACCATCCATAGCTTTTTAATTATACTCATGGAAGTTGCTGCTCGTAATCCGAAAAGCTCTACATATTTAGTGGCATAACATGTGACTACTAGCAAATACCTGAAACCCTTACGTCCTTTAATATACGGCCCTAAGAGATCACAAGATACATTTTCCCAAGGGGCGCCTACAGTAGGACTAGTTCCTATACCAATTTTATGCGTCCTTGCTGCTTTCGTCTTTTGACAAATTTGGCAGTTTTTCACAAAGTTGAAAATATCCTTACGCATACGTCTCCAATAAAAACGTTCTTCGACCCGCTTGTATGTTTTGCGCATACCCATATGTCCAGACAAGTTCTCGGAATGAAAGTACGACAACAAAGCTGGTACGAGCTGACTAGGCACCCACATTTTCCAAAACTTTGTCTCGCTTTCCCAAGGCTTCACGAGGGAACCGACGTACTTATACAAACATCCGTCTTGCGATAAAGAAGCATCCCTGGCCATCTTAACAACCCATTCGTCTTCCTTGCTGGATGGTGTCCTACAATAACTCATCACACGGGAAAGCTCATCATCATTATTTTGACCTTCAATGAAAGTCTTTCGGTTCAAAGTACTAATATCACTAACCATATAATTTTCATACATACGTGATAAACAATCGGCGGCTTCATTGTGAATGCCTCGGCGGTATTTCACATCGAAATTATAGCCTTGCAGCTCGAGCATCCACCTAGCAATTCGACCGGTAGGGTCTTTGATGGTCTTCAAATACGTCAGGGCTCGGTGATCAGTTTCAACTGTAAACTTGGTCAGATCAACAAAACCACGAAACTTTCTAATGGAATAGATAATGGCAAGAGCCTCTTTTTCTGTGACAGAATAATTTAATTCGGCCGATGACAAACCCCTACTCACAAACCATATAGGGTACTTAATACTGTCACGCTCCTGCATTAAAATGCCAGATATCCCAGTTTGTGATGCATCTGTCATGATTAGGAAGGATTCGTTTAGGTTTGGCATGAACAAGCAAGTAGCCTCATTTAAGCCTTTGCGTAAATTGTCAAAAGCGGCCTGACAATCGCTATGCCAAATGAATTTGGTATTTTTCTGGAGCAGCCTATACAGAGGTCTAGCTAGATTTTCGAATTTATCGAAAAATTGACGGTAAAAGCCCACGAATCCCAAGAATTTTTGTACCCCTCTGACAGAATTCGGAACAGGATAATCTTCAAGAATCTTCAACTTTTCAGCTAGCGGTTTATACATACCGTTCCCTATCTGGTAACCCAAGAAAATAACAGATTTCATAGCAATCTGGACTTTTTTCGGATTTATGTGAAACCCATTCTTTACTAGGGCCGTTAATATACATTCTAAGTGCACCAGATGATCCTGAACTGAGCTACTCCAACATATAGCGTCGTCTACGTATACGACAACGTAGACCCATAACCCCTCCTCAAGTGCCATCTCCATAGCCTCCTGGTAAGATGCCCCGGAGTTAATTAATCCGAATGGAACAACTTTGAAGCGAAAATAACCTCTGGGACCCCGAAACGCAGTTTTGTTTCGATCTTCTTCGGCTACCTCTATGTGGAAATAGCTGGAAGGCTGGTCTAGTACTGTAAAAATAGTACCATTAGAGAGTGCAACTACAATATCTTGGAGCCTAGGCGCACAATTCTTATTTGGAACTGTAACCTGATTAACTTTTCTAAAATCAAAGGTTACCCTATAACCCACTGTACCATCTCCATTCTTTTTAGGTACAATTACCGCTTCGGAGGACCAAGGGCTCTCACAGCGCTCTATCAAGTCCATTTCGATAAGTTCATCTACAGCGTTTTGGAATATTTGACGCTTTGCTGGTGACATGGGTCGAGCCTTACAAAATACCGGTTTCGCATCCCCAGTTATGATCCTGTGTTTCACTAACGTACACCTTCCAGGCCTTTTGGAGAACATCCTAGAGAATCGTTGAAACAATGATTTAAACTGGGCCTTGAAACTATCTGATAGATCGGGATTGGAGTTAATCTGATCATATATAATTTCCATATTTTCAGCATTATCTGACCTCTCCGGCAGAGTGGAACCAAGTCCTTCTGTCATTGGTCCTGAACCAACAATAATATCTCCAACTTCACTATCATTTGATGCTTTGACATTACCGTAAAATGGATTGTTACATTTGACTTTTAGTGACTCAATTAAATCTACAGAACTACATTCATCTACATCCAGAGACAAAATATTATTACAGTCAATGTCTTTTACCGTGGAATTGGGCTCGTTCACTTTCCATACGCCTTCATTTACATGCACGGACACATTGTTAACTCCAAGAAAGTCTCTCCCAAGAATAACATCTGCTGAATTAGTTGAGACTAACATAAACCGTATTGGTACTATACCTAAAGGACAATTAATACACAGGTCTACAAAACCTTCCGTTTTTCCTACACCACAAATGGTCTTAATAGGGAATATTTCGGAAACGATATTAATATTTTTACCTCGAACCATCTCAACGAACTTACTCCCTAAAATTGACACACTTGAACCAGGGTCTAAAAGTGCAGACGTTTTATTATCTAAAATCTCCACATTCATACATACAGGGGGAAACTGGATATCCAAGTTTCCTACATCGTGAGGTTGAACAGTTTCCATCTGGGCTACCCTCACTTCCGGCCCAGGGATTGTTCGTTTCCCGAATTTGGGTTCCCTCTGTCCGCTGAACTTTCACGGCTTCTCTGGAAATTGCCAGAATTGTTACCATTTGGATTATTTCCCTGCCAATGGACATTTCTATTAGGACCTTTGTCACGGGAAGATTCTCGCTCCCTACTCTGAGAGGAATCTCTAGGCTGTTGCTGAGAATTACGACCGCGTTGAAACTGATCCTCTCGGCTCAAATGCTGGTTGGAAGAGGATCTATTGACCGACGCTTGTTCGTTCCAGACCTGTTGACTATCATTTCCTTCACTACTACGCTCTGACTTAGGATATGGACTATCACTTCGAGAATTATGATATCTGTTGTTTTTCCCTGACTTACGCCAATTGGAATCTGAATCAGATGCAGCAAATCTATTATTATTCGGCCTTTGATGATGAGAGCTATACTGGTCGAATGAGCTTCTTTGCAATTCAGGGACCGTTTTATTTGTTGCGGCACTGTTTTCCGAAACTCTGGTGTCTTTATAAGATAAAGACGGTTCTAACCCGTGATTCGGGACGGGTTGTTTATATTCCCTATCGAGAGCTACACTAGTCTGAGCTTCATAGGCTACCTGCAACAAGTCTCCTATCTTCGAGAATGAACGCTGGAACGACATAACCTTAGCTCTATAGTGAGGATGCATAAGTTCCAGGATTTTCTCTATTCTGACACTCTCCTTAGTAGTGGGATCGATTCTTTCGTAGAAGTCGTCTATTACACATATGAATTTGGACAGAGGCTCCTCAGTCCCTTGATACCGGCAGTCCAGGTCCCTTAACATTTTCTTTACATAATTACCTGACTGAAATTCCTGACGAAAGTAAACCGTAAAATGTTGGAAGCTTTCAAAGCTAAACATTTTCATAACCCTACGGTACCAGAGATACGCATCATCTACTAGCGCGTATGGAATAACCAGCTTCAGCATTTCATCATCCGTATAACCGATGGCAACTTGGTACTTTTCCAACTCAATGAGGAAGTCGTACGGTGTCTTTTTTTCATGAGCACCCGCGTATTTAGGAATTGAAACATCTTTTGCCCTTAATCGTTGAGCTGGAGGCCCCTCTCTCAACTGAGGACCATCTACCAAACCACTACTATTATTTCCGGGGCCATAAAACATATTCTGTATTGGGCCCGGATGTCTAAACGGTGCGTGTACTACTCCAGGGTTTGTTGGTACAAATGACTGAACATTTGGATTAAAAGAAGGATATCCTGGAGTATTCAGAATATTTGGAGAGGGCTGTCGATTCACATTTCGTCTACCATCTACGGCAGCATCTCGCGAAATCTGTGGTACATGATGAATTGCAGAGTCTCCATTTCCCACATTTCCCAATCGACTGAATCTACTCGTCGGAGTTGTAGCATCAAATCTAGTTTCTCCTTCATAACTACCTCTACTTTGAACTGGATTCCTACTAGGAAAACTACTACCATTAATTATAGGAGAAGGGTTTGCCTTACTAAATTTAGACATCATGCGCTCCTCCATATCCGCCAATTTAGCAGTCATCAAATCAGCCATTTTCCCATAAATGACCTCACATAAACCGTCTAAATTCTCATTATTCGGACCATGAGACTGTTTACTATTCTTACTGACCTCATCCTCAGCCGTTGCCATGGTACCTATACTTTTCCTATTTTTCCTAGGCATTTTCTAATCGAAAATCAACTCTTGATCCCGGTTGAGCGAATTTATAAAGAACTTTCCATGGGCTCAATCAGTCCTTTATAAATATATAAATAACTTTAATATCCACAGAACAGATACTTGAACTACAACAAGACAAGCCAAAGTAATAACAAATGCTTTTCACAATTATAACAGATAATGCAATATTAGGCAAAGAAACTATTGATAATAACAATAGCCGTGATAACCGAACCGACCGCTAAGCTAACACAATACAATAGCAATGGTCGAACCGACCACTATGCTGATAGAACCTGCGAAGGAGTAAGAGTTCAATTAGAATTCATAAGCAAGAGAACGAGCTCAGAGAATCTCAAGTGCTCGCGATTCAACTCTAGCGTCGAGCTCCTCAGACGGCCAGAATGAATCTGAGGAGATTAGGATGTTTTTCCTATATACTGTCTACATGAAATAAATAAACTATTTCTATTGGTTTGATATTCATATTAACAATGTTAGGAATTGTAAGCCAAGTAAACAAATAGTGGCTGCTTGATCACGTTGCCATGGGAAAGAGTAAAGTATAAAAATACTTTACAGTACATTATTACTCTTCAAGTATGTATCTACTACATACTCTCCCTATCATCTCCGCATGCTAAACTGCCCCTACATATTTTTCGTAGGATTAAAACTATCTATAATTACATCCCCAGATACTATGCACACCTCTTATGGGTATCTATCTACATATGTACTGAAACAATTCATTACATACAATCAGCCTTGTAAAACTACTAGGACAAGCAACTGGAGCAAATCCGAAGCTCAGATTTGCGGTAAGACATTCCAAACTTAGTAAAAAGTTATTATCTCCTAATTCTAATCATTTTTCTCTCTAACTTGCATCAGTCCCCACAAAAAAAAAACAAAATTGGGATGAACCAGCGAAAGGAAGAAAAAGTTTGTAAAATGTCACCGGAATCTAGATGAGTTAAAAAATACAAATAAAAAACTAGTTCACAAAACTTTCCAATCCTATATCTACTAACTCCAGATCCTATCCCAGGAAATAATAGTCTGAGCATAAGTTACAAATGTATGTGTTTTATTGTAAAAAAAATATGATAAATTTCCTAGATAATTATACTCTAAGAAAAAATTCTGGAACAACATCCTTGAGAAGCAACTATGGAAGAAACAAATCTCTGGTGTGTGTCGTTGTGAGTGTGTGTGTGTGTGTGTGTGTGTGTGTGTGTGTGTGTGTGTGTGGAAACCCAAAGGGAAAATTCATTTGGTATTCACATCACACTTGGAAGAAACTTGGAATAAACATAATTACATGCATTATGACTGAGCCGTACGTGAGGACCTGGTGATAAGCCCTCCTCCGGTACAATGTAACTTTCTCTGTATTCTAAACACTAGGAACAATGACAGGGAGAGAGAGAGAGACACACAGTCACACACACTCATATACATACATACACACAAGTTATTTGGAAACAGAGTTTGAGTAATTTTTGCCAGCTGAAAGCAGAAGAACAAGGAGTAGAAGAACTACAAGGAAGCCACACAATTAAACCAGTATATGGGAAGTTAATGGGAAGCAACAGCTCTAAGGAACAAAGTTGCTAACAAAGTTAAGCTTTAGAACGGAATGAATGAGTGCCTCATATGGATATAGTAGGTCCCTGCTCTCTCTCCTAGCCCCCTCTCCTACATCCCAGGGAGGCTTGAGACTAAACGAAGCGAAATCATGAGCACGATCATGATAATAACTTTCTTTGAAGAGAACAAGAGAAGCTCCACAAGTGAAGTGAAAGTAACAAGACGGGGAAAACAGAAGCTGTGTTGTTTGATTGTAATAATAATAATGGCTTTCCCAATGAACTTTCCTTACTTTAAGGGCTACGGACTATAGCCGACAAAGAGAGGATGCTGTATACAAATATTATTCCCTCCTCCAAGGAAACTATATATTCATTTATCTAATTATATGTTCCTACACCCCAAGGTGAGTATATCCAGTGTGCACGTGCCTATATCCCTCCCTATATGTAATTATATCTGCCCTTTCCAGCCCAACGTGAGGTGTTATATCCCTCATACCCTCCTCATGTATTTTTACTTTCACCTAAGCACATACATAGATTATGTGCATAAATTATGACTGTGTATAACAAGCCCGTATGCATGTATGTATGTCTCTAAAGCTACAAAGGCTCGGATGAGAATTGTGTGGGAGAAAAGTAAAAGTAAAAGCAGCGGAACGCCATGTAAAAACCTTTATGCAACTTGCATAATTGGATTCATAGGGAGGACCAATAGTGCTTCAAGAAAATCAGCAATAAATTCTTGCTGGGAAGGAAGCTCCTCAGTCCTCAGGAAAGTTCTTCGACTCCTTCCCGACGAAAAGAAAGTGTACAGCTCGGGATGGGAGACAGTAGTGCGGAAATCTGGGCTGAATGTAATAATTGTAGAGGCATTCTCACAAGAGCGAGTCAAATTGATTCATTGCAATCAAAGCAATCCGCATTTTCCTCGAGGCTCATCCTCCGCTCCGACATCATGTACGTATGTTTGAAGCTAATTATCCCAACTGGAAATATTTGCTTTTCTCTTATACTACAAGTAAACATTTGTAATAAACTTTACAATAATATTCTCACGTTCAATCCTTTACTCCCTCCCACGTACAGTAGTAGTTTGTGATTTTTTTTTATAAATCCACTACACTCCTGGATATAGCAAATATTTCACAGATGCTTAAATCAATTGTTTAAAGGAGACGAATTCCTCGCTCCTTTCTCCCTTCAAATGTTCCTTGTGAAGATGTAATTTTATTCCCTTTGTCCTTCGACTAGATTTATGCAGTCGAAAGAACTAACCATCCAGAAGGATATTTGAGATCCTCCCGACTTTTTTTTTATATTTACGAGAAAGAAACGAGAGTGAGCAATAAACTTTTTACTGACAGTTTTGACTACCGCGCGGAGCGCATGAAACTTGTGGAGCTGTACATAAATTAAGGAAAATGAATGACGCTCTTAGCAATTTGCCATCCTTATTTTAATTTCCAAGATTGCGAGCCATGTCATCCGGCTGTGTTGAGGCTAGCGAGTCCCTGTATGTAGATACGTGGATATGTGTGATACGTATGTAGATACGTATGTGGATACGTATGTAGATATGTATGGCGATACGTATGTAGAGTGCGTGAGGACTTTGGCAGCTTATGAATTGAGCGTTGATCCCTCAGCACATATTCTGAGCCATTGTTCCTCCCACTGAGGCATTTAATTTTAAGTTTGCCTCCATCTATACCGTTCCAGATCCGCCGACCAAGAATCCCACATTGAACAATATTGTGAGGATGTGTGTGTGTGTATGAGTGTATGTGTAGTCTCGGGAAATTGCCACCCGCCCAACTCTAGCCCGAGAGAGGAGGAAATTCCGTTTCTGTAGTCAATAAAGAAGGAAATTCCCCCAAATGTTTTCCATTTAAAACCCGCATGAAATCATGAAATCTCTTGTGTACTGCTTTTCTATTACTCTATTTCTATGGATGTACTCTTGTGCATGGTAAGCTCTGCTTGAGTACTTTTGATTTTTCAAGCGCTTCAGAGTCCTACTTTATTTGTTTCCCCCTAAATCCTTCTCATTAAAAAATGAACTTAAAAGTAAATTCCATGATTACAGTTCTCAACTTTCACTGTTCCAGTAAATAGCAACCAAGGGACTTTCAATTGTAGATTTTAATTCTAAATTTTAAATCTAAAATCTTGTTTCTAGTTATTAATCCTAAATCTAAATTTTAATTCTGAATTTGGGCTCTAAATTTGGATCCTACATTTTAATTCTGAATTTGGGCTCTAAATTTGGATTCTAAATTGGATTATAAATTTGGAATATAAATTTTAGATCTGAATTTGGATTCTAAATTTAAATTCGAATTTGGATTCTAAATTTGGATTCGAATTTGGATTCTAAATTTGGATTCGAATTTGGATTCTAAATTTGGATTCGAATTTGGATTCTAAATTTGGATTCGAATTTGGATTCTAAATTTGGATTCGAATTTGGATTCTAAATTTGGATTCGAATTTGGATTCTAAATTTGGATTCGAATTTGGATTCTAAATTTGATTCTAGATTTGATTCTAAATTTGGATTTTAAATTTGGATTTTAAATTTGGATTTTAAATTTGGATTTTAAATTTGGATTCTAATTTGGATTCTAAATTTGGATTCTAAATTGTAGATCTTAATTTTAAATTTGGATTTTAAATTTGGATTTTAAATTTGGATTTTAAATTTGGATTCTAATTTGGATTCTAATTTGGATTCTAAATTTGGATTCTAAATTGTAGATCTCAATTGTGATTCCCTGTTCTAGAAACTACATTTTAAGATTTCTGATGATTTGATCAAGTGTAATGTTCATTTGTTAAATATAAATGGTTGCTCTCCCATTTTCGAAAGCTACCAGTGAATGGACAAGGGACTAACGGGAGTAATGCAAAACTTGAAAAAACATGGAATGAAAGGAGACTAAAAGTCTAGGAAAATGGATTTCGGGGAGGAATAAAATAAAAAATAAATAAAAATAAGGGCTCAATAATGGAGCATTGTAATGTCAGTCCAGAAATTAAGTGAGAATGGTTCATGACTTTCAGGGAGATCAAGTACAGATCTAGCCCTGTTGCACGGATAATGCTCGTCAAATCAAGCCGCGCTCCACAAGGCCGGGATGTAAACTGGATGCCTGCCATATAAACTAATTAACAACGTTATAAAAGAATAGTCCGCCACCCATTGTTTAACTGTCTTGCCTTCACTGACTTTCATCCTGGTCCTGTCTCCTATTATAGTCCTTTATATGTACGAGTCCAGGCTCCCAACTCCCTCCTCCCCTCCCATGGAACATAGGGATGTAGCACAATGTACGTGTGTGAGATCAGCCACCCTGGCACCAATCCTCCTTCACTCACGGAGCTCCAGCTCAACCTGCACACGAAATTTTATTGTAGTTGCGGATACAAAAACCATTATCACCCCGCTTACACTGTCTTTTTCGGTGGATAATGAAATATTATTTCAAGTTACGTTCCACTTTCCCCTGACTCATTTCCTCCTGGACTGGGACTCCCATCCATGGGTGTACATATTCCTCTGCGACGGCACATGGAGATTCCTTGTCGAGCTGACCCGGTTTGGGATGTGAAACGAACTGGTGTGGAACACAACTTGGATTTTATGATCCTCCATGTACGGGCCTACATGCAGGGATGTAATTATGTATGTTAATGTCATAGGATTTGGACTTGCTAAATATGGTTTTTGAACTTGTCTTAGTCACGAAAGCCCTTCGACATATGGGGGTATATCCGGTAACCACCAGAAAGGCTGGGATGAGGGACAGATTTATTCCTCGTCTATCATAAGATTACATTTACGTACCCCTCATGTACATATGTAGATATGTACGTACATACACGCGGCTGGATGTAAGTGTGCCAGGAGCGGTCTCGTATTATGTGGGCATTTGTAAGTATAGAGATATCCGAAGTCTAGCATTTATTTAGCGTACATATGTAATTTCCAGCCTGAGTCTCCCTCCCCTAGGGAGACTACATGCAATGATCTTCTACATGTATCCAGGCCGTGTGTTTATTTATGTGTAGGTTTTTGGTCCCATTAAAGCACGCAGGGAGCACAAGTCTCTAGTATATCTTTATTCCTTGTCGGTGACTTTTTTTTCCCCAGGATCAAGACATATAAGACTCAAGTCGCCCCTTCTCGGGATCCTTCCCCTAGGCACATTTACTACTACTTGCCCGGAAGAGGAAGGATGAAGCTACCGAGATTAACGGGAATGCACCATAATCGATGTGCGTCCTTCCCTTGTGTCTAAATCTTTGATCCCACCCATAAGGAATTAATTCCTGGGAGTTGTTATTGTGCGATTTCAATTATAAATTTATTTTATTGCTCTCCTTACTGTACAGAGCCCTATCTCTCCTCCCATCTCCGGCATGTACTCTTACAAACTGCATCCTCCAAAAATGGCATCCCATGATTGTTTTCTTATCTTGGAGGAGAGACAAGTTTTTCTACAACCACCCCTTCCAAAATGTCTTTCACTATATATGTATGTGTGTAGTTTCTTCCAGTGCTCTTCAGCGCAATTGGTTTCCCTCTTTAGGCTCCAGGTCTTACAAATTTAATGCGACTACAGTAGATATGTCTACTGCCCGAAGAACACATACGTACAAAAAGGAATCATTCCATGCAATCAAAATATGGGTTTTTGTCTCACTCTATAATTTACAAGTTCAAAGGAACCTATTTATTTAGAAGCAGATTACACCACAGTGTGTGTGTGTGTTTGTGTGTGTGTGTGTGTGTGTGTGCACTTTGAATCATTTGGTCTTTCTGAGAACTTCTGAATTCTACTTTCCCCAGTTGTACATACATACATTCATATATAATCCTATTCTGAAAGTAAATTGACGTCATAGGGCTCTGGGATATTTCCCAAGTTTTATTCCCCATCTCAACCCAACAAACTTGTGTATTTCGTCTCAGAACAATTACTATTTTTTACCTATTCCCAACAAAATTGACATCTGCTTTGACAAAATGCTGGCTTGAGGCGAATTTCCATGAAAATTCAAAATTATCCTGACGTTTCTTAATTCAGACATGAAGTCGTCCGGTGGTGATCATTTTCGAGGGAATGAATTTATCTGTTGGGAATAAATATCTACTTAGATTGCTTTTGTGTGTAAATCTACAATGAAATTTGTAATCAAAGCGGGATGTTTTAAGTGAATTTATGACCACAGGAAAGCCTAACAGGGGATGTGAGCCTGCTCTCTAGAAATTGACAATAGAAATTGAATTATCAAGTTACTGGCACATGCCTCATGTTTACATACTTGAAATTATTTACAGGCCTTGGATTGGGAATTTGTAAAGAAAAGCTACCTTTTGGAGATTTTGGATTGTCGGTGTAAGGTAATGAAATCGAGCTGAAGGCTTAAATTTGTGAGGGATCCTTATACAGTACAGAGGATATATCTGTAGACAGTACAATACTGAGCCTAGTGACTGTTATTGAGAGGGACACAGTCATGCATTGTGGAAGTTTGTTTGGGACGATGCGGCTGGCATGCTCCCGAGAATGAAGGTTAGGAGATGGTCAATGATTGAATGATTAGCGGATTTGGTTGCTTTTAACCTATTTCCCACATTGGACTATTGATACCATATGGCACGTGCTAATTGTTCACATTGTTAGTTCAATGGGTTTGGTGTATAAATGGCTCGAATGGGTTCAATTCCATTTTTTTCCCCTCTTGTCTCGGCCAGGGGTTTTTTAAGTGGATATTATTCTTCTCCTTTCTCTCTCCCTCCCTCCCTGGAAGCCCAGACTCATTGAACATCTGTCCAGTATAACCAAATAATAATAATATGGGATGGATTTGTATGGAGAACCATGAATAATCGTATCGGTTCCCGTTGCAGAGTCGCGAGCCAAAATTCCATACAAAAAATGTACATGTGTAGATATAAACACGGACGCTCCTTCCAACTATACATCTAACATTACTCTGTGCATACCTCCAGAGCTATATGTATCTATTCTACATCAGTCAGGATTCCCTCTCATCCCAGTGCATCTCTCCAGCACACAGTCCCTTATGCACAAAGGGTTCTGCCAGACCTTAGAAAACTACCCTTATTCCCAATACACTACCCATGAGTTGAATGCTACAATAAGCTGCCTCCTCAGAGCAAATCCTCTTCAATCTCTATCCCTATATATAAACTTGGGTTGGCACAATTGACAATGCCCATACATCCCATGGATCCTACACACTGGAAATAAGTAACCCTAATATGAATACAGTACCCTGAAAGTGTGAGTGTACATTCCCGGGGAAAAACTTCCAGGGAAGGATGGAGCTCAGTCTATAAAGACCATGCATGTGTTTATAAAAATGAGCCTAAATCCACTTGTGATTATTCCTATATTAGATTATAGCTTAAACTGAACCGCCTGTAACAACGGGGGCGAAGCCACTGTTCAAATACAATAGGAAATAGAAGTGAGTGTATTACACACTCATTTCTCTGTCCCGACCCGACTCCTTCCTCCAACCTCACAGACATGACAGATCCAAAACAGTTTGTCAGAATTATTGCCTGAACCAGGAGGGTAACTTTCCCTGGTCCCTCCGTACCCTCAGATACATAAGGACAATTCTCTTCTCAGGTCAAGTCCAGCATAACCAGCTCATTCATAAATTCATTATGCATGGAAGAAGTTCAGCTTCTGTTTTACATACATACATATCTATGGATATGTATTTACATGTATCTATCTATATATCTACGCACAGGGAAAAATACGTGAATAATAATATTCATCTTTTTTATCGCATGAATTGCATATTCTGTATGTATGGTTCTACCCCATGGTGTATATTAATAGGAGCCCTACTGGAAATGACACTCCACATAGGGCAAGTATAATATATGCATTTCCTTCCTCTTATATGTACATTGTTCCTGAGAAGGGTCTCCCTCCCTTTCACAATTATCTAGAATTTTATGACAAGAGATATATAAGCCTGAGTCACATGTGTGAGTCGTAGTGTGGGCTCAGTTGATTCTGCTGACAAGAGGAAAAAAATCCCGCACCCCTGAGCATACTCCACACCCTTAACGGTCCGGAGTAATAAGGTTCTCACTTTTGTTTACGCCGCAGTGGTCGTAGTACTGTAGTAGCTTGGGTGAGCTTCGGAGATGTACATATATATGTAGTATCTGTATATGTAGAGCACATAAAATGTGCACTCACGAAAGCCCCTAATAGCTTGAGTTTTAGGAGTAGTCACTTTGGGCAACAGCCCTATGAATATTTGTGCGTGTTCCTTCAATCTTACCCTTGGGGGATGTCCATTTTCGCAGCGGAGTTTATTCCTCTCTAACCTGTATCATCAACTTATATTCATAACCTACCCACACAGAATTTGAAGTAGGAAGGGAATATTTATTAAAAACTTATGAGGGATCGTCAATCAATCCTGACATATGCACGAGGACCCTCACACCCTCAAAGCAGGAGCCGTGGGGTAGGCAGAGGGGGCAGAGAGAAAGCAACATAAAAATTTATTATAATACCTCCGCACTTTTTATTTTCTTCCCGGCACCCACTCCATATGACGTAATAAAACGATTTGTACCTTGTTTCGCATAAAAACCAAAAAATAAAATCCCCCTCCGTCTGTCCTAACCATGTAGGACTCGGGACTTCCTCGGAAATCCCTCTCCGGTTATACGGCCCTAGTCACAAATGCCTACAGGCACATGTCCATACTATACTGTACCAGGATTTCCACAAGCCCGTCCATAATATTACCTTGTATAGAAAATCCATTGAATTTTTTAAGTACAAGTCCCAGCACATAGGACCAGCGTCTACGGTGAGGAGACAAAGAGTTAACTCTGAGAGGGTATCATTTTTACAGCCTTTAGTATCTACATATGTACAGCCAGTCGTCATGCTACAAGGTCATAAACGACGAGAAAAATTTGGATTTCCCGTACTTCCCTCCATTATATATTTTTCCCAGAGTGCTTTCCTGCATCTACATGAAATAAGGTTTTTTTTCTCGGGTGATACGATGCTAATGCAATAAGATGACGGGGAACGGAAATGGGGAGCACATATATTTACTTATATTTAGTTCCGATGGTCTCTCCAGCTTACATATACGGACAAGGGAATACCTTATTAAAAGTTTATGTCAATGTATTGTACATTATCCAATAGCATTTATGGAGGGTTCCTACCAGAAATACTTGGGTCTTTCCAAGTTGAATTGACTACGTCCGTTGGGCATAACTCTCGTTAAAAAAAAAATTCCCACTATGGGTAATACTGTATGGAAGGGAACTGGAGTTTTTCTTCCCTAGTTTCTCTTTGGGCTTGTTTATGAACATGAAAATTAGAGGGAAGCGCCCGACGAACTCGCTCCCTTTTCCGGATGACCATAAAATCCGAAAACCCATATTCCGAGAATTAATGCCATAGTAATGAATAATGTGGAAAATCAGGCTCTGCAGCATTGTAGGAAGCCATTGGTGTGTGTGCTATTTCTCTCTCTCTCTTTTCCTCTCTCTCTCTCTCTCTCTCTCATATCCCTCCCATCCACAAATCATACTTATTGCTGAAATTTCATTATTAAAATCAAAATTACCTCTGACTCGAACTTTAATCATGTTGCGAGTATGAAGATTAGAAGTCGATCAGGGAAGTTTGCTTTTATGTGAAATCTTCTTGAAATCCTGGATTAATCACGTTTCATTTTGAAATTAGTGGAAGGTAGTCTTATTACTCGTCTCAGGGAATCATCAACTTTTACAAGGGAAATAAGTTCCAGATCCATTTCATGGAATTCCTTCCCAATCCCTCCATACATAGATACGTGTATGGCTCAAACGTGCAGACAAGACCTGGAGGAGAGGAAAAAGTTACTGCTAAATTAACTTCCCCTCGGTAAATATCCTCGGAATTATGAATTAGCTCAGTTGAGCTTAAGGAATTTTTATGGGATGTGTAGTATTAAGGCGGGGGGAGCGAGCATATCGTAAAAATATGAAATGAATGATGATTTATGCTCTTGTTTCCAACTCCAGTCCCATTCCCAAATAGACCCTAGTAGCGTTGTCAATCGTCATAAATGTTTTACGAGCTGTCAAAATTTTAAGTTTTTACTCCTCCGCACCCGTTGATTCCCACCGACGGTGTTCAATCTTCTAATTACAGTCTTACAGTCCGCTCTCAACACCGGCACGAAGTCTGATCCCCGCAACTCCTTCCCAATTTTTTTCTTCTTAGCTTCTCTCCCAACTTGCACGTGAGTATGCAATTTTCGTATGTACTGTCCTGTTTTTTATTTTCTGTTTTTTTAGTCCTTTGCCATATATGCACGTATACCTCTGGGCAGATGCATTTCACTAGTGTGAGATTTTTTTCCCATTCAATTTGAAACCTGCTACATGAAGTAATTCAAGTCTGTAACATTAAAGCATACGACACTCAAAGCAAGCCGGTATTCCCTCTCCCCTGATTGTGTATGTGTGTGTGTGTGTGTCGCTGTAAATAACAGAAGTTGCTTTTAAACGGAATTTAATTGAAAACGGAAGCAAAGTTTTTACTAGGAAATGGGAAAAAACTTTACTGCTGCTATTTCTTTGGGAATCATACCAACTCCGGGTCTCATATGTCACTGTGTGTAGTAGGTACTTATATATATGTACCTAAGACCCTCCCCTTTTATTTACATTGGCTCAATAAAGTTTCTTTAGAAATGGGGATATGTGACAGGGACCCTACTATAGGGAGAGGTACATAATGTAATGTGTCCAAGTTTGAAACTGTAGTCAAATAAGGCAATATCTCCAGAGTAGATTTCATACCACAATTTCAGGAACATTACTCTCCTACTACACCAGGACTTGTTCCTGGGCTCTTAAAAATGTGTAGGGAGGGAAAAAAAACTGAGCGACAAGGAGGATGCAGACAATGGGTTGTTAGGGAAAAAATGATAGGGGAGGAATTAATTGCTGTGGTAGCTGTACACATTGTACAAGGATGAAAATGAGTCGAGTTTTTTTTTTCACTCTTCTAAATGCTTCTGGGGACGAAGGGAATGAATGATGCCTTGTTGGAGAGATGTATGGTTGAATTGAATGATGCTGTCACATGTATGGCATTTTCCCTGATATCGCCTAATGAAATCATTGTTTCCTACATCTTCCACTACCCTTTGTTTCCCTTCCAGAGGAAAGACTTAGAGGCGTTTTGTTACTTCTCATTCTTACAATTTTTTCTATACATTTTTTTTTTGTATTCCTGGAGAATTATGCATGGTGGAGTCTATTCCTTGGAATTGTATGCAATGCTTCTCATGTATGTATGTATGTATGTAGATATGTATGTATGTATGTAATTATGTATGTATGTAGATGCACACATGCACGTTCCCCGGTAATAATATTCTCCATGCACTTGTAAGGTTTTTCATTTTCAATTTTCTAGCATTTGGTGATAAACTTGGTGAAGTTATTGTTCTCATCGTCTTCCTCCTCTCTCCACTGCACTGATGTGATTCTATGATAGCTTTATTCAAGATTTCAGCTGACATGGATGTTAAATGATGAAGTAGTTCCGGGCTGTATGGTATTTTCATAGGTACAGTCTGAAGTTACTCCAGGGTCTGTTGCTGCACTTACTTTTTGTCCCTTTTGTTTTCATTAACTTCAAGGAGTAGGATCTACACACTCGTCAGAAAATGAGAAGTTCAAGTTTCCTTAAGAATGCTTCCAGGAATTGTTTTTAGTGTATGCATGTTTAAGGTGCATACAGAGGTTTAGATACGTACATCATGTGGGGAATATATAAGTACACATTGCATTTTGGGAACCAACAAGTACTAAAAGGAAGACGCATTTTGTTACTGGGAACAACTACAGCTTGCTGGGTATTTTCAATTGAGGAAAGTACAGTAATTACCCTGTCTTTTTTCAATCAGACGATAGTTATAGTTGCCGGGTTTTTGAGCACAAATAAAAGCGTGTGGAAACAGTTTCATAGCTGGGAGAAATCTGAGTGCGAAAAATTAAGGGATGGTAGTGTTAATGAATTCCTATTCGAAAATTGTAAAAACTAGGGAGCTTTCTCCAGTAGGGATAGATACATATGAGTACATATGTTTGAGATGTATGTATGTAGATCCATACAATTTTGGAAGCCATAACTTCCAAACGCAGTCAACTTCAATCAAGATGATGATATCAAGTTGCTGAGAAAGTCTCCTAGCTTCCTTCTTCTTAGCCACCTAATATGTAGCAAGTCTATTAAGTGGAATGAGAGAGAGAGAGAGTGAGAGAGAGAGAGAGAGAGAGGGAAAAAAGGATAGGAAGTTGCTCCCAGTGTATTCGTAACCATGATGGAAACTTTCGGAAGCCGACCACTCGGCAGTAATTACGTTCAAAGGAAGTTGCTTTCCTTAGAAGTGGAATCAGACTTGAAACACGACAAGTTCAATTCTATAGATAGACCCGAGCTCCTTCAGCATCTCCGACTTCAAAACATACTCAACGTGCCGAGATGAACCGTGCATAATATGATTAGGTGTAAAATATGACTCTGTGGAAATTGATGTACTTATAAGGACTTTTACATTTTAGTGTATTTTAAACTCTTCCCTTTTTCCAGGCTTATGTATAGATAGATACTTGTGGAATTAAATTTAGTTATATTTGTAGTCCTGCTTACTCCCCGCTTTTTGGTAGGCTCAAATAGCCCTCGTACACAAACCACATCTGAAGGTTGTTTAGAAATTCTCATTTTCGATTGAAAGCTATACGTGTGATTTGTTTCAATGGGAAATGTTGTTCGAGAGGGTAGTAAAGGAAAGAAATGATTATATATTTACTCTGTGGACGTCTCCTCCGTAGGAATCTATTTCAGGGAATGAAGTTCCCTCCATTTATTCTATCTGTATAGAGATGTTGCGGTGGGAGGAAGATGACTGTCATCGTGGGGCAAGATAGTTGCAGCGTGCTCCTTGTCAACTTACAATGGACGGAACGATTGAATGCATTTCTTTGAGGATGCTCTTTCCCAAGTTGTCAACATTCAAATGCAGGGCTGGTGGTTAGTTTTCCAGAGACTCAGTATCTATCACTGGAGTCCCTGATTATTTTTATAGTTTTTCTCTATGTAGATATACACTCGTGCATACATTATGCACAACAATTGATCACTCCCCTCGAGCCATCTACACTTAATTAAACCCCCTAATTTCAATTATTGTAGGTAATCAAATTACCTATCGATGCATAATTTTATTTTTCATGAGCATTTTTTAGTGCATATTTTAGTAATAAAAACACTATTTTTAAATTTGATTTTGCACTCAATTCAAGTTAGCCTCCAGTTCACTTCAAGTTATCGCGCTACACACCATTTTAATATTTTTACTGCTGTTGGCGTGCGAATTAATTTATAATATTTAAGGGAATTACTTAAAATACAATAGTGATAAGTAATTAATATTGTTAAGTTGAAGTTATAAATTACATGATTGCGGGTTAAAGAAATTGGGGGTAATGTTACGTACTAATCGATGGGTAATTTCATTCCCTACAATTTGCATCTACTCTCAATTTTCTATAATTGAAATTAGGGATTTTATCAGCAATTACAGATTGTAGATGACTCGAGGGGTGAGATCAATTGTTGTGTTTACTGTATCTATAAAGGAGTACAAACGCAGGCACAGGGCGAGAGTAAGAAAGGCTCCCCCAGCACAGTCGTACTGTCACAGTTATTACGGAGAGGTTAAAAAACTACGCATGGAACAGGTCTGCCGGAGCTTGAGAATATTTCGGGCACAGAGAAAAATCCGAATTGACTTCTCATAGCATTAATTCAGAATGAATTTGTTTTTGCATTCTAAACGTCGTCCTGGGAAAGCAATCTGGGAATCTATATGTGGAGGGAAGGAAAAATAAACCCAGTCTCTGCATGTCATTTCATCGAAGGGGTGATGCATGAGAGGTTGGAAATGAACGGTGGGAGCACGTAGTCTGAAATAAAATAAAGCAAGGAGTAGGTACATGCAGTGGAGCCTGTACATATGTACACTCATATACCCATATGAAGGAGAAAATCCCAAAAGCATGCCTTGTATAATTTATTAAAAAAGGCATGAAACATGCAATTTGCATGTTGTCAGGTCGGTCGGCATGAAATTCTTAATTCCAAATAAAAAACACCCAGCCATTGCTTATACAGGGGTTCCTTGTCGAAAGCAAGTATTTCTGCTGACATTCTTATGGATTATACCATGCCGTTTTTCCAATCAATCATATTTATGGAGCAAGACATGGATCTCGTTGTATAAATATTTGAAAAGTCAAAGGTTTCATTTCTCTCTCTCTCCCTCTCTCTCTCTCTCGCTCTCACTTGTATCTACTCACATTAAGACTATGGAATTGTATGCAGTGAAATATACTCAAGAAACCTTTCACTTCATTTTTCTCTCGTATTGTCTGAGCCGGGGAAAAAAAACTTTAAAGAAATCGATGGGACTTCTTAGGCCCGGGAAGGAAGAGCCAATAGCTCATTGCATTAAAAGCTTACGGGTTTTGAATTTATTCGTCGGCAATCGCTTGTTCTGCAAAAATTTATTCAAATGCAACACTTCCATGTTTATTCTTTAGTATCATTTTGTTCTCACAGTACCTAAATCCTTCGGTTTCAAGGGGAAAGATATCCCTTTAAATTATGCATCATAAATACTGACTTTTCCAGCTCCAGCCTACTGTAGATATGTACAAGTGTGTTAGAGCCGAATCCAGTCGTACATTTAAAAGCAGGAAGGATTTTTTTAGCTCATGTTTTCAAAATGTAATGTGACATATGGCTAAGATTTATATAAGTTCAGGAACTGACTGGTCTTGCGTGTCTTGCGTATAATTATGTAGATATCTATATTATGGATTTTTAGAAGGCTGGCATGAACATTTGTTTGTGTGCACACAAGCCCAAGAAATATACAACAAGTTAAAAGACATAGAAAAGTCATACACATTTAAACACATAGTAAAGACACACAACATTAAAAGACATACATAGTAAAGTTTTGGATATTACATATTTGGAAAAGTCAAGGAGAAAATTGAAGGGTCTTGTCGTGTCTAATTTTTAATTTTTTAAATATTGATTTCCTACTTGGTTATTTGTAGGGGGGCAAGTACATAATAATCACACACAATCCTACAGAATGCTCAGTCATGTAATGCAGATCAAACAATCTGGATTATGATTCTCGTTGCGTGAGCCAAGACGGAAATAAGATTTAAAAGTAACTTGCGCCCGCTCACTTCTACTAAAGGATCCGACTCTGCTCTCACTCTGTGAGTGTACATACCTACGTAAGGCCCTTGTATGTATGTATCTAAATGTTGCTTTCATTCCCATTCCCCATGGCGGGTGACTCTGACTGTAAGAACTGAGGTATAGTTTTTGCTCGAGCGCTTCAGCGGTCTTTTCGACATTTGTATGTATATAAGTATGTAATGTTGGAGGAGTTGAGGAGGAAGTACGTACATGAGTTTCCTTTGCCACTCCGTCTTGCTCGTGTCGTCTGCGTTGTCGGGATCGTCGTAGGTTTCAAATTAATTAAAGTATTTTCACAAGAGTCACTCAAGGAACCCGTACGTAATAATAACATTTCATTTGGACTCTAATTGCAACCAGCTAGCTCTGCCAACATCATCAGCACTTTGACACGCTTTACATCTGGAACAAATCCGCATTATTCTCTGGGTCTAGATGGGCCTAGTGGTCCGTTCCTCTCAGTGTCTTACTGTATATACATATGTGAGCGGATCTATTTTGAAGACAAGCTACAGGCCACGAAGGAAAATAAAACTATCGGATCTTACTCTCCGTAAGATGACTTTCCCCGAGAGGTTCCCAAAGTCTGGGATGTACGGGTCTCAGCGTACCCAATACATATGTAGATATACTCATCTCCAGGACTAACTTTGCATCCTTATGCATCAACAATTCCCTATTATATAGTATGTCCTACATTTTAGCCTATCCAATCCTAGAAATGGAACTACATTTTGTATGTATGTATGTACATGTATAATAAACACCCATTCAAATGAAATGTCCAAGCAATTCTACTATCCTGTAAACATACTGATGTACAGTGATCTGGTCCTTAATATTTAAAAACTGAGAATTGTATCAAATCCCAACATAGATCAAGTATTGAAATGTCAGCTCAATTGAAGCTGAAGAAAGCACACTTGAAAACAGTCGTTTCCTTTCGCTAACAATTTATTTTAATTTTTTATTTAATTTGACAATTGTATTTTTTAAGAATTACACAACTGCCAGGCTTGAATCCTAGTTGTACTGGGACAGTCAGAGTGGCCTTTCTGAGGAAATAGTAGGAAATGCATGTGTTATGTCTGAAAAAGATCCTTAATTATTTAAGCAACTGTTTCTAAAACAAGTACAAACTATACTGTAAATCCTAATTGATTATTTAAAGCTCCTGTAATTCTAAGAAATTTAAGGATGGGAAGTACATGTCCTTCCTACCCGTCTTGTAGGGAATAAAGTTGAGGTATAGAGGCTGTCTATTTTGTATGTGGAGTTGTTGCAGTGAGATTTTTCTATGCCACAAATGTTAAATAGCCAATTGAGTACTGTCCCCGTAGACCCGAACCTAATGCATACTGACCCCCGAGAGGTAAGTAGGTTTGGACAGAAGTAGGTAGGACATGGTAGATGGGAGGAGAATATTCATGTAGATATGCAACTACATATGATTGTATGTATATATGGTAGTTCGTACTTAATGGACACCTTCATGGTAAGGTTTTAACGTGAGAAATCTCTGCCGCCCGTCTATTCATGTCACTTTCCCGTTAAAATATGATTACCGACAGGAAGGATCCAATGTGGAAAATCAGAGTGAATGTGAGTGCTAAAGCTGGAAAAAATGTCAGAAAACACTTGCTTATTGCAGAGACTACTTACATGACAGATGGAGACAGCCGATTGGAATTGGCTTTTCACTTTGGGTGTGTGTATGTGTGTGTATGTGTATGTGTGTGTGTGTGTGTGTGTATGTGTGTTTGCAACGCAGGAGAATCCAGGATGGCTAAATACAGACATTTTATATCATTGTCAAGACTCCTATATCAATTTACTTTTCTTTGATAATGTCATCCAGGCCTGGAACTACTAGTACGCTTACCTATTAAATATTAAATATCCAATTAAAACAGAGCATATGCTTTCCGTTTCCTCCTGTTTTGATACTCCGGGCAGAAGTGGGAGAGTCAGCGGGTATGCAGTCGTCAAATAATTACAGACATCTCCTACTACCTGGTACATTATGAACGTATAGGCTCCGAATAATTATATAGGGCAAGGATTTTGCAAAGTGTGACATGTGACAAGTCAATACACTCAACAGGGCAGGAGTTGCCAGTCAGCGGTAATGCCTGCCCGGTTGGGTGCTCGGATATTTTATTTCTCAAAACCTTTTTCCAAAAAGTAGAAACATGTCCTTTGAAATATTAAAATTAGTTTATGCTTTTAGAACGCTCCGGTCGGACTGTCAAGGAACAGGATAAATACATTTTGAAGCACTCACAATTAAAATATCTCCTCCTGCTGTATCAAAAATGTCCCGAGAAATTTGTAATTAATTCAAGGGAATTTCTAATAAATAATATTTATTTCCCTGAAATTCCCATCCAAACCTTTGAAATGTCTTACCTGGGAAATGTTTTCCTCATATATTTTAATACAAACGATAATTTGAATTTGAAAGGGAAAAAGTATCCCATAAATTACAAAGAATTCATTTCCTTGAGGATTCCCCAGAATATTGGTCCCTGACGAAGCCCATGGGATCATTTGAGGAATTTGTATATTATCTGTAAATACCACATAAATTACACATGCCCAAGGTGTGTCAGGCCTGTCGGGGCGGACTGGTAACATTACCAGAAACCCAAAGTATACACAAGGAATCCTCAAATGCCGTTACCTTCCGGGGAAATTACTTCCCTTACCAAGTCATAATAAGAATTGTTGTGGTTTTATGGAAGAAAATGTGCGAATTAAAATTGTGCTTCAAGAATGCGGCCTCGTAATTAAAATAAAGCTTTTTGGGACCAAACCTTATCTTCCACTCTGGACTTGTCCCTTCTCCCTAAGCGGGGAGTTCCTCAGACGAAAATATTTACACGGGTTTATCTCTGTCCCTGTGCTGAGTGAGCAGAAAGCCCTGTACTCTGTCCTGTTAATACTCTATAAATACAACATGCGTCGAGTATACGGAAAATATCAAGGTGTTCTTCAAAGATTTCCCAGCACAACGTATACATGTAGATATGTATGTAGCTCCAGTACTCTGAAATATGCATGGGAGCTTATACGCTGGCAGAGAAAGCGTTAGGGACAGGAGTCTGATCCCGAGACTTGATATAGACTTTAAATAATTTTATACAAAGTAGAAGGCTCTCCGTAGGAAAGATGAGTCACTATACATAGATATTTACATGCCGGGCCGGAAATATGTACGAATAGCAAAGGCTTCATTCCCTATTCAAAAGTGAGTTCAAACAATGGGCATATACGTAAGTTCAGCCTAAGAAAATACTGTCTTTACTTTTTTCCTCAGGTACGACTCATCCCAGAATTGCAGGAGCAGTCCCGACGCCCAGGTACCTATGTATATTCCAAGCGAGCCTATTTACAAAACATGTACAACATATCGTAACTAAAGAGGGGAAAAAATAGGAGTGCAAATGTCCACTAAAAATGGTTCAGAGCCCTATAAATTTTGCATCTTCAGAATTTACTGTGCGTAAAAAAACACTAGGCCATTGAACGTATACGTTAATAAATGGCAATGGGGAAAGTGGGCCTTGAATAAGGTCAGATATTGTACAGGCTTCAAATGTCCACACCCTATGTTTTCAATACTGTAGGGTTAACTCTCCTTGTGCATACATTTTTGTATCTATACATGCGTATATTTTAACTCGGGTGGAATTTATAAGGGAATGGTTAAAAACCCTCCCCGCCAAATCTTTTCCCAGTTTTGAGAGTTCGGAGGAGTATACGGGAGGGAAATCATTGTATGTGCATACATACATACAAGCGCCCTACGTCCTCTGAATATAGTAATTCGGACGGGAAAAGTATTCCCCTCAAGCTGAAGCTGAATACAGAGGTTGACTGTGCATGGGCTGGAAGGGAGTCCCTTTTGCTCTGTATATGGGAAACGCAAGTGCTGTCTGTGTGTGTCTATCTGTATGTCTTGTATAACTAATACATAGGGGCCTAGCGACTGGCCGTGTTCAACACCAGACTCACTCACTGGCTTGCTCCCTGGCTCATGGTAGGTAAACGGGAAGAGATCGAGCGGCTTTACCTTCAGTTTGTATCGCAAGCCCAGTGGGGTTGGATGTGACTGTTCTTCCCATGCAAGATTAATTATTTGAGACAACTCTTTTTTTTTGTGAATTTACACAACAAGCATAGTGACTGGGACTGAAATTTTTCAAGGGGGGAAAAGATTTAGTGGGAATTGTGTCTAATATTTTTTGGAATAGAAAAAAAATCTCAGTTTCAAAATAAAATATTAAAATCTTCACAAAAAAAAAGAAAAAAAAAAGGAAAACAAGAAATTTGGAATTTCAAAAAAGGAACAAAAAATCGTGAACTTTTTTTCTACAGTCAGATACATTAGTGAAAGGAAGTTTTTATTAAAAAGAAAGCCTTTGACTGTACACACACACTCACAGACACATATACATACATCCCTGTGAAAAATAAAGAGAGTCTAACGAGGAGCAAATAAGGGAGTACAAACAGAAGGGAAAAATCAATTAAAGTAACTTGATGAATTTGCCCAACATGTATTTCTTGGGTAATTAAATTTAATTAAAACGTTTATTCCAACATTCTGCCACGGTGGATTTTAACCCAGAAAAATAAACATTCCCGACCAATAGCCAGCCCTCTCCCTCAAAAATCCCAACTCCCTTTCGCTCCTTTTTTGACGTCTCCAATTCCACCGTTCTTAAAAAGCCATAGACTACTATTGTGTACAACTTCCTACTCTAAATTCCTGGAACATCAAAATAAAAGTGGAGACAATCCTCAAATCTCCTGTACTCACAGGTTTTAAGTACATCACAAGATCCATTAGGAGGCTTCAAAGATTTCCTCAGTGAATTAGTGAGAATTTACTTGACTGTCCGGTGTCATTTCGGCCACTGTCATCAGGACTCTTCCCTCACGGAACCTCCGAGGAGGATTGAGTGAGAGAGAGAGAGAGAGACAGAGAGAGAGAGAGAGGAAAAGAAAAAAAAAACTTGTGACAATCAACAACACGATTAATTGTCCTGAGTGAATGCCGCCTGCATGAATGAGATACGGAGACAAATGATCTCCTAGTAATATATCCAACTTGTCCAACATTTCAACTTGACTAACTACTCTCTCGTGACTTTGCTAACGGGACGAGAGAGGAACTTGAAATAAATACACAAAAAAATTAACATCAACTCCTTCAAATCTTGGCATGTCCATTGAGGAATAAATCTCCATCTTTTTGTGTAAAAAACAAAAAAGCAAGAAAGAAACCTCCACACCCTATGTACGTAAAATATACTGTAAATGACAGGAACATTACCATAGGTTTTTTCAAAACTCCTCTCAAACTTTGAAGAAAAAGTGGGGATTTGACGATTTGTGAAGTGAATTGCCTTTGACACTCAGACCTTTAAAACCTGGTCACTCCTTCCGTGAGGAAAACTTTACTGGGGTTGTGTTCGTTCGTCATGGTCCGACGTGAAGCCGCTCTCAGCCGTGTTAGAGTGACGAGGACAAATATTCTAATGAATACCTCTGAACATTAATTTATTTGAGAGAGAGAGAGAGAGGAACGGTGGTGGTGAGAAATTGCGGAAAGCATGCAGTTCTGACATTTCATTACCGCTGCTTACCTTGTTCTCCATCCCTATAATCAGTGACCCACTGTGAAGAATTACAACCAACCATCTCAGCTATCCCTCCTCAACACACTCTCAGACTCTCCGGCTCAGAAGCCTCTACTCATTGACTACTTATATATAATTATATATGTAATTACCAATGACCTAAAATAACTTTCAATAAGGTCCCCGCTCAGGAGAAGTAATTACAGAGAAAAACCCCTGAGTCTCAATCTTAACCTTAACTGTAAACAAAAGTGGTTTCACAGACAGTGGTTACATAGAAAAAAATCCTCAAAATTATAAGGATTTACTCCCTGACGAACAGAAAAATTTGCTCTTGTTATATCTATAGAGTAATAGTGTGAAAAGGGAATTTTTCCTAGAAGACAAACTTGGCTATAATCAATATTAAAGACGATTCTTCATACCTGTCAGGATTTTATGAGTGAGAAAGAAAATAATTCCTCATCTTGAAATGAATCTTGGGGAGTTTTGAAGGGAGATATAAAAAAAGGAGAATTTGAAGGAATGAACTTCTGTATAATCATAGGAGGGGATGTCAGAAGGAGGGGAAATAACAAGTGAGTTTGAACAACTAGTGTCATTAATCCCGTATAAAATAAACTTTGGATTACCTCAAGAGAAGATTTAAATAAATTATAGTTGTTGACAAGAGAAATTTCCAAGTTTTTTGTCTCGGCTCGTCTAGTCCTTCTTCCCCACAATATTTTTCACGAGTGAGTTCTCCCGTGCAAAGAGACACACACAGACACACACACACACACACTCCCAGAGACCCACTCCTTTTGTGTGGAGTAATGAGTGCAAGGTAAAAAAAAGTCAGACTTGACTGTTGACTGTGCTCCGGTGTCTTGTTGTCCCTCCAAATATGCATAAAAGCTCTGGTATGTACCCTCCCAGTGATACATGGATTTAGTGAATGAACCCTGCTTAGACAATTCATATTTCATTCGCAAATTACAAACTTGTGACTCATTTGATCTGTCAGTCAAGGCGTTGTAGACTTGGAGGGAACTAAAACTGTGAGAAAACCTTTTGGCAAAGGAACCAAAAAGGAGAGTTGGAGAGCTCCCACAGTTCCTCATCCTGCTCCAGCTATATAGAGTTTCATCCTTGCCCTGACTGCAGACTTAGTGGTAGCGTCAAGTGTAAAAAAAAAGTTTCAGTCCGTAAGTAACTAGACAGGCGGAACAAACTTCGAGGGAAGAAACCAGAAAAACGATTAAGTTTGCCTCACCTTACTATTCATCAGGATTGTGCTCTACACTCGCGCTCCTACTACTCTTTCCAATCCAATATATTTTTCACTCAGCAAAATAATTTTCTGCTACAGAACCTCTATCTGTCTCTCCCCTCCCTAGGATTTTCCCCCTCCTCCTCCTCCTCCTCCTCCTCCGGCGGAACAAAAAAAAATTATCCCTCACATTTTTTTCCCCTACAGGTGAGAACATGGAATGGAAAAAATGACATGACAAGCCTCTGTTTACAAATGTGCATTGAGAAGCTGACGCCAGGGCAATTGATCCAGTTCCAGTACAAAGAAGAAATTCATTACTTGCATTAGGGTCCGGTGCAAGTGCATTACCTTCCATTGTCGATCCACTACGGAGCATTGTGACACTCCCGGAGTATCATTTCCAGTCCCAGTGACATCGATACCATAATCGTTGGACATGTGAATCCGACACAGCTGGAGGGAATTGAAAAAAGCTATTGGCTGGTGGTGTTTCTTGTTTCGTCTTTTTCTCTCTCTCTCTCTCTCTCTCTTGGTGAAAAAAAAACACTTTTTATATCTATAACGAAACTTCTTTGACGATCCTTGGATACGGAGAGACAGAGTTGCAGTATGGACAGGAGAGGGAAAAAGGTTAGAGGACGACAAGCTAGCACATTTCTGTTTTTCCACCCTCCGGAGCCCATATAATGGTGTCACATGACCTATCACAATTATAATTTGTCGGGAAAGCTTCATCCAATTTTTTCCCATTGTCCAAGTTGACTGTGTCTATAGAGAGCCCGACTCTGCAAAAAAACTGTTTCAGTTCTCACGACGTCCCCCATAAGTGACAATTTACATTTACTTTCCCCAGCCCGATAAAGACACGGAACTGGCTGACTATCTATACATACGTAGGAGTTTTCCTCCGAGAAAAGACTTGTGTCTCTGTGGCTTACATATATATATATATCTATCTATGTATGGACTTGTGTGTGGGGGAGAGTGCCCATCTGAAAGGAAATAGCTTCGAGTTACCTTGAAGTGAGTGTATGAAAAGACACCGTATTAAGAAACATCCGGGAAAATTCAATTTTGTCCTATTTTAGCGCTCATCCGTGTTTTTTTTTGTCCAAGACAATTTTTACCTTGGAGTGTAGTAGAATATATCCAACCCAAGACCTCATCTCCCATTCTCTGGACTAGTGATCCTCGGAGTGGATGTAACTTGCCCCTTCCCAGCTCCGGCATTATTGCTCCCAAGATTTATTGTTACATTAATCTCAATTTATCAAAGGAGCCTAACAGGGAGTGGAATTTCAAGGAAAATTATAAAATTCCACACGAGAGACAAGATAAGGGAAAGAGAGGGATAAAAAAAATTGTGAAGACTCCCTTTCATACTATCCCTGTTTTTGTGTGTGTGTGGGACTCCGAAGGAGGATTTTTTTTCCAAGGAAAGACGGAGGAGAGAGTAAGGGAGGACAATGAGAGCTGAAGAGTTTTATCACCCGAACCGGACACCACATCTTCATCCCTATTTTACTGGGAAATCCCAGTGGGCTGGGAAGGGATGTGGGGGCAGGGTCCCCCGTCCTAATAATAATATTCCTCCTCTTACTCCGGGGAAAGAGGAAGAGCTGACCACGTCAAATGGTGAAAATCCTAATCGGACTAACTCCATTTCAATCAGAATGATGAAGACGAAGCCAAAATGGTTCCAGTCCTTTGTATGGATATATATTTGTGTTGGATTATGGATCAGTCCGTCTTACGGTCAAGGTAGGCAAAAAAAAAACCTATAACGTGTTTTACTCTATCTAGTTCAATACTCTCTCTTAAGCTCCTTACATGCTACTACTCGCCCAGCTCGCCCAACTCATTTGACTCTGCATGCCAAAATGGTTGAGATGAGGAGGACGGAAATGGGGAAAAGCCGACTTACGTCTAGCTCCATGTGAATACACATTTTTTTTTGTATAGAGTCCCGGGACAATATTTCAACAACCCTGGAAGTGTATCCAGTCATATAACCTAAATATAAATATAGATCCGTATGCATATGTAAGTGTGGGTCCATAGTCCGAGTATATCCTGGACTTTGGTACTTCCACAAAAGCACAAATATGTTAATACTTCCACAAAAGTCTACAAACAAAGTTCACATACACTAGTCTATATTGATCATTGTAAATATTTTACAAGCTCCAACAGCAGTCATGTATGGTTTTACATTACGGGACGGATGAAGCATGCGTCTGTAATTCCCGGTTTATTTCATTTCGCATAAAATAGAGGACGGAAGGTAAAACATATCCAGGTGACATAAATAATAAAGACCTTGTTTGCATGTCCCAGGTCCAATGAAATAATTAAATGCCAGTGTACTATATCTACACAACTCAGCCTGGGTTCATGTGTTCACAACTCTTGGAATATAAACATTACGCCCAGAAAGCCCTACATCTCCTGAGGACCACAGTAATAATTACCCATGCCTCCTTTTTTTTTACTTGTGTAATAAAATAAATATAGTAGATAATTCCTCACGTTAAAAAAATCCAAAAATCAGTCATCCCTAAAAAAATTCATTTGAGATCCTCCTTCTGAGAGTCGCAGTTCTTATATGACCAATGTACTATATTTATTCTTGGACACTACACATATTATGTAGAGACATTTTAAATTGAAATCCAATTGTTATTAAATACCCCGGCCAAACTAGCCCAATGGACGGACCTCCCATTAAAAATAACAAATTCCCCTATCGTGTGAAGATAAGATTACTATTTTAATGCGAGAGTTATTTTTTTTGTAAACAAACAACAGTATAATTATATTGACTGGTGCTTACAAGTAATTCTCCTATTAATTTTACGTAACTTGCCAAAATCCAGCAGTCCTTTTGTATTCCCATACAAGACTCAATCCTCCTATTTACTTTCTTCTAGGGAACCCCGAGCTCCAATTTATTTCCTTGTGGGACTCATATTAGCGTGATTAGCGTCATAGGAGTAATTTGACTAGCCAATGAGGAGCATTAATCAAGGGGGTCCATTATACATGGATATACAAGGGGTATCTTCTCTCATATAGAGTCCACTGGCTGTTTGTCCTCCTTCCCAATTGTTATTCCTATAATTACCAGTCAATCAATGTTAACGAATAGGAATTTGCTCCGTGTAAGAATAATTGGGTAATTGCTACTCCAGTATCATTTTCTTTCCAAAACAGCACTCTCCAATTAATGAGCTTGTAGTTACATTATCCTCATGTTTAATGTACTTCCATTACAGTGGTCCTCACTGAGTGGAGGAGCTTACAAGTCACGATCCGGACTTGCCGTTTCTAAGACAGCCCCAGTCCCATAACAACTTTGAGAAGGTTTCGTAATTTTTCCAGTAGTATAAGTTTCATATCTATAGATATGTATGTATCTATTACTCAAGGAAATAAATCCCATCAAGTTATGTATAACCCCTGAGATCCACCCAGCACAGTTGCTGTACATAGTTGTTGGAAGTTAGGAAAAATTAATGAGCCAGAAGGGGGGAAGAGAAACTGTGCCATGGAAATGTTTACAGTCGGGAAATAGGTGAAAACCTGTGAGGTGAAGAGGTAAAAGGGAAAAGACCCTGGCTAGTGAGTCATCATTCCACTTTAATTTCCCTGGTTGTAATAAAGGTGCATTTTCCTATTATTTATGAGTCTACATGATCTACTCAGTGTGTGGTTATTTTAACCCAGAAAGAAAATTATGGCCGGAGTTAATGCTTTGAAGTGAGGTTCACTCTCTCTCTCTCTCTCTATCTCTCTCTATACATAAGTTTGGCTTACGGGCTACTTAGTACAAGTTACATACACTTACCTAGTCCCAGCTCCCAATAATCTCACCACCGGTGGGAACAACACATGCATACAAATGCTCTGGGTTTCGTGTCTCCCTGTGCATTTTCCCCGAGTCCGCAGTGCACTGCCGCGTCTCAGCCTTCCCTTCGATGATCATTTTGTGAGGGAACGTTCCAAGCCGTGCCTGTAGGCCCATATGTACCTCAAAGCTACAGACATCTCTCTACACATGCAAAATAATGCACGTAAATTAAGGCGCTCCAGGCGTTGAGGAGGGAAAGAGCCCGAGAAGTCTCCCTGAGCTTTCCCACTCCATTGCCAATTCCTATTCGAATTCTGCACTAGAGGAAGAAAGCAAAGGTGAAAATTGCCACAAGGACTAGCATACTTGTCCCTATAGTTAATACATTTGTCACCACAGGAGCACACAGAGAACCTATATACCCACCTACATTTGTAAGTACAAGCTTGGAAATATTGCTTTGGGAGCCGAGGAAAATAAAATAGTCATGGACAACAGTGCGGATGTCTACGTGCACTCATCCCGTGTCTAGCCATTCATGACTCTTCTTATCAATTACTCCCCGGCATGTCTATAGTGGTGAAAGCCTAACGGGGGACTTCCTGTCCCTCGAGAGATGTACCGGCGTACTTAGCCTGTGTGTCCGATCCGTGTGAACACTCCCGATTGAGATCCACGTACATACATATATGACTTATCTGTATCTACATTTCTACACACACGCACATACAATCTACTTACTCCAGTTGTGAGGGAAAGTGTGGGAGGAGTGCGTGGATTGTTTGTCGCTTATGTAGATACATACATATGTATCTATCTACTGTGCGTCCTCCTACAGTATTCCCTTCCTGTATCTCGTGGTTCGGCATTACTCGTTGTGTCCAACCAAACACTGCTATTTACTCAGTTGATGTAAATTGTTCTACTTTGGGGCTCCTTGTCCTGATGGGACTGAGAGAGTGAGAATGAGAGAGGGCCAAAATACATGAGTATAGGAGAGAATTTCGGAGCACAAAATTCAGGAGTAAATTCATTCAATTGGGAATATCTTCCAGCTATGTCTATCCAGCTATGTATGTATGTATGTTGGGGATGGGGGAAAGATTTGTCTAATGCTGAGAGTCTGTGAGAGTGTATTAGATGGACATTTATTTACCTTGGTAGAAAGGCTCGTCATTGGAGTTATTACTGGAAGGATGAGTATCTTCCGTCGGAGGAAGGAGCCCGTGTTATAAGGGGCCCGTGTGTGGTATAAGATAGCATGTATGTATGTAGTACTGTATAAGGAACCTGTATGTGGTATAAGATAGCATGTATGTATGTAGTATAAGGAACCTGTATGTGGTATAAGGAGCCTGTATGTAGTATAAGGAGCCTGTCTATGATATAAGAAGCCCATGTGGGATATAAGGTTGTATAGAGGGAATAGCCACAGAGAGGACTGTACGTTGAGTGGTTTTGGTATCTATAGGAAAGGTATGGACCCGTAATGGGGGAGAGATGTAAGTACAAGTAATACCTCCTTGGTACGAGATGGTTTAGGAACAAGGCTTGGAACATCACCATCAGTGCCAGGACCAGAGTTTTCTGGTTGGTCTCAGACGATGGAGAGAAAAGTAACTGAGAGAGAAAGGGGATAAAAATTACGTTTATAATGATTCACATGGGTTCTCTAAGCATTTTGATAAGAAGGAAGCAGGGGCTCTGAAATTTCCCCATATTTCCCTCGGGATGCCAAGACTCGACGCTCTCTTCTCCACACTCTTCTCTCCGTCAGCTCAATGAAATGTCTGTCTGACTGTCTGTCTCTCTCTATCTCCTCTTCCTCTCTCTCTCTCTCTCTCTCACTCTTTCCCCCACTCCCGCCTCACTCTCTCTCTCTCTCTCTCTCCCTCCACGAAAACTCCAGGTTCCTCCTCACATTGCATACATTACTTTCTACTCCAAGACCCATTCAAAACCTACACGATTGCTCACGTTTAGCTTCTCCGCCAGATTATCATCCGCCCGATACTCACTGAGCTCTGACTTTCCCTCTAACATTCCTTCAAACATTACATTTGAATTTCCGTCTCCGCCATAAATTTGTGAGTAAATAAAGACGGATGCAAGAGCAAAATCTGTTCCAATCCTTTCAAGTTTTGAATGCAGCCGTACTACCGTATAGTACTCAAGATACATATTCGAATAGGAACTTGAATAAGGGATCATACTGTAGAAGGGAGGTTTACGTGAGTAATTTTTTTCCAATGAAAAAATTAAGCCAGGAGGGAAAACTTGGGTAAAATCTTCCTCGAAATATAACTACTTTCACCCAAGTATTTTTTAAATGCTCCAATTTACTTAGTATACAGAATAAGTCCCCTTACAAGTAGTTAGAGTTCCCTTGTTTAAAGGAATTGTTAGGTGTGGGGAAGTTTGTGATACAAAAAAAAGTGTGTAGAATGTGAAATCAAATTTGGATTTTGTTGAAACTGTGGTTTTTGAGGGGCATTATGCTCAGCAGGAATACTCTCCAAATATGATTTCCTCCTGCCGTTACAGATCAGACCTGAGCACGTGTAACAACCCCCCTCTGAAATTATTCCTTTGATTTCTCAAGTGTGAGGATTGGATCCGATTCCACATTTGATTTTCGACTATGTTTTCTTTGAGTTCAGGGGAATTTGTTCCTTTGGTTTCTACTTCATACTTTACCCTTAAGATTGAGGGAAAGGAATGATTTTTTTTTGACATTTGTGCAGTCAGTTATTTGTGTAGTGAATCTTCGTCTACACATCCAAGACATATGTATGTGTGCAATCTTTCACCCTTGAGCTTTCACTCTGACATGTAATTATATGTATCTAACGATGGGAATTTTATTCAAAATAAGTTTCCATGATTTTAGTATCTATCTATCTACTATAGTGTGAGCGTTTGTGGATGAATAGAAGAAAAAATTCTCTAGAAGTCAAGGTCATAATATTCTAAGATGAAATAATATTTTTGACTATTTTTTGTTCAAGAGTTAAGCTCACACAAGGCTGGAGTATCTACGCCTGGTGCCAACAATTTCAGACGTCTATACTTTCGCACTGAATTTTATCCAGGGAAAAATACGATATCTACAGAGTGACTGTGGGGGAAATTTATTGAGCAAATAAAAAAGTGAAGGATAATACCCAGAGATTTTTAATAGCAGGAAACTTTTTTATGCAAAAAAAATAAACCATGAGCAATAAACAAAATGATAGGTTTTATGACCAATCACGTATTCATTCCTGAATGATCTCCTATCCCATAAACCACCCCAAAAGCAGTGATGGCAAGTTACTTGGCAATGATTTTGTATAAATTGTCTCCTATTTGACAATAAATCTTTCCGGAATCGGTCCCTATAATAATTATATTTTCCGGGCGCCCTGTCCAACTCCATATTCCCTATCTTATGAGGGAAATTGAAATCCAAGAAGTAACTTTGTAATTTTTTGTCAACTCTGACCGAATAACGCCAAGGGTCTGTAATTTTTCCCATGGAGTGTGTATAGTCTCCATGGAAAATCGGGATACTCATAGCTATTCCACATAAATAGACTATATCAAAAATCCCCATAAAGTCTTTTTTTACTGTCACCATTATCGCACGTATTTCCTGATAGTGCATGTATATAATGTACGGGCCTGACTTCTTTATGGTACCATTTGAGATGAACGTCCCCGTGTAAGCGTAGATTGGTCATTTTCCAGAGCAATTCATATTCTAATTTTTCTGCATATGTAGCAATTCCTTCAGTGGAATTTATGCTTCAACGTGCATATCTATTATGTAGAATATACATTGTTGCAGCCCTATATAAGTACATTATGTATCTACATTCGACATTTCTCCCACAACGAGGTTTCGTACCTCCACATTCCTGTCCGAGAATGTATCCTCTATAGAAATAAGGTACTAAAATCATGTAATCATGAAATTGTAAATTAAATAATATTCCATAGTGGTTCCACTACAAACATGGAATTTCCTCAAATTGTTACACAAGCTGTAGTAACTCTTTCCAAGTAGACAAATCCCCCCGTTTCAATTTTAATCAATCACAATTCACAGGGCCCCAGAATACTACTATTTTGAATTGTACAATTGAAATAATGACGCTCAACACATCCCTCCTACTCTATTTATATCAATTGTAAATTCTATATATGTACACAAAGTCGTACATGACATCATCCAGGTACAATGGAAGGGAAATAAGTCCCTCCACTCATTTGTTTGGAGAACGTGGGCTCTATAATAACAATTATTGATTCGTGCTTCCGCACCCGAGGTCTTCCAGCCAGGAATAAACAGAGAACCGGGAGAGAGTCCTACAGTCTCCACATATACCCGTAATTACACCCATGCATGGCCCAGGGAATGTTGTTGATGAAAATAAATTAACGAGCTGCTTGTTAATTTGTTCAACTTGTGTTTTACGACTTGACACTAGGCAACCGTACGGCAGGCATGAGAAGTTACATTGGGTAAGGGGATACCTGACGCAAGAGAAAAACAGAGAGAAAATGCTCAGATGTATAAACACCAGCTTTCCTATTTCTACGACTCTATGAACTGGCTTTGCTGCTGTGTGTAGTATTTTATCAGTAAATAATAGAATCAAATAGACTCTAGCGAGAGTTGAGAGAGAGTGTGTGTATGTGTGTGTGTGTGAGAGAGAGAGAGAGAGAGAGACAGCAATTGACTACTTTTGAACCATTCGGGATAAAAGCCTTGTGGATGTAAAATTTATAATTATTACTTGTGTACCTTCATTACCAGGAGAGCCTTTCCATGCCTCAGCATTGGGAATTATTCCCTACAAAAACCCTCCTTCATGAATAAAGTGTTTTTCCATATATACCTATGCACTCCCTCCACAGCCCTTGACGCTCATGAATGGAGCACTACCTAATTCCTCATTCAATAATAATCAGGTAAGAGGTAAAATTTCCAAAAGGCACCGTACAATTTCAAATCGCAATTTACTCCTACCCCGGCCATATCCAAGATAAGATAATCTAATTATAAGAGCACTTCCTCAAACTAATGCACACTGCTCCACTCACATCACAAACAACATTCAATGGAGGAACACATACATATATACGCTCAAGGTGTAGTGCGAACCCATGTACTACAAACACTCCTGACTCGAGTCATAAACAAAACTCTCAAATCTACACACCATGACTTGAATTTCATCTTGAACACTTTTGAAAAAACACTATCTATTAGAATTGAGTCCTAATAGTTTGTCCTGACCTTAATATCTTCCCTCTCCTCATCCCACTACAATTATAATTATAGGGTGAAAATTCAAATACGAAAAACTTTCGAGTCCGGTGTGATCATGAGGAGTCAACTTTATCCATGGGTTTATTTCCCGTGAGGTGTGAGTAACTCAAAGTCATCGGAAAGAAAGGGTGCGGTCCTGTACCGCCGGACTATTAATTCCTGACAGTAGATAGATAGGTCAGATCTGACTCAGGGCCGTACTTGACAATTAAAGCGATTAGTGTGTGAGCCAGGATATCGAGCGTATCAGTAATTACCAGTGTCAATTATCCTGAGAGTCCATATATCTATACTTGTAATAAGAAATTTACAATTTATTTCGCAAGCCTCCCTTCCCTGATCCATTACTGCCAAAAGAAATTACTTGATTACAAGGAGGGATAATAACCTCATTGAGAAGTTCTTTTAAAGATTGGTTTTTTTTCATCCCAGCCTGCGAGAGATGAACGGATTTGTAAAAGATTTAAAAAAAAACTCTGGGATTCTTCGAGGATTATTATTATTATTCTGTAGATAGATATATAAACTCCTAAATATTCGGGACCCATGAGTCCCTTGTATCCAATCCCCTGTTGAGTCCCAGAGCCTTTTACATTTTAGAGGAGTCTCAAATAACAGCAAGCTGTATAGGGCTCTGAATTGGAAGAATATTGAATTCCAACATTAGTCTCGACTGCCCATTGAAAACCGGATGGGATTTTTATCGATGAATGGCTCCTCTGCAGTTGGAATTTAATTCCTGCAGCAGGAATATATGGCAGCATCAAATCGAAACCAATTCCAGGGCCGGAGTTGCAATTATGCAGAGAAAGAAAAGGCTGTAGTGGAAACGTTGTTGATACGGTGCTAATAAGCAACTTCCCTATGAGCACCAGTCTAGGAATGAAAGACTCATACAAATCCCTCCAAGTATGTACGACACCTCTTAAAATCCTATCCGGACGTCCACACACAACTATATACGCTCACTCGTACCTGAGGTATGTACATCTCTTCATATGCATGAGTGGAGAGACTCTATACCGTAAATATTTTGTGAGCGTACAGTCCTTCCCTAATAGCTAGTTCACTAGGCGTCCTCAAGATCCAAGAGGAGAAGGCCTGCCCTCCTAGACACTCTTTAAGGGAAAAGGGGAGCACTTAAATATATTGAATGGGATCCACACGATTATGATGACTCAGTAAAATATGATTTGATGAACTGGAGACACGCGATCGCATAAAAAAAGCGAAAATTAGGAGAGTGCAATGCATCCCAGTCTCTCCAGTGTGCTGGGGCATGGGAAGTAACTACACACGCATTTACAGGGCTTTAATCGTGACAGACACATGTAGGTATAATTACAACCATGCCAGAGTCTTCTCCACATATGTACATATCTACCTACATATCTACGTACATATACTCAAGAGCACAAAATTATCCCCCTGCTTTCCCTGTCAAACAAGCGTAATTCTCCCTCCAATATATCCCAAATCTATAGTCGCCTTGTAAAAACACAGACCGAACCCAGTGACTTTTATTCTCCTGCATTTTTTTACCACTCTGCCCTCCGCTCTCACTTCATCCATTTAAAAGACGGGATAACAAACCTTGTCTTAACTAATTTCGTTTTCTCTGCACAACACACTATGTACTACTAAAACGTCTAACCCTGACTGTTCCACACCCATATCTACATATAGGTACATATCTACTACCAGTGTTCCGATGCCTCAACGCGTTCACAACTGCTTGTTCCATATGTATATACAGTTGAAACATGCGTTGACACACATAAGTAGTCTGTACATACGTTTACGCACGCACACAGTTAATACATACGTTTACGCACGTGCACAGTGGATACATATATACGTTTACGTAGACACACAGTGGATACATGCGTTTAGGTAGACACAGTTGATACATACATATGTACGTTTACGCACATGTAGATACATGCGTCTGTAGTGTAACAAGCGTAACAACATCGGTTGAGTTACATCACATCTCTAATATTTATAGCCTTTGGAAAACCTATGAAAAATTCACACATCTAACGTCTCGTTCCCACGACTCCATTCCTTCAAGTACATAGTAGATGCATGTCTCTACTATGATTATACGCAACGTATAAGTAAGTATAGAGCCTAGTGAGACTTTTATAAGGTCGGAGAAGTTACGCATGTTGTACAGTGCACAGTGAGCAGTGCAGGAGTGAGAGTATATGTGCTCGCCCAATTTTTTTTTCTATTATCTCCCCATGCGTCGTCTGCCCCAGCCTGAATACAGAGATACTAATTCGAGTCCATTTAGCCCTTAATACACTCACTCCCGCGTTATTATACTTGGGCAAACAACGAGTTCGGAGTAAAACAAACAGTCCCTACTATGTGAGTAACTTGGCCAGCCCTGACTAAGTAACTCGTATTTATGAGTCCGCACACACACACACACATCATACAGTCTTCCGATGACTAATATTAATTGTGATGCTTGGGAGCTATGGGACATTTCCTTACCCATAGGGAAGTAATATATATTATGTACGTATGTAAACAGACGACAGTGGACGGCTCCGGAGGAAAAACAAGAAACCTGCAAAGTACTTGTGTAGTTTACGACTCTTCGTCAGTAGTAGTAGTAATAACCGTGTCATGCTGGCCTGACAGGGTATTTTCAATACCACACCAACTACTCCGACTTTTTAGAGGGCTTCTTCACCCATAGGGAAACCGATTTGGTCGTGTTGACTCTCCTCCAAAATGACATTTTCTTTTCCTCGTGTCCCTTATTACACAAATACTCTCTCCTTGGCTAAGTCCTTCCCCTGTGGAAAAGTGAGACTAAAAGGTAATTGAAAGGTTGGAATTGGAGAGGGAATCCCTGAGAAATGAGCAATATTGTTGTACTTAACTCGGAGGGAGGGACTCTTATAGCATGACTCCCGATGCTTAACCCTTTTTCATATCTATAAATTACCCTTGATTCCCATGTATCTACTGTATGCACGCCGAGGACACAGACACAAGAAATAAATTACCCAAATTACCGGGTTTTGATCTCCCTGCTTCAGTAAAATCGTGTGCAAATAATCTTTATCATGCTGATGAATTTCGTTTCGTTTTATTTCCAAGCGAGTCCTTAATTATCTCGCCGCAGAGAGGTTCGTGATTCCTGGGTCCCAAGTTTATAAAAACTGGTGTAGCATGTAGAGGAGCAAGTGCTGTAAATTATACACATACATATCTATGTATGTATGTACTTATATGATTTTGTAGGAGATAGTTGAAATAATTTCAGTCCATAGAATTCAGAGCAAATACTAATTGCACCTGGCAGAAATATTTTTTTCCTCTGTCCCAAGCCCTGCTGACTGGACTGTAGATAGTTGGAGTGATCAGACTCAAATAATAGTTTAACTGGATATTAATAAAGGTGATTATGGATCTGCGTCGTAAGAGATAGCTCGGACATGAAAAGGTAATTAAACTGGGGACCTCCGTCTTGAAGCCTATTAAGTTTGTGATTAATCGTAAATGTTACGAGACTCCTTCATTGTTTTGGGTTTGAGGGACGCTAACTCTAGTTGTAATAAAAACTCTTAAAGTAGTTACTTGTAGGATAAAAAAATGAGAGGAATTATGGATCCTTTGAATGTACTTGCTGATAACTCGGGAAGTTAAGAAATTACTTTTTTTTTTCACTGAGGACTATACATTCCATGGTTTGCACACACATGTAATTACAATGTACGAGAGGGAAAAATGACTACTTTTTATCGTTTTGCTAGTCACGGCTTTGTTCTCTCTCTCTCTCTCTCTCGAACGGACTGTAGAGCATTCCTGAGCTGTTTTTATGTCAATACTTTTGCGTGCCAGGCACATCGGGTTGTTGAACGGACCCTGAGCATATGGTGCATGCAAAGCTTTTTTGCAAAATGTAGGACCAAAAGATAGCGAAACAAAATAATATGTGGTTTTGATCCGGAAAGTAGGACAGAGGGACGTACGAAAGAGATACACACATACATATGTAGAAAGTGTATTTGTTTTTATAAGAACACATGCATAAAGGATCCTTCCATGCGTTTCCACTCAGGGCTCTCTCAAGGAATCAAAAATCTGATGTTTCCAACTTCTTTTGGAGGTTCTTTTAAGACAGAGTAAATACCTGACGGAATTAACCCACTAAAGGAGTGAGTGATAGAGAGAGAGAGAGGAGAGAGAGAGATTTCTCTTATCAGAATAGTATCTCATAGTCTTGAGTCATATAGGCCATGAGTGTATCTAAATGTTTGTGAAAGATTCCTGAAAACTGTGATTTATGGTATTTGGGGAAAGAAAAGGCATATGAAAGAACTTCCTTGGAGTTGGGTTGATTGGGAAAGCTTAGAAAGCTATATGTGCAATGGGGGCCTTTTAGGTGAAGCGTATCCCGCCCGTCAGTGTCAGTCTGTTTCTTTTGTGCACTCCATTATTTTAATACAAATAGAATGGAAGACGAGCAGAGGACGATGGGAAGGCGATACCCCGACCTGAGGTTTCTGAGGTTTATTTTCATTCAATGGACTCGGGTCTTGTGCCTTACCAGAAGGCATGGTGAGATGAGATGGAGGTATAATTATATGTATGAGGACCATTACTGCGGGGGAGTGTGTGTGTGTGTGTGTGTGTGTGTGTGTGTACGATGAGTAGCTCGAGTTCTCCATATTCCCATGCATTTGCTGTAAGTGCGTTTACACATCACCCGGAGCATTACTGGGCTTTCCGTATCATTTCCGAGGACTTCACAGTGCATTACATGGTCTCTCCTGGTTGTAGCAATGTATCATAAGGTAATTTGGGTGTCCTTACAAGATTCTCCTCTTACAGGTATCTATCTACTACCTGTAAATAATGTATAAAATATGCGTACAGTTATACAAACCCCTCAAGTACTTACTTTGTACTCTGTTACTTTAATACGTCCCAAGGAATGCTCCACATACTCGGAAATATCACCTGGAATTCCACAATTACTCTTCACATAGTCACATTCATTCTCACAACAGTGTTTGCATCGTTCCGTATGACCCCAAAACTCGTGCAGAAGTTCTCATTGACCATTGTATTTTTTCCCGAGAATCTAAGATTCAATGGTAAGTAAGCTCTATAGGCTCTATGTAGTAGGATTGTACACTTTGACTGATTGGGAGGAAAATGAAATGTTCACTCACGTTTTGTCACAATGATTTCTACTTGGGAAATTGACATTCACATTTTGGTCATGGGGGGAAAGCCTGTAGGTAACCTTAAATAAATAAATACAAAATTGACATTTTAGGGGGTTTAGTGTGAGTTTTACGTCAAAGAGATTGTGACATTTCCAACTACCATAGAAAATTATTTCTGTGTGAAATTACAGTTTGCGTCATACAGTTGTCAAACAGGCATAATAGGGATTATTTGGTAGTTTTTTTACAGTGTTTAGATATTTCATAGTTTTTAACGGCTTCTGTAACTCAAGTACTAGATATGTACGGGGTGTGGGCTGGGATAAAAAATGCAAGCTTAGCAGTATCTAGATATCTATCTATAGATACATGCAAGTATAAGCATAATATTACGGGAGCCAAAGAAGGTTGACAAAATGATAAGTTATTGGTAAGGGAGCGGGAGGAAAAATATGGTTAGATACCTGAGAGGAATTTAGTAGTGATGGTATAAGGCTCTGTAAAATTTTCCCGTGGCCTCCAGTGAAGACCCACTCTAATGTGAGCATTACATATGAACCGTGCAGAATTTACTTACTCGTGGATTTAAATTACCCTGGTTTCCCCTGCCAAAATCCATGCATGACTTGTATGTAACAGGACTCAGGATGAGTTGTCTTGTCCCAACCACCTTTCCCATACAGTTGCTCTAATCCAGCTATTATATATATTATAGATTAGTAGATATTGACTAAGCTCCGAGTGTTGAAAATAGTCCGAGAGTCAGGGTTTATACAGGAGTTTGAGCCAATCTGAGAGAAAAAACAAAAGTTAATGATACAACGTAAATATGACTTTAAAACTTTGGACCCTATTAGGAGTCACGGTGAGGTTTCACAAGAGCATCCAGCTTGGATGAGACGAGTGACTTGAGAGCAGCAGTGCGTATTTTCTAGTTTGCATGCTTCAATCCGTTCATAATTCTACACCCACTCTGTGGAAGGCTATTATTATTACACGCGCTAGGAGTTACTTTTACTCCAGTTAATGCCCTTGCTCGGGGTTATCTAGTAGCGAGGAGGGATTTTCCAGGCCATTGGGACTTCGGGTGGGTGCTCCATATTATTATGATTATTATTATTATTATACTATCATCAAATTGCCCCTAAGATGATGATGTAATGATAGTGTTGATGGAACTGTTACATACTAACATGCTTGGAGCCCCTGCAAGTTGTCCCTCTATTGCAATGGAACATGTCTATCGGAATGATATCCTTTTCCCCGAATTTACTATTGACACTTTACTCAAGCCAAGAAGGGATTTTTTCATTTTTTTCTCCTTCAGATTACAATCCTCCATATTTAAAAACCTGAGCAAAAAAAATAAAGGTATAAACAGGGAAAAAATTTAATGAGATGCGTAACTACTTAGCATGGGGTTCAGAGGTCAGATCACGCAAGCTATGTATTTCTTTTACACTGAGATCAAAAATATATTATGACTCAATTTTTGAATTTGTGAATTATTTAGTAGGCTTGAAAATCTCCAAATAATTATTCAGATACGGATAATATAATTGTTACAGTATAGCTCCTCATGCACATATGTTACATTCCTGGGAGTGTTTTTAAGTGCTGGGTGGAATCCTCAGAGGGAAAGTAATTTCAAAAATACAATATACAGATAATAGTATCTATATGAGAGGGATATAAGAAAACGTAAGTGAGAGAGAAATTGTCAAAGACCAAAATTGGTGCAGGGATTTGATGAAGGCAAATGAGAGTTTTTTTTGCTCGAGGCTCCTAGTATTCCAATTTGTTTAGGAACCGTTCGGTTCTCCTTAAAGATTTGAGCATTAATAACGGTCATAAATACATGCATAAAGGGTACAGTATCATCATTACTACAGTTATTTGAAGATCTCAAAAACTGGGGTTTTCACATTCTGTCTTAAGCCTGGATCTGCAATGAATAATAATTAGACCCCCTGATGATTCAAGCTTAGGATTGTTGTTGCTTTCCGAACCGTTGAGCCTCCCTCTTCAGTCTTAGGTCTCTCAAGTGGGAAATGGCGGGGAAATCTTTGGGATGTACATATGAGTCTTCTTCATTTGGATGATGACTGTGTCCTATACATAAAGATAAAAATTACAGATGAGTATAGATACTTGAGTTGGAACTGTACTGAGACAAGGTTTCGGGTACTGTTCAAGAGTGCAGTGCACAATTCTTGTGGTTTAAAAAAATGAAACTTGATTATATAGTAATTTATATGACATGCCCACGCTTGAGCCAGTTCCCACTGCATCAATATGCATTAAGGGAGTGTCCACAATAGTATGGTTTATCATGCGTCAAATTTTTCGGTCTCAGCTCCAAAACATCTAACCAAACCTGGGTAATTGTTGAGGCTAACTACATACATGACATGTTAACAACTCTGGAACAGAACGTGGGCTTATTTTTTTGTTGTGTCGGGACCCAAAGTGAGTGTTGACTGTTTTATTCATATCAAATGTATAGAGTAAAGGAGAGTCTCTCTCTCTCTCTCTCTCTCTCTCTCTCTGAAGCATTCTGTAGCCCGGCCTTTGATTTTTAATTAGTTGCAGGAAAGTGTTATGATGTTTACAATTATGCTAATTCTCTGTGTGAAATATCAATTTGGAGGAAATGCTGACAGGCTAAATTTTCTGGCCGGATTTCGGACATCCGGATTTGATCCGTCCCTTCAGTCACCTCCCAAACACTGACATTCCATTAGGGCTGAGGCACGTCACGTCATGGACGACTGACTCCGTGACTCATGCGTTTTCCCTCCATGGTGTCAACTCTGGGTGGACGGACCCAAGTGGAGGGAAGTGTTCATTTAATTTACAAATAAAACATCGGTCACATTCTAAAAGTTTAATTGTAAGTGGGAAAGCCACCCTTGTAAGACTCCCTGGTCATTAAGGTTATTGTCCAGATTTTATGTCCCAGCACCTCCTATATTGTAGTTATTTCAGGGAACTATAGACAGATTAATTGGAACGCAAACAATCCTGGAATTGAATAATGGCCTCAATTTGTTGCACGATTCCATGAAATTTTCAAACCTCCTCCTGGACAGAGGTACAATAAAGGGGCTAGGTTGACATGCATTGATAGACCAAGGAATCCAAATATCCTATGAATAGATACACATTTCACATATGTATGTATCTATCTATCTGTAACTGGACTCTCCAACTATACGTACATACATAGCCATGCTGGTCAACGATAATTGACAGGGAAAGGTGCGAGACAGGAGTTATGCAATGTTCAGACATTCGTCTCAGTTATCGTCCTAGTTCATGGTCAATCCACTCAATCGATATTCCACATATACATACCTATACCTACAGGTCTCTGAGTTACCCATGGACGTTCCCCCCCCCCCTCTACAAGAGTTTAAGGTATATACTGGAGCGTGATTTAAATGACGAGGAACCTGTCTGGGCTCGAATGTCTGATGGCACTTTCACACTACCTATGCACCGTTGGCTCCCTCAAAAATGACTATTCGCATACGGACTTGGATATAAATGAGGACAACAAATGTCAATATAAGAGGAGCTATTGTCTTAGCATGAACTAGCCCAATGAGGTTTGCCAACGCCAAAGACTTCCCTTCCCATCAATCAAATTAACTAGCTTGCACTACCCTCTCATAAAATCCGAAGGACGTATATACATATTAATAGGGCTTTCCAGTTATACTTATCTCAACGCACGTGATTGTGTACATTGAAAAAACCCGGCTGTCTGCGGAGTAGCATACATGCCTTGGAGCTCCGTACAAATTAGAGCCCCCAGTCAGCTCTAACTTGTCTAGAAAAACGAAAATAGTCTGAGGGAATTAATGCACATTTTCTTCCCACTGAACCTTCCGTAGAGCCTTCCCTAGCACTATAGCTACGGAAGGCTCAGTAGCAAGAAAATGTTTCGTCACTGTCAATGAAATAAAAATATTTTGACACCAAAGGAAACTGAATAAAATATTAGCGTTTTTTTAAGGAGCAGGACAAAATGCATGTGTATTTTTTGAAAAGTGGTTTCCTTACTATTCTTGGAAAGACCAGAGTAATATTTCCAAGAGAACTTCACTTATCTTTTATACACTGGGACTCATCTTTTCCTGAATTTCCTGAATTACTGTGGGAATTATTTGATTTTACTTCTTAATCGACGATAGAATTCTATATGGATGGATGTGTCAAGGCTGTAAAAAAAACCCCTGACACTATTGATGTCCTATGGGTAATTTCTCGGCAGTGGGTTGGTTCTCTATGAGGATGGGAATGCTCGGCGTGTTGCAATGAAATATTACTCCATTATGTTCACTCCAATGGGATATATAGTACAGAATGTGCGTTCACGGAAGGTGTGTGACACCTGTCGTAACTGCAGCCGTGTGATTTCACTTTTCAATTTTTTCATATCAACTGCCACGGCTTGGAAACGTCAGTTATTTTTTTTTTACTTTTTTTTTATTCTGAATCAATACATACCGTATATAGTATCTACTTGTATAGGGAATTTATTTCCTAGCCACTATTCAATCTCTGGGAAGCATCACATTCGTATCCTCCTCGAGTATTTTCGTTCCCTACAGACAAGCCCAGGAGACTTGGGTGAAATTCTTATCTATAGTGTATCTGTATGTATGTACATATGTATGTACGTACATGGAAAGAACTCCTCTCGGGATATTAAAACATTGGCTTTACCTCCGACTCCTCCACATCTTGAACATCCTATGAATTTATCGAGGAGCTCTAAAGTAACGTTTTTCCGGGAGTTGACACAACAATCGTGTCAGCACCATTGTCATTAAAACTGTCAAAGTCAAGGCACGCTGACAGTCTCTGTGTGTCTGGTGCTATATATAGGTTGACTTTGCCCAGTACCGTCCCAGAAGGCTTTGTGCATGCGGCACTCAAGGTATCCCTCATTGTTGTCCTCCCCAGCCCCACAGTGTACATAGTGGGTAGTGAGCAGCACGTGGTGAATCAATATTTGAGACCTTGTATGTATCGATGACAGGATTGAATTGAAATCCTGCCGTCTCCTCCCAATATTTTCCCTAAGTTTGCTCAGTACATATCCAAATTGGAAATATAAAAGAACTACCCACAGATACCATATGTTTCATATTTCTGGAACTCATTGATTTTTTACAAGGTGAAATAAAATATCCTTACACACTTGTCCCTCTGCTAGTGTTGCGGATGCAATTTCTAACTTATTAGAATCCTCTTGCCGCTTTCAGGTCTAGTGATACAGTATGCATGGGAACACTGTAGTACCTAGACCTGTATCAATTTAATTTGTTTTCAAGGTGACAGCTCACAAGTCCTCGACTGTCTCATGATGTCCACAGTCATCGATGGGAAAACAATTTCTAAACAACTATTCATTTTCCAGACCTATCGTTTGAATTTTAATAAAACATTTTGGGCAGAAGGGATAAGGTCGTAAACAATCCAACACAAGTCAACAACCCAGTCATTTCAATTGCATGTAATTATTTAAAATCAATTAAAAAGGGTGGAATCAATGATAATCACTTTCGACTAAATGTATTTTGTATGCGTCGCCCAGAGTCTTAGGTCTGCCCACGGAAGAAATAAATGTTTGCTCTTGAATGTGTTTTGAGGCCTTAGTTAAGGAGGAGTTTATACGGGATGAGCAGGACAGGATGTGATAGTTATCATCTAAGAGGAGACTTTCGAAGGTAAAAATAACGTTGGATGAAGTATAGAGATGGGAGAGGAAGAGAGAGAGAGAGAGGGAGAGAGAGAGAGAGAGAGTGAGAAGAATTTAAATAGTCTGATGCTCTTGCTTGTGCCAGCAAAAAAAAATGTTATATTTTGTGTCTCTCCATCTCAAGTTGAAAACATCTCAGTCAGTTTAAACAAACTGAAGATGGAGAGACATTGAAATGTGTGACTGTCTCGGAATAATGTAATTGCTGTGTAATTGAAGACAAATATTGCAATCTCAGCCTGTTGTGTTCACAACTGCAAGTAATGTCATTATGCCAAGGAAAGGAGAGATACATGAGATAAAATTGTTTAGAATCTTCTAACCAGAATGTCAATACTGCACGTGCATACACAATTCGAGTGTACACAGTAGTCATTGTCAGTCTCAGTGGAAGAAAAGTGTCCTCTTGCCAGGAACTCAACAGTAGAGATGTATCTCTGCATGAAAGCTCCCTTGAAAGCAGTGGGCGGGGACGGGGAGAATTCCCACTGATTTTTTCCCAAGATACAAATATTGTTTTAAAACCTGCAGACAGACCTACACTATACATCCATATACATAGGAGATGCGAACGACAAAAAAAAAGTTGGATGTAAAAACTTTCCCATATACTTGACTCTATTTACCGTTATCTGTCCCCAAAAGAGTCTGACAGATTAAAAAGGAACTTGCACAACTCCAACTTGCTCAAGAGATAGAGACCTCCTATAAAAAAAAGACTTTGCACTTACTTCCAATCGGATAACGGAGCATAATCCATTTTATCAGAGGGGAAAAATCTAGGCCCTCACTCCAAGCAAAGGAAGAAGCTATGGGATGAGTATCTATGCACTCGGAGAAGCTGAGGCAAAGGATAAAAAACACGACAAAATATTGCCAGTTAGATGAGCGTGTAAAAGTGTGACTGAACTTCTAATTAAGATATAGTAGTAGTTTCCATGTCCCTTTAAAATGTAATGTGGCAGGGAGATGCTTGTGTGTACTACTGTAGTGTCCTGGAAAATAAATAGAAATAATATGCATGTCCCGACGGCCCTACACAGCACTGTATGTACATACCTAAATACATCAACGTATACAGATAGAACTAGGAGCTGAGAACTAGGAAGTCTCTCCCAGCTCCAACGCTCCCAGACACTCTCCTGCCCAAGTGGTTGTTAGGGTAGTTAGATCTGTACAAAAACTTTTAGTGTGGTGGGATCCAAACAAGAGCTAGATTTCCTCATGATAAGTGTCCAGCCACCAAAACTCTTACTTTAAGTTTTGGCTAAGTAAAAGGGGTAGGAGAAAACTGCAGTGATTAAGTATCTATAGATAGATACTTTTGGAGCATACTGTTGAGCTCACATAGCTATACTCTTACGCAATCCTGTGGTAGACTTCCCCATCCAACTACAGTTAGTATATAATCCCAGCTCCGCCAAGAGAAGACCTCGCTACAGTGAGTCCTCAACTCTCATGATGCTTCTGACTCTTGCGGGTAAAGATCAAAGGAGGAATGAGCAGATCAGGGACGGAGATTACTTTACAAGTTATCTAATTATGAAGATCAACGTGTTTATTTCCCTCTTGTACTTATCTCCACGAGGAGGAGCCCAGCCATACTCACTAAGGCTATTACATACCTAAACACTCACATAACTTTCCTCCATCAAATGAGAACCTCTTCATATCGGACTTCTCCCTAAGACTCTTGCTACTATTTGTGTAATAGGAGCATTATATAACCCTTAGAAGCACCAAGACTTTTTTTGTATCTCATCATCTACGTACTGTTCCTCCAAAATGCCTTCATATTCTACTACAGTCTCATCCATGTGCGGGGTTTTGCCCAGTATGATGAGCATGGCTTATTATTACAATGTACAATTTCACTCAGGTCTGTCCAAGATTTTAAAACCCTCCCTGGAAAAATAGTACGGGTGTCGTACATATGTAGCCCTCCTTGTATAGTATACACACGAGAGTATTTTTGGTGGGACGGGAATCTGGAGAAATGGTATTTTCCACCGAGAACTTATGAAAACATGAAAGTAAATCCGAGGTAAAGCTGGAAAGCAAGGGATGGGAAGTACCTCGACTGAGGAATGAAACTGAAAAATTCATGGCATTAGACATAAAAAACAATAGCGTGTTACTCCCTCCCTCGCTCCTACTAACTGCATGGGGAATATTCCTTAAAGGCTACAGTATGCGATCTTCCCGGTACAGGATCCCACTCCTGCTCGTTCTCTCCCGAATGTATGTTAGGAGGCTGAAATTTTGATACGATAGTAAACACATTGTAAAGTCATACGAGGACATGCAGTATGCATCCATCCCACTGACTCCTTCCAGTCTCTCACTCACACTCAGGACTCCAGACGCACGCACTGGGTAATATCCAAGGACCGAGTAAATATGTAGTAACATGTTTACAACTCCTTGGAAGCCAAGTAGTAGTTCCCCATAAGTTACCACTGAGAAGAGAGAATTTCCCAACAATGCTCGTATGATTATGTGAGTTGAGGATGGAGATAGATACTATATATTTGTAGATACTATAGGAGTGAGAGGGAAGAGAAAGGTGTGGGTACGTAATTCCTGAGCTTGTATGTATGTACATACCTCCGTAGTATATAATACTAGAGTATTGTGCATGTATGTATGTATGTAGGTAATAATTTCTTAAAGCTTTACCTTCCCTAAGATTTATGGTTAGAGTTTAGCTCTCAGGAGACCACCAGGTAGCTGTTGTCGGTTGCAGAGGTGAATTATGACTACATTACAGTGTATCTTACCTTAAAATAAGCGTATCATTTCATGTTCCACAGCATCTTCTTCCCATTCATGTTTTTAGCCTGTGTTAGTAGTCCAAGTCCAAGTATAGCGAATGTTTTCTCTAATATACAAAAGATTCATGGTTGTGATTAGAAGTGCTGGAGAGTAGTACTGTGTGTAGGGCAGGGACTCCAGGTATGTAGATACGTGTAGGTTCATATACATATGTATATGCTCCGTATCATTCAAACAGTACAAGATAGGAAGAATGATATGGTTACGGGTTACGGTGTCGTTATGGCGTGAAATTCATAAATTGGATGTCATGTTATTTTTTCCGAGTCTTTTACTACGCTGAATATTTCCATTCCCTTTATCTTCTCCTAACTCCAGTGATATAAATCTATGGGGTAGGATATGCTCTGTGGACTGTATACTGTACTGTTTACTGTGAGCTGTGTATATGCGCATGTGAAATTCGTACTGTAGAAGTCACTGTACATATCTTATAAAAATAATCCGGTCTAGCATCATGGGCCTGGGTCCTGTAGAAATGTACATAGCACAGAGTTACACTCCCAGCAGAGCCCGTGCCCCTATTATAGTGGATGTTGGAACTATGAGGGAAACATGTGTACGCTTGTAATCATAACATTTGATAACAAGCAAAAATCCAGTAAACGTGGGTGTGAATGTGTGTTGAGCTAACTTGTGAAAATTATTCTTTGTCGGTTTTGTATATTTTCCATCCATTCCACCAACTACCACTTGTGGTGGCGAAAGCAACAGCTTCCATACACACATTTCCTCCTGCCTCAAAAACCAAACCCTACTCGTACATACACTGTCGTACTCAGAGAGTACACACTCACAAACACATACAAACACACACACACACATATATACACACAGAGGCGAAAACACTTGCCATCTTCGAACACGTGTATATCATCAGCTCTTAGGAAATGAATTCAACAACCCACAACCCTTGTTAAGTACTGCACTTGACATTTCAGACATGATTTCCACATTTGTGTCAGTTTTATAGGAAAAGAGGCGACATCATGTGCTAGAGCGGCCGTAAGTTCCACTCTCCCATTCCCTATAAACCCGGCAGACCTGCTCACTTTAAAATTATTGAGTGACTAACAACATGTGAAAACGATATGTAATAAACAAAGCTCCTCTCAAATATAGGGCATCACTCTGTACTATATACATACAACGTATATAAGGACCCGGGGGTTCTATGTATATAAACTAAATTGTAATTTTCATAACCTCGCGTATTTCTCCTCCACATATGCTCCTTTTCGCTATTTATCTTACAGACTGTTCTCAGCTGTTTATTTTCCTATTTGAAAGCTTAAACCATTTGCACATTGGCTTTTTTTTTCGAGGGACAGCTCAATGAGTGAAACTGATCAGGGAGATGAATTTTACCCCGCTATAGTATCTATTCCCCTCCAAATCCACACTTTTCACAGGAGATTCCGGGATAAATATTTTGCGAAATGCTCCTTGTTTTTTTTTTACCCTCTGACTTTGAAGGAATTATGAGCTTTAATAATTTCCGTTTGTTTTGATAGCTCATCTCTTTTAAGTTGAAAGATAGTGATTTGTGAGGGTTGAATTTATCTTTGAGCTGATGATACAAGGCTTTCCCCGCCGATTTCCCCACTGGAAGTTTCCCCGACGCTCCTCTGCTCATAAAAGGTATTTGAGACACCTTCAAAACTGATGAGCTGTGTTAAAGCTCTGGGCATACATACATAATTACATGTGTACATATGTATGTATGTATTGCTAATGGCCTAGCAGTTTTTGCAAACTCCTCATTTATTTTAGTACATGTTTACACTGGGCTGGCACATTATGCTAACAGTCTAACCGACTGTATTATAAATTACACTACTCTTACCTGAGATCCACAGATACGACCCAGAATTTTTCCCCATTGAAAGAGAAGACCAATAAATTATGAGGTTGAGTTCCTGGAATTATAAATACGCAGAGGCGAGTGAGATTGCCCCTTAATTAGTTAAACATGGCTTATTTTCCCCTTGTAATCTTCATGTTTCCATGAATTTTAGACAAGTTCACAAAATAAATATTATGTGGGCTCCGGAATAAATGCTCCCACTCTCACAGTCCTGTGTACATAGGGATGGGAGGCGGCAGTAATTTATTAACAATCTCAAAGTGTTTTTTTTTTCGTTATCCACGAAGATAGTTGTGAATGCATTGGGTTGCATTGCATCCACAGATTATTTATGTTAAGGGCTAGTCAAGGAGGCAGTCTAAAGCTGGCACTATTTCTCTTCATGTTTTATGCGGCCATTCAGCTGACACACCGCCATGAAGAAGCGGCAAGGAGAGAATATAATGGATAGATCGTATTATTACTGTAGCGGACGACTTGAGCCGAGAGCACCTTTCGGCCCTCTTCCCTATGTATCATCCCAGTCTCTCCATCTCTATTTTTTCCCTACTCTTTCTCTCCATATCCCCCCCTCTTTTATTTCTACACACAATATTATTGTTGTACTCAGTTTTCTTTGACTCTTTTCTCTTCCTTTTGTGCTCCGTCAGAGACATTGGGAGACGCACAATGGTGCACACACTGCACACGTATGCAATAAATAGGATCCATGAAACTCACCTTTTTGAATTAACTTTTCCACCCTCAACTGGAACTGCTGTGGGATATGGGATTGTCGTAATTTGGGTTCTAAATGTCCTCATTCAACCCATATCCCCAGCTGTGTGTGTGTGGGGGAATTTCCCTCCAAATATATATATATCTAGATAAACATAGAAGCACACAAAACTCTAGGAGGATTTTAAAATCATAATGGATTCTAGGTGCAGTCTCGGAGCGACAGAAATTCCCGCCACTTTTATGCTCAACTTCAATTGAAGCCGAGTGTGGGCTGAGAGCAGCTGAAGGTGATATGAATGCAATTGTGATCACAAGTTGCGATTAAACTAATAGAAAGATATCGGGTATCGTGGTGGTGGGAGTCATAACTCAGGGAAGAATGGGAAGTAAAAATTTCAAATTAAAGCCTTGAATGAAATGGAATTCCCTGAGACACGACAGTACCCCAACTCCATGTTATTCCCTAATGGAATGATCACAGCGCGAGCCCGAGCCTCATGAAGGGAAAGTGACTTTTAAAGAATAGGTTCGTTCGGGCACTCAGACCCTCAGAATGGTTCCAGGAGTCCCTACAAATCCATAGCAAAGGCGAAGGAATCTTATACTTCTCCCTGACCTGAGTTCTCACATATTTCCACCAAATTTTCCCTTGTTACAGGAAAGTACATGGATGGAACATGCCCTCCGATAGGTCCCCCATATTGACTTCCCTCAGCCCCGTAGATTAAGACAAGTGAGATAATGTGCGTAGGAGCAGTGATCCAACTTCTTCCAAAGACTCCCCGCCAGGCTCCCAGAATAAGAAATCCGGGAATTCATGTGGTAATAGGAATGAGCTCAAAGAGTAAGAGATACAAATGTCAATGATGGAATTAATTTGTCATGGAAGTTTTCTCACCTTGGGGTCACATTCCCTTTGTGGTAGCCCCCGGGGGGAACATCCCTACAAGATAGCAAAAGCTCCGCTCCTTTCTCCTCTCACATGTCCTCCTCAAACTTTTAACTTTGGAGTAATATTTACATTTCATATACCCTCCGAACCATCCCAGTTAACGCTGGAGTAACCCGAACCCTTTATAGCTATAAAAAGTTACTACGCGGGGCCCAGGATTTTATGAATGTTAACCAGAGGATGGGTATCCGTTTATACTATAGGGACGTACATATTTAGATACATGTGTGACCTGGGAGTACATACGGACATATGTATGTATGCACATGAGCTCCCAGGTATTACTCATTGTGACTCTTGTGAGGATGACGCAAACCGCTTGTGAGCTCCGTATGTCAAGTCATGTAGTATTCATTCACGGGAAGCCCGACGAGTATTTAATATAAATAACGATACATGGAGTGGAGGTAAAGTACGACATTACGAAACATGGTAATGGGCGGAACAATCTGTGAGTCCATGGGATGAGTGCCTGTATGTATATCCATAATATAATTATATAGAGATAGTGTGGCCATGTACACATTCCAAGATATGAGCTGAGGAGAGACTCGGAGGATTATTATGCTCCCCTTTCAGCTCTTCATTCTTTATTCCGTTTATTACTCCCTTGTATTGTGTCATCAAAATCCTGGAAACCGTCTCCATTGCTCTCACAAACCAAAACCATAAAATATTTTGGTTCAATGTCATCAGGGCTAATGTGTCCATTTACTTCTGCATATTAAGCTAATCTCTCAGTTCTAAAGAAATGATCGCGGAGCCGGAAAAATCTATGTAAGACACGTCGTGCTCAAATTGTGAAACTAATTTGTTTATCTAAATATATCAATGAGACAGACGCTAATATCAACTCACAAATATACATAATATTGGGATGCGCAGACTCCCTGGTTTACTTTCATAATTTCCCGTTACAGTTACACTCGTAATTACATATGTATATGTAATTACTTCGGATGCTATTTCCACAATCACGTATACCGACTCCGCTCCGTGAGGGAGAACATTTCCATAAATGTATGCACATGAATGGGCCTAGTGGAGCCATCCTTACATATTAAAAGCTAAGGCTTAAAATCCTTGCTGGAAATGTCGGATGAGTCTGTAGCACTGCATAATATATATCTACATATGTACACACATAAGGAAGGAGCTGTTGACGGAGATCTTGTTAAGCATGTCATTCCGATTACATGCTTGCCGTTAGATGTGCCCTCTCAGCCCCTCGATAATATTTTGTGCCTTTCATTAATTTGAGAGCGTTTTTATTTTTCTCATAGCCGCACTACAGCAATATCCCCGTCATCATAGGCTGGTGTCTACATAAATATATGGATTTATCCTCAATGAAAATTACACCCATACTGAGCAAACACGTCGTTTCCCTCACCGCATCCACCAAGCTGTAGAGAGCAGTCAGTCATAACAAAGCGTGAGGTTTTTCCACCATCTCATAATTATAGTTTGGGTTCCTTGGAGTCCCGTTATATATCCTCCCTTATTACATATGCATATGTTTGCTCACTCAGGCATTGGACTTGTGTGTGTGTGTGTGTGTGTGTGTATGTACTGTCAGGAGAGGGCCTCGAACCTTGGGTTATTATTAGTAAGCATGATCCCGGGTGCTATTCCCGTTATATCAAATGGGCACTGACTGAGTCTCTCTCCTGATGCAAAACTTCCGCACACACACACAAACACATACACACACACGTGTGCATCAACTCCAGAACTTGATGTTAGAATAGGTTTGGGAACAATTATAAAGAATATGAATTTCCTTGTGGTTCCTTCCATGTAGATTGAGGTTTCTGCTGGAACGGGAGCATTTCCTGGAACCGTCCAAAGAACAAATGGCTATTTTCCATTCCATGACTCTTCCAAAAATTCCGTCCTTTATATTTTTGTACACACTCTGGAAGTGTCTACATAGCCCGAGCACTTCCCCTGACATCAGATTTACTCTGGTTGTCTAAATTTGAGAGGAATTGATGAGTTTATAAACCTTTGGCCGGAGATCCTAACTCCGACTATATGAATGCGTAAGCTTCAGTTCTGCATGTACGCCCGAAAGTGGGCCTTATTTAGTTTGTTTATTTATACAAATATAGATACACACACAAAAAATAGTGGAGTTGGAGGAGAAAGGAGAGCCGTGAGACGTTGTAAATCCGGTTATTCCACAGGAATCGACCCCTAATTTGTATCCCATGTAAAGTGTGAGTAATAAAAGGGAGTTCTGCATGGGGAAGTTATTGTATACGTGAATTTGCATTTTTCAAGGAGTTTCCAATAGAATTTTTGAGACTACTCTACTCCTAATGCCTATTCCTGCTCCTGGACTATTTTTACTGGGGTTGTGCAACAGGAACACACAATGTGAATTTTTTCAGGATGCTTTACATCTTCACTTCCTCTCCGCTCCGGCCTACAGTATTCCCTGGCTTTCTATACTTTGGAATTTTAATGAAAGCTTTGTCTCTCCTACCTCTCTATAACCGGAGCTCTTGCCATTATAGATCTGAAATCCCCCTGGATATGCTTCTCTATACAGTGCTTGGCAAGGTTGAGAATTGGCAAAGGGTCCCAACAATGTTATTCTAACGGGGCCCATTATTATTGTAGCAAAGGTTGAATTTTGGAAAACAATGTGAGGCTTGATTATACTATTTTGTTCTGTTGGGCTCCCGTCATTGTGGTGTTCGTAAAAGTTTATAAATTGATAGCGGTTGTCTGATACGATTGGAAGCCAATATAGTACGTGTAGGAATTCCGGGGTAGTGTACATTACAGTACACAGGGCGAAATACTTATATATTGGACACTCCTCAATCCTTGCATTCTTGATATTTACTCAAACCTGTACTGAACACGGAGCTGACAGGATTTTCCTACATGCATACAAAAATACACGGACTCTTGAAGGGCTTGAGAAAATACAGACAGACTTATCCTATATACATAGATACGTGCACATGCGACTGGAAATTTGGGAGAGCCGGCGAAAACGGAAATTGTTTCAATGTGGTTCATGGTTCATTTTGTGCGTGAGGAATGTGTGGCCCGGTTCATGTCACTTGGTTGTGACGTGAAAAGTAGAGTATAAAGCAGGGACCATTTATCATGGATTTACGCTCTGCCCCGTTTGTTCTGTGATACGATTTTTTTTTACCCGTCGTTTCACAAAACAATATTATTAAGTGTATACCATATCTGAGGCCGGGTTTGAGTCCTCAAAGGTTCCTTGGCCCAACAAGCTCCTTCTCGTTTTTTTTTTCTTCCCAGCTTTATGCTAACCCAAAGTATGGCATTATCAGGAGGAATCAAAGCATGGATAAAGTAAAGCTGGGAAGTAGCTTGGTGAAGTGACTGGAAACCAAAGTGACACATTAGCGTGTACAACATCAGAATAGGAAATAGGATATTGCTCACGTGAGCTCCATCACATATTCACAAAGAAACCGAGGAAGAAAAATCATGGGGGATTGTCCTTGGGAAATAATAGAGCCTTTTGTAACCTCAGATCTGGGCTGATGCACAATTTGGTGTCGCAACTGAAGACAAATGCCCAGCGGGGAAGTCACAAATCAAAGATCATAAGCAAATTGTATGGGCACATTTTTCTTTCCCTCCTCCAAAATTTTGCATTGACTGTCTCTTCATTTTGAGACATGCAAATGTGTTCCATTGATTTTGTCAGTCATGGGGCTATTCCTGGAAATACTACAAGAACCAGAAATAACACTAAAAATTCTTAATACTGTTCCAACAGGAATTCTCCAGTTAAGCTTCACTTTTGAGTTGTTAAGATTTTATGCAAAAAAGGATTTTCAACGGATGAGAACTACCGTAATTTAGAATGTTTTGGAAGGGGTGTCAAAATAGGGGACTGTATTAAATTCCAATAATTAACTACCACAAATTTTTTAATTGTGCCATAAAACAAGTAAAAAAATTCGCTTACTTATGGAGGGAGTAACAATTTCAGGCGGAGGACAGATACAAGTTGTGGGGATGTTTACATTAGAAATTTCGTCAATATCTCAGACTGGAATTTTTGCATTAGGATGCATTTATGGACGTGTGCATGTAAACGTTTGCACACTCAAAGGCATGCCCTGGGAAGATCTCTGCCCTCCAAACTCTGACTACTCACAAATTTTCATGTTCAAAGGATATCCATTGAGATTTAAAGCATTTGAAGCATTCCATTTCATTAACTAGACTCACAGTAACTATAGATATAGGATATATGTTCAGGGGAGCAGGAGGATTAATCCTACAGTCACTTCCAGCTTATAATTCATTTCATACATAGCCACCGGATATGGCTTGGGCACTGGCTCAGTGCACGTAATTGAGGCAGGAGCCTAAGCTCTGATATCATGTGCATAATAGTACTTGTAAATTTGTATGCTACAAGATTTACATACATCCATAAATCTTCATCTCTTCCCCCCTTTCAGCCAGCACATGATTTTACAAGGAGCCGCAAATCAAGTAATTATATTAATCCTGAAACGCATCATTATGGTGCATCAACATCAAAATATTTTTTTATTCAAGCCGCCAAACTCACAGGAATAATTCTCTGCCACCCACAATCTCTGGCAAAGCTTCAAGGAATAACATTGATGGATTTATGAGTCCTTTGGACTGAAACGCATCCTCGTTTAATTCTCATTGTCACAATTTCGTTCTTATGAGGATTGGAACTTATTAATTTTTATAACCTTTGATTTTGAATATACAATGTTTTTTTGGTTGTAGGGAGCACAATTATAAAGTATAGGTGCAGCCAGTTTTAAAAAATATAATTTTAGCAGGGAATAATTACAATCATTCGAGACTCCCTACTACTACACAATAATCGCCTAGGCTCTTACTTGTTACTCAATTGCATTGTGATTGTACAAAATAGGGAAATAATTTGAGAGCAGGTGAGCCGAGCTACTTGTCTACTTTTACAATATTCGCATTCACAGATTTAATGGAATTGCCTTCCCCCCGTCCAGAAGTTAATTCTTGAATACCAAATACTGTACAGCTCACAATCCCTCTCTATGCGTCACATTTCTTCCTCAGATGGTAAAATGTACTTTGTTCGGAGACAGTCAAAAACGCATGTTTCCCATCATCCCTCAGCTCGATGCAGTATGAATAATTTATTTAACAATTTTCCCTTCGCCAACCCTCCCCTGCTCCAAAGATGGGATCTCTTCGTAAAAATTCCCAGATTTCCAGGAAAATATAAATGTTTTGTCAGGATGAATTCTACTCCTTATTGTCATACATTCCAGCTCAATCTGGCCGTCCCCAATTTATACGAAAGAAATCGTTCAAGCTCCAAACTTGGTCCCTTAATAATGTCAAGTGCCTCTACATCTTTCCTAATCGGTTTCAACTATTTAATGAAGCCACAATTGACACGAGCATGATCCCTAAATGCATGACACTATCAAACAATGTTTGTTTTAAAATTACAAATAATTTTGTTACTACTTGACAATCCGTTCTCCTATGACAAGGGGATTTACCATAGCATTACCCACTTGTAAGTGTGTCTCTGTGTCTCAAAAGGAAACTTGGAAGGCTTCCACATAAAATCCATACAAGTCTATCTATACTATACACGAGAGAAATTGTAACCTCAGAGCTGGAACTGGCTTTGCTTTATCCCAGTTTTAGATTTTATCGGAGCCGAGAACCGAACCAACAGGAATGCTCCTACATAAATCCGCACGTCAGGACGACCAGCCCACGCGTCTTTGGCTGGGACTCATAATTGCGGAGAGTAATTTGAACTTAATTGGAACTGATACGAGCACTTGGAGCGTTAACACAATATATATTTGGGATTCAGGAATGATTTACATACTTATTGTTAGCTCCCTGCTCCGTCATTACTCCGACTCCCATTGTCTTGGGTGGTAATCTTATTAGAACTGACTGTGGGCTTTATCTGACGACTGTACGATTATAGCATGTAAAATGGAGGGGACTAATTTGTCTAAATATGGTGCAACTGTAGCTGTAAGTGATTAATTAGCACGAATTAATTACGGAATTTCCCAGTAATTGGCAACCGGAGGAATTCTCAGGGATAAAAAACACTGGTCATGTTACCCTCCTTTGGAGTGAGTCCTACTACAACGATCAATGCTGGGATTCATAGCCGTTTATCCCCCATGTAAGGAGATATAATTGTATATCCATCGTCGGATAAATGCCCACTTGGAGTATAATTCCGATGTAGCCTCACAATTCCGCTGGAGTTTGGGAAAAATTACTGGAGAATTGCTCGGGATAGAACTGGGGCGCTGGTGTAAAGAGACTCCATGCTGGGAAGGAGGAACAGTTTGTAATAAAATAAGGGAATATATGCATCGGACATCGTATGAAGGTGCTTTGATTAGATTACGCATATAAATATTTTTATGCTCATGACGGTCATAAAATTACAAGCGGACCTCATTCTACAGCATAAAATCTTTTTACTCAAATACTGTCAGGTATAAGCCCAAGTCGAGAGAAATATGGACACATTCCCATGAACGTTCTATATTTATCCAGGGCTGGGATATTATTGGTTCCGTGTCCACAGCTCATTGCATTGAAGAAATGTTCCCCAAACCGTTTATTTCTAAGGTTTCTTTCTCAGACCCAATGCAATGTGCTAAGGCCTAAATCCCAGGAATAGGAATGAGTATATAGACGCACACACACACACACACACACACACAAACACACACGGAGAAGCTCATAAAAATATACAGCATCTGGACCCATACACGTTATTAAAAACAAGAAAAGGACCTATAATGGCAATAGTAGTAGTAGTTGTAGTAGTAGTAATAATAATAGTGGAAAAAAAAATACTTGTAACTTTTCTTCCCCCGTTTCCCTATTCTGTTGTGTAAAAGTATCTCATAGGCCGCCCTAAACTCCTGTAGTCCCGGCCGAGAAACTGAAATAAAAACTGTTGTTTGAGTATTAAATCCCTAAACTGCGTATATAATTCACGGGTGGAGAACAAGAGAAGAGAAATAACGAAACAATCATACCGGAGCTTTTGGTTCATTGGACTTATGACTACGGCTGGGAAGGGGAAAAATGTAGACTCGAGTCTATAGTCCCGATATGAAGGGGAAAGGGGCAGTTGGCATGTTCTTGGAAGAATTGCTCATAAAAAGCGTTACCGTTTCCAGTTAACCATCATTGAGAGAGTTGGAATGCTTCTGGAATTGACTCTGATAAAATCCCGTTATGGATTGAGAACGTTAGCATCATGGAGTCTACCCTGGAGGAAATATTTGAGTCTTTTACGCTTGTAATATTTTTTTTACCTGTCTTATGATGCATACTAAACCGATTACCCATAAGCACTGGAGATGTATCAAGAATCTATAGTCTTCATGTATATAATTACATACACAGAAACACACACGCACATAGCCGCACATACACAGTGTGCAGGAGCAGGTATGTACATCTGTAATTGCCTGTAGTAGCGAATCGTCTGAGAGATGTTACTTATTGAGGGAAGAATTGAAGGGCAAATCTTAGAATTCTAGGAAATGTTTCCGAGCAAAATTTACTCCAAGCCTGGAATTGAGTATGTGGAGATTCCCTTGCAATTAGAAGGAAAATGTGTTGTGTATTTGCAGAGTAATTTATTTACAAGGTCCTGTGGACAATAGGATTCTGGCAGGGTTTCTCTCTCAAACTCCTTCTGACTCCGACTCAAAGCCAAGCAAAGTTTCTGTTTTGAGAGTGGCACAGTTTCGGAAGTTGGAAATTATAAGGAGGGCCATGTATCAATTTACCTGTTTTGAAACAAACTTAGAGGGGAAATTACGGGAGTGCTAAAGTTCCCGGAGTTCTTCCCAATAATATATTCTTGAGATGAGAGGAAAGAAATGAGAAGCAAGTGAAAATATGGCCTTCATTTATAATTCTGTATAATGTGTGCGAAATTTTAGGTAGCATCTCCCAACAATGAATCATGGTGGAGTGGAGTCGGGGAGACACCACGGAGTGCATGGAGGAAGGGATGGTTAAGAAAGAAAGAGAGAGAGAGAGAGAGAGAGAGAGAGAGAGAGAGAGCATGGCACTGAATTACATTAATGTCTCACGTCTAATTGCTTTATGATGGTGCCATATGATGCGCTCTTGGAGAGAAGGCAAAACGAGATGATAAAGGCTCTCAAGGAGAATTTCTCATTCCTTGAAACTCCTCCACATGCTTTTTCTTCCATTTTGAGAGACCTTGACTTTAAACTATAGGTTCTTGGTATCTTGGGCTATGTATAGGTACACTTATAATTATTCTATAAGCTCCATGAGGTTACCTGTCATTATCTGCCTTCCTCCCGGATCGTTACTTTCCTTCTTGTATTCTTCCTCATAATTCCTCCTCACCCTGCTCCTTATTCCTATACCCCTACAAAATAGTTTTATCCACAAAGTTTCAAATAACTTGACGAAGTTAGGGAAATGCACGGAGTTAATTCTTCCTTATGTTAAAATAGTATGTAGATACATACCTTCCCACGTAGGATTTATCCCAGGCTTGGAAGTACACTATTTTATACAGTGTATCATTATTTATTATTCCTCTGTGGCGGCTATAGTAGGACAAGACTCCGTTATAAGATTCAATCAAGGCTTGTCATTTATATTTCCATAGGCTACAGTTTCAATGTGTGTACAGTGTATGTATAATTATTACTTGTTGGGTTTACTATATGGCTGGGATATTGTCCGCATGGGGGGACATACATATTTTATATGTGTATGTATGCACATGCTTGGGGAAGGTCCTTTGTAGGGTAATTATGACATGTTGTGTAGTCAGTTATTAAAACGAAATAATACTTTGTTGTAATGATGACTGACATTAATTGACACATAAAGCCGCTCTAGACGGTTGCCATATGCCAAGCCGGGCCTTACCTCTGGGAAAGCTCTCCATTATTTTCCCACTCGCCCTGGAATTTATACAAGCTCGGGTCATTTGCAAAAGTTTTTGCAACAACAAGTAATTACGATTTAGCAATGTTGGAGAAATAACAAGCGGAGATTATTTCCTCCGAATGAAGTAGTACGTATAGAAAAAGCAGGGATAGAATGGACTCCCTCCTGCTCTCTCTCTCTCTCTCTCTCTCTCTCTCTCTCTCTCTCTCTCTCTCTCTCTGTCTCTCTGTCTCTCTGTCTCTCTCTCTCTCTCACACACACACACAGAGGCACTCTCTCTCTCTAGTGAAAAGTATTGTTCAAACAATCTCCTGTTTTTTTTTCAAAGCTTGTCTACATTCTTATTCATATTCATGACATGTTTTGTAATACAATATTGTCTATGTACAGAACTCTCATACAAGCCACTCCAGAGTAATGACACGTTAGTATTAGAGTCTGGTTGTGAGTGAAGTGCTATAATAACGGTGTATCCTCCAACATTAATTTATGTGCATGGTTATCATTAAATCCAGCCCCCGTTGCAGTGAGTGTGTAGTTAGGAGTATAGGAGGGATATTGCACCAACGACATGTATGTAATTATGTATGTATGTATGGACATGTACGTACATACATGCCCATGCCTAGCCTTTTATAAGGAGCGAAACTTCCCTGGGAGAGTCCTGAGTGCATAATTAGTATCCTTGCGCGCACCTCCCGTCCAAATTACGTCGTGAGTAGTGGTGAGAGTCGGAGATAAAGAACGGGCAAGGAGGAAAAGTTCCGAGTGGGGAAGAGCTAAAAAGAAAAAGAAATAGTTCCTTGATATGACTGCTGACAGGGCTGGATAATAAATCCAATGGTTTCTCTATACAGATAGTATCTATGCGGAGTCGCATCACTTCCCATTACACACTGCACCAGGATTTTCCTCCCAGCATGTGGTGAGGTCTCCCAGCTTTTCTTCCAAGGGAAATATCTACATAGTGCTTAGTACTCTATATATGTATCTAGATATAAGGATAGGCAGGCACTTCCAAAAGATCTCCCTTGTTTCCTAGCGATTACAAGATACAGAGTTAAGATACAGTCAGATTGTACCTACACCCAAGTTTCGCAAAGTTATGTAGTGGCTCCGCATCCACTACTGTACTGTCCAAACATTAACTACTGTGAGGGAGCAGACGAACATGATACAATAATACGGTTTGTGATGGGGAGGAAAAAACTTAAACTGACTACACCTTTGTAATCGTAGGGAATTTCTCACAGCGCCAGGCCAAACCTTGGAGATGGCTTATGTACATGAACGCCAACGCAAACAATGTTTTCACTGGAAGAACATTAATATTCATTTACTCTAGCAATACACTTCTCGTTTTTAGCGTCCGTTTTCATTTCAGGGATCCTCATAGTGTAATTTAATATTCAACTTTACCTGGAATTTCTCCCTGGCTGTCTATAGGCGGGAAGAGAGGTTTTGTGCCATATTCTTCCATACATATGGTACATGGAGAATTTACAGTTTTTTTTGAAGGTTTCTATCCAGAGCACATTAGAACCGGTAAACCACTGGGCTGAATTTTAGCCCTTTCTTGTGTAATCACAAATTGGCTCCTAAAACTAGTTCTAGACTGTGTCCGCTCTCTCTCTGAAAATCTCTCCTGAGTTTTGGAGTCTGTGGGAATTAGCTGGGTAGGACGGGATCCCAAGTGCTGCTACGTCAATTGTATCTGCATAAAGTCTCATTTGAAAGTAGAATAATTGAAATGAAGTCTCCCCCCGCAAGATTTTTTTCTGGCTCTGGTAAATTGTTACTTAAGACTTGGGGAAATGTTAGGGTCATGTATGTACCTGACTCTTGATGAGCGGGATTCAAGGTCTGAGATTAAAAATTCATCCTTACATATTTTGAACATTACTGTTTTATTCCCTGATCGAATTACGGTACAGAGCACTCTTCCACATGAATTTCCAGTAAGAGTGTGACTACAAAGCATATTTAATCCCCTTGAATGCTATACCAGGTGAGGGAGCTTCATGGGACCTCTCTTCAGTAATTGTGAGCGTACATATGTTTATACCTATAGGTATGTATGTACGTCCATAGGAAAGCATGGGCACAAAGTTACTTTAATTTTTTGGGCTAGGCCTCCTGAATTGACCCATTTTCCGGGAGTTATTTCGTGCATAGAAAAATGTAGGGCCGCATGCAAATTTTTATTTTCACCTGGTTCCTTCCTTCCTGACACATCTAGTCCTTACCCAGTGAGGTGGATTCTTTGAAAGGGGAAAATCCCAGCTTTTAAGCCCCCATAATGTGAGAGTGTCGGGGAAAATGAGAATTGATGTTCGGAAGATTATTCACACAACTTGATTATTTTTTTGGGGGATGGGGAAAGGGAGCTTGAAAAATTCGGGAATAATTCCTGAAAAACATGTCAGAGTAAAGGTACGGACGGAGACTCTAGTGAGAATTAGGTTGATGGTGGAGAAAGCAAGGAATGGAATTTTAGGGGGGAGTCCCTATCAAGGGAAATCATTAAAAAGTAATGACAAGAGAAAGTTAGTACTAATTTCCATGAAAATTGATACAAAAACTTTCCCTGATTTTGTGTCATGACAAAATATACAAATATTCTTCATTAAAAGTTGGATTTTTCCCCCTAGTTTCATACAAAAAAAACTCTGCAATGAGTTTGAGGGGGGAGGGAAATTATGACTAACTTTCTCCTGAATAAAAGTCCTTTACATTTTGCATAATTATGTTTTTACACATGGAAGGAGTTCATTTGTGCGTGCTTGTACTTAGTTTTCAGTTGTATACATTACTCCAACTCCTGTGCTTTTCAAAATTTCCAGCACGCATGGACCCATATGTATCTACATACATATATCCTCAATATGAGTAGCTTATAAATACATACCCAATTATATTTGACCTACATATTAAATAGTCTCCACACCAACTACACAGTACGGGATGTTCATATCGGTTTGCAATTTTGCAATTCCCTTTTGTGAGCTCCCTAGTCTGTGAATTGAATAAATTCAAAACTGAGGCTCTGGCTCATGGATCCCATTTATAGGGAGGGAGTTTTGAAAGCAAGAGCTTTAGCTTACAGACACACATAGTGGGCCGGGACGAATGGTGAAAGTTGATCCGGAGTAAATGCAACGTGAGATGAGGAAGTTCCTACCAAGGGATGCGTGCGTGTCTGTGTACATATATACGGAAGGATCGTATCTAGGTGAAAGCTGATATGAGTACATGTTAAATTCCGGCATGTGAAATAAATACGATCTATACACAATATGGGCTTTGAAGTTGATTATGCATGTGTGGAGCTTGCACAAGTATTTATATTTGCTGAGATTGACTACTGACGGCTCCCTAAATGAGGATACATATCCAGGAGTGTTGCATTATTTTTTATGGAGAAAATAAATCCTCCTGATCTCTGCCTCCTCGTCATCCCTATATGCACGGTCTATATTTACTCTCCATGGGACCACGCACTGAACTGTAATTCCAGGAGAGAGGATTGTGCACACACACACACACACACACACATAAAAAAAAGCGTCTGTCATTGAACCATTGCACATTTTTGCGTGTGTTTATAAAGGATTTAAAGCTTTTAGAAATCTTTCCCAGAGACACAGGGACCTTTCGTCTTCCAAGGAAGGATTCTCACTATCTGCCTGTCTCCCTGTCTGTCTCTCCTCGCATCTACCTATTTCCAGAGTCTTAGCCACTGTATCTACCCCACTCCATGCCGAGGTAGATTTTTTTCACATGTGTTTATTCAACTTCCCTACTTTTTCATGTATACTCTAAAGCCAGAGGATTTTTCATGAATAGCTGATCCGTGCATGAGCATGTTTGTGCCTCGTTGTATAAACGGGTGGACGGGAGTCACGAGGAGGGAGAAAAAGACACAAGTGAGAGAGACAGGGACACTTACTATGTAGATATATGTACATGGAATGAGGGAGCCTTGCCAAAGTCAGTCCCTGGCCTCAACTACGGAGAGACTTTCCAACTCTCCCGCTCTCTCTCAGGCTCTCTTTTACAATGAATGGATATCGTTGTTCCCCAATGGATACATTTTTCTCCTTCTCTCTCTCTCAGCTCTTCATATGAGACTTGATAGTTAACTTGTCCTCCTATACATCAACTCTACTCCTCCCATCACGCTCCTACTCCCAAGTAGAATATAAAATATGAATGTGCTCTCATATGGATCACACTCTGATTTACATGACTTTCAACTCTCTCCACTTCCCTCACTTGGCTACTCTCTCTCTCTCTCTCTCTCTCTCTCCCATTGTTACACTTAGCTCTACATAAATTCTCATTTCCAGTTTTCATACACAAGCGGAGTTGTAGACTCTGGCAGATCAGGGGCTTGAGCTCCTTCCAACTTCGAATTTTCCTCCCTGGATTTAAAAAAATAATAGTATTTTTGACGAATTTATTACTTCTCGCTTCATTGTCAACTTTGTTCCACACATAGGACTTGGTAGTGTTCAAATTTATGCATTTGTCCGGGAATTTAGTACAGTTCAACATTTAGCTTCGGATTCCATTTATCACACAAGGGGGCAAAATTCTGTTAGAAGGGATTTCACACCAGGAAAATCAATTTGGTCGGACGCCCTTTTAGGAGCCCGGGAGTCTTGTATGAGACAGTACAGTACTACTATTTACGATTCCGACAAAAAATTTGAACATTGTCATAATTTCCGATCCCAGATATGTACATATGTACATTGATAAAATATTAATGTTCCCCACATTACCATTTGCTGTTTTAAGGGGGAGGGCTGGGAAGTTCCCGGCTCAAAATCATATTTTGTGGTTTTATCGGCTAGGAAAAGACGTATTGACGTATGTAATGCTCAAATGTGGGCATGTTTAGGAACATATGTATGTATAGATACATTGTGAGAGTGTAATTGTGCATGCTGGAAGGGCTTGATTAAGGAGAATCATGGATTTTCCACTATTTGTATTTTGGCATTTGAACACATGCACGTGCATATGTAAATATATGCATCTTCAAGTTGATTTTAATACACTGGAGCAACTACGACAATGATGAAAGTTGTGACTTGTTAATAGTGTTGTGAGCGTGAGGTTTCTGCTCTTCCTGTCACAAGTTTTCCCTCCATGTTTCCAAACTCTAAGGGGAATTTTAGTGTGTTAAAATGAATCTGAGTTGAACTTTTCAACACAGGTTTTAGACTTTTTCCTTAGAAAATTCTTCATCACTTCAATCTTACAACGACTCTGTGTAGTTCAAGTCGGAGTATTAGAAGTAGTAGGAGTAATAAAATTTCCCATAAAATATTTTCCCAAGTATTCCTAGTCTGTGGGAAGGGAAGGATGCAATGAGGGTGTGATCGTTAGCAGCATGGTAGAAGAGATTATACTTTCTGAAAGAGAGAGAGAGAGAGAGAGAGAGGAACAGCGTGAGAGAACTAGGTTGGATAAGTGTCTGATTGTGAGCAAAAGAGAGAGAGAGAGAGAGACAGAAACTACGTAACATATTTCCCGTCTAACTGCAAGTGTTCGAAAGAATACTACTCCAATTTATTTTATGTATTACTTGGAAATTCCAGCCCTTGAGTTCCCTAATTTCAGAAATTCCTCCATCTGGATTTCATACAGAGATGAAATTCGGACCAAATCACGAACAACCGTGAGGCTGACTGAGGCATGCACCATATGAGAGCTCTCAGATGTGTAGACACTTTCCCTAAAGAGGAACATCGTGTGCAATTATAGCATTAAGCTCACACAAATCCTATGACTTTTAACTAGTTTCCAAAACTATTTGCAAAGATAAGGGTAGGGCCTCGTCCTGGAAGAGAATTAAACAAGAAGATGCTCTGGATCTCATTACTTTGAAATATACAATAAAATTTTAAAATGGAGCCATATGGCATGTCTTCCATGGGAGGAAAGCTCCGTCCCAGATACCCCCTGGCCATTCCCTTGTCCCAGTCTTTTTCTCAATGCTAATGCTCATACGCTATGATTGTGTCTCTCTTTCTCTCTATGTACGTATGTTTGTATGTATCTATGTGTGTGAGTGAGCAAATGTCGTGCAATTTCTTCCATTTGATTTGATTCACTTGAGAGTCCCTTTTGAAACCAAATTTAAATCCAAAGCTCGTAAGGAAATCTCCATGCATAGATATGTCTCTGTAGTGTTCCTATGTACATATAAGGAGGGCTGAAAAGCTGTTCTTCTGAATCTAAGAAAGATCCCTGTCTGGATGTCCTTCCTCCCGGGTTTCATGGAAGGGAAGGCTACTCCTCCAACTCCACAAGAGTTCATTTAGTGTACTGTGTTGTAAACTTATAGTTTAAGTTAAACTCTAGGGATTCCCCTGGGTCCGGGTAGTCAGGATATGGGACGGAGAGGAAGGAAGGGAAGGGAAGAGAAAAGACCTTTCTCCAGTAGGTTTTCACTGGGAAAGCATTTGGGAAGCAGACACACTTCCACCCGTCTAACAACCATCTGAAATTAAGTCCACACATGAAGATAAGCAAGTAAGCAAGGACGTGAACATGTTCGGATCATTGGAAGCCACTTGGATTCACCAGTGGATTACTGGAGCAGAGAGTCTTACTGTCCAGATGGGTGTTTATACATACACAAACTTGTAAGGAGTGGGTTCCAGGAGCGTTTTTACAATTCCATCCACTTTTAAGCTCCCCACTAGTTTTCATTACCCTTGACGTATTAAAATCTAGCGTTATCCCCACACTTCCTCCCGACACACAACTGGGCGGGAGGGCATGGTGAAAGTTCCGCTTTCTCCAGATCCCCAGCACTTACTTATACTGCTGGAAATTCCACTGGAGGTTCCATCCTCTGTCCTATGGATCCATCCATACTCTTGGATGTGATTGTACATGCAATTCATTCCCACCAAGTTGTTTCTATTGGTGTGGATTGCTAGTGCTTCTTGGATTTGCTGAGGATATATGTATGGGGGGAGTAAAGAGGGTGAAAGATCTTATTGTATGACATGAGGTGTATCTACATATAGTTGTACTTATATCTATACACTCATCTGTAAATATAAATATCTTCAAGAAGACCTTAGTCTCCTCGAGCAGTAAGTTACCCAGATTCTGTGTAACTTACGATGCTGGGTCCATCCGTTAAAATAGAATTCCCGCCACTCTTAAATTGATCGGAGTTAAAAAGTGAGCGGGGTTCCTATAAGCAGGGACATTATTCAGGGGAAGGATCCCATACTCCTCCACTACAAGGGAACTGGGGACAAAGTCAAAGAAATTGGATGAGGGAATTTTCATGGTTGGATTTAAGGCATTAATCGGAGTTAAACGGAAGCAGGGGCCATAATGGGAGTCTCCATACTATTACTATTCCCCGCTAAGATTGATAAGACAGGGAAAACTGCAAATAAGAAGCAAGAGGGAAACCCTCCATCCATGCTTAATTGGGAAAATAATGTGAAATGACCCGAAGACGGAATCTTCATTTTATTAATAATGTGTCCTTACATCTCCTTACTATTTCCGCCATCCCCACTCCTTCCACTCTCCCCTAGTCCCACACAGAACAGACTGTTCTGTACACACTGCACACAATGGAGAACACAGGGTACAAAGGGTGTGTTCAAGAGTGAATTTCCAGGGATCATATCTAATCTCATGAATTCCCGTGAATTTTCATGTAACAATTCCGCAGACAAATTCCCCCGGTAGCTCCATACTACTAGCTAATACATATGTACATACATGTGGAACATCACAAAAACAAAACAGTCGGGTCAATTTAACTCTTTCCACATTTCCGCATGTACATACAAGGCAGAGGAGATTAATTGACAAACTTCCTGATGAAACCTGTCCAGGCATTTGGGAGAGTGGCAGCCTCCGGTGAGCGGAATTTTTCTCTCCTGTGCGCACCCAATGGAGTATTTATTAAAGTGAGAGAAAGATCCGGAGAGAGCTATTGTGTATGTACGTATATGTGCGTATGCATATGTGTGTATCTTTGATTATATATATACATATATAGCATACGTGTGTGTGTGTGTACATGAAAGGGGAAATAATTTGGTGCTGAACATTTATGAATTTGAACTCACCATGATGATAGCACACGCATTAATAAAAGTGAGGGTATCTCGCATGCATGCCATATGCCAGGAGGATTTTTACCTTTCGTAAACGAACACCGTAGAAATTAATGGGACGGGCCTTCCAGTTGGAAAGTTGTTATGAGCACATTTTATTTCATATTTTACGATCGCTTCCATGTTGCTGATGAAGTGTAAGCTGTTTAAATAATATCCCGGACAGACGGAATGAAACGACGATGAGAGCTTGCTTGCTTTGCTCTCTCTCTCTCTCTCTCTCTCTCTCTCTCTCCCTCTTTTCTCTTTCTCTCCCCTTTTCTGCCCCTAATCGCTAAGTTAGTTCATTTCTCTTGACGACGGAGTGAGCGTGAAGCGAGAAAGTATTAAAATGTCCGTATACGGAGTAACTGTAGCCTGCATTTGTGTACAGACACACAACCACTAGGCAGAGTGTATGCAATTGCATTAATAGTCCCCATATATCTAAATACTGACTATTGCCATAACTTTAACTGGCAATTTCCAGATAAAGCACTGTCTCAGCCCTCTTTTACCTGGAGGTTTAGTGATTCGGGTTGGGAACCTACATTTCATTTCATGCATGCCCAACTCCAACTTTCCCTCCGTCTCCCTCGTCCCTGGCTCAAGTCAGTGGTGAGTGTGGATGGTGGAGGGAAGTATACGCGAAGCATTTGGAGACTCCACTATGGTAAACGTGCATAAAGCTCGCTGTTCTGAATCACTGACTCAGTTCCCCGATTTTGCCAGCCCGCATTTCAGTTGTCCCTTCAAAACTCAAATGCATATCAACCGGCCAAATTTTAATTCAATATTGGACGGGTTTTGAATGCTAAATTTCTCTCTTCACTCCCCGAGATAGATATTGCAGAGGCCTGTCATACAGATAGTAACTCATGAGTGGCCCAGTTTCCTAACATTCCTCCCATTGTCTTGGACAACTGTATCCTCATCTGTGTGTGCCCGGCTCGGCAGGCTCTGTATATCAATGAGTAACAAATGAGTATGTTGGACCCCACTGCTTACCATGCATACTCATGGACAGTCGTCATCCTAGTCACACAGTCCAGGATGTGCAGATGCTGGTTCTTGGCTTGTAGGAATTGCCATCGTTAAGGAAGTATTTCATGTGCGATATGCAATACCGGATCGGGAGATTCATGGAGTGGGTCTTCATCTCTTATTTTTAATATGTACAACAATGTCTTGATGTATGTATTTCGGGGGGAGATGTAACAAACTGAGACCCTATGTGGCTCAAACCAGCTTCCTTGATAGTCTGGAACTGATGTCTGCCACCCATCTGGTGCAACTCAGCTTTCTCGGACTTTTCCTTTTGCTTTTGAGTCGGTATGGAAACCCTCGCCCTATCTATATATTCTCAGTGGAGAGTTCTGTCTCAAGGAGGAATTTAGTTTTCTTTAGTTAAGCTGCTTAAGAAATCCCGGGAAATAGTTGCTATTGTGCTCAGAATATCAGCACAGCTTCCGTGCAATAACAAACCCAAAGGAAATGAATCTTTGGTAATAACAACGGGCCCGACTCCGTGAAGACCAGACTGGCTCTCCTATTTTTAATCATGGGGTACCATATGTTATGACAAAGGCCCGGTAAAAAAAACTACTGGAATATCTATATATGTATATATAATTATATATGTATGCTCGGAGTGCACAATTCATTCCGAGATTTCCAGGGACTCAACCTCCACACCTTGTCTCTTTCTCTGTGTACAGTTTGGCAAGTAGCCTTTGACTTGATTACAACACTTGAGTTATGACATCCAGGGCTATAAAATCCAATGAACCATAAGTTCCTGTGGAGGAGTTCCTTTCGGTTGCAATTATAGTAAAAGGGCCTATTTTTGAAGTGTAATTTCCCACTGGGACACCAATAACCAACATTCAAATTAGAAATGGGAAATGAGCACAAATATTTTAAAGCCTCTGGCTTATCCCACCCATCTCCAGTTTCTAAAATATCCTTTAAAAAAAACACAATCAGCCCTAATGACAATCAATAGTTTTCATTTCCTGTATTTTCCTTTCACAAAAGAAAATAACACCCGGGGAAAAATTTCTCTAAAGTAAGACACTTTCCCTGAAATTGATTTTAGCATGGGTCTTACCTGTATCTAATGAAATAATTAAAATGTAGAAAATGAAACAACGTTTATTGTAGGGAGTGGAAAGTCCCTACAAAAAATTCGGTTGGGCTGGAATTCAAATGATTAAAATCCGTTAAATGAAATATATCCCAGAATTTACGAATAAAAAAAAACAGCATGACAAATAATACAAACTCGAAATTATTTTTCAGGGAGAAAATACATAAGAGTTATAGGGATCGATTGGTTTAGAAACTTCCCCTGAATTGCGGAAATAATTCTTGGAAGTCAACTGGAAATGGTTGTCATATGGTTTTTTTTTTTCTGCTGGATTTGCAAAACGTATGCCGCTCAATATTTCTATCCATTAAAACCTCCCACGTATGGTACCATTCCCTCACCTAGAGCACACGCCTTGCGTACGGGTGTTGGTCGACGCTGCACGCGTAGCTTCAATTGTTAAATTTTTCCCCCGTTCAACACGTGCTACGAATTTTTATTTTACTCTTTCACCGACAGAATCCCTTTTCATTTAAGAAGTGCTTGATGTGGGAGTGTATATGTATGGGTTGGAGTTAGTACGTTTCGTACCTCTCGCTCAAAATGAAATGTTCGGACTATGTATCGAGTATCCTTTTGGAGTGTCGATAGACGCACAGCCCCGCTCTCTCTATACATAGATACATACATAGATATACTCTATGTATCTATCTAACTGAGCATATTTATGTGGAAGTTGTGCTGGAGAAGGCTTGAGGAAAAGAAAACAATCCTACGCTCTTGATTGCCATATGCGAGGGAATGGAAAGAAACACTAACCTTTTATCATTGGTCTTTATAAGGGACATATTCTACCTCGTATGTATGTTTATTGTGGAGCATAAAAGTTGAAATCCCACTTTGTAGTGTTGGAACATCCTTGTGAATGTGCTTGAGTGAAGTTACTATTACGAGCCGATTCAAAGGCATACGGACAAATAGTGGGACCACCAATAACTGTGCATCTGGTCAAGATTTTTACGAGGGCTTTGATCCTATTTGATGGCATATGATTTTCATTCTTCTATTCCGTCTTTCCTCTATTTATGATTATTTGAAATCATATTCCCAGTCGTAATCCCTACTCCCCCTCTACTTCTTACCTTTCACCATCATCTATTTATATTATATAAACCTATGTACATACATATATACGGAAAGACGACGTGTGAACTCCTCAAGGAAATGCTATCAAACGAACACCCAACAATAATATCTTGTTTTATTGTATTGTCAGCAGAAGGAACTCAACCCGAGCTACGTTTGCACATATTACGAATGTATGTACCTAACGTCCGAGAAGCCTACTGTCTAAGCTGCTTTTACAAAGAAAGTTTTTTTTAGACATTTTTCCTTATTTCCGGGTTGCTGTTAGATACTTGAGTTTTGCTCAAGCTTGTAACTAAACCTTTACCCAAATTTGGCATTCAAGTATCTACGTGTCCGCTGGGTTGCTAATGTGAGGGGAGTACATATATGCTGAATTGCCAGGACACACATAAAATCCGGAACAACAATTGTGTATTAAAATCCTCAGAACAATAGGGAACTATATATGTCTAAACTAACTATGTCTATTCACAGTATTCACAATATAGGCTCTTTCCATACTGAGAGGAGAATGTTTTTGTGAGAGGGGAAAGAAAAAAAGTTGGTGACAAGCGAGACCCAAGTCTGGTTTTAAATGCGAGTCTCTCATAAATTACGATTGAACAAGTGCATCCTGAGACTAAAATCCCGGAGGGCTTGGAAGTATTGTAGGGATTCATTTCCCGAGTACTTTGCCTATGAAGCAAGGCCATGGGTGCCAGAGGATTCGTTTCAAAGCCTTCCTAGACAGTATGAGTGCATCTAGGAGAGGCAATCTAGAACTGAGGTTTGATAAAACCATATGTACATGACATGCGGCAGAGTGTACATAATACAACAATGTATTCAATAATTATTTTAAATCTAAACCCAGATATGTAGGATATGTATGTAGGAAGGACGTACGCACGTCGGGACGTGTCATATGTAAATATCCTTGAATGTACATACGTAAGCTTACAATGGAACCCAATGAAAAAGCAATTGAAACTATGGAAAGGAGGAAGAACTCATTTGTTTTAGGTTGGTTTTGCTAATTAGGAAATCTCCTTGTAATTCCCAGAGTTTCCCAAAAGTTTTCAAGTGGTGAGTTCATGTTAGCGAAAAATTACACACACTTGAGGAAGGGAAAGAATGGGAGACACAAAGGGGGGAAACCCAGCGCATGTCTTGCAATACAATTTTCCCAATGAGCTCACAGAATTGTCACCAAACTAATAATAAGTTAGAGGAGGAGGAAACATAGTCGAGGAGATGTATTAGGTAAAAGAGCTAAAGGGTGAAAAGTACTTCAACTTGTGGATTTTTTCCTCTCCAAGTTTAAATACGCTTCCCAACAGGAACCTTCACAGTGTATACACACACATATATACATATACCCGATACTCTGGGATACAAAAAAAATTTGAGGCGGGAGGAAATAGCTGGGAACGGTGTTTAAGCGCTCAAATAAGACCTTCTTCCTCGTTGTCGTGAGAAGACTATGTAAAGCAGGGAGTGCATTCTTGACGCTCCCTATAGTAATTTTCCCTATAGTAGTCCTCCACTCTGTGTATTCTCACAAGGAGTATCTACTGTAAGGCTCAAAATACACAGCATTCGATAGGTACTTGGGTAAAGTTCCCAACACCCTCGTACGTCGTAACATTTCCCTGTGCACACTTATTGGCAAATACATCAAAGTCAATCATTCCAGGAGAGATTGGCTCGTAGTTTCTCTTCACAAGTATAAATATTGTAAAATAAACATATTCCATGTCTGTGCATTATTTGGTATAGGCATTTAATTAAACCCTCATGCCCTTGGTCTGGAATTGCTATTTTTTCCTTATCTTGGCTCTCTCAAGTGCACCCATGTATTTTGAAGTGCAGGGGTTCCTTTAACGATTGAGAATTACAGTAGATAGTGAAAGGATTACAGCTAAGGTTCGGCTGACTTTCAATGTTTAGTATCTACTTCTACTTAATTTGGCTGTGCAAACATGTGACCGTGGCTAAGATTTGAAGGGTGGTTGGAGTCAGGTTTTTCTTCATTGTCAGTGGACTCAAACTCGACTGAGTGATTACAAGTGCCTGTTTTAGATTTGGTTTCAGAACTTGCTGTAAAATGTTTCCACGGCTGGTTGCACAATTGTAATGGCATGTGTGTAAGTATAGACAACAATAACTTAAATCAAGGGGCTATGAATTGGAAAGTATATGTATGGAATTGAGCCTTGTACTGTGACCTTTAGCACGGTTTGAGTTACAGTTTGAGTTACAGTTTGAGTTACAGTTTGAGATAGTTTGAGATACAGCTTGAGCAATGGAGTGTAGATTTTATGAAGGGTTTCATTTTTTGTACGGCTTTCATTTCTTGAAGCAAGTAGAAAAGGAAACGTTCTTACGGCCCAATTTGTTTTTCTGACTGATAACATGTAATAATCCAGAGTGCTTCTATAAATTCGAAGATGAGAGAAAGTTCATGAGGTGATTAGAGAAGGTGAAAGCAGAATTCTAAATTAGAGTAACAAGCCCATAGGAAATGGTCTACGTTTATGTAACTCATTTCTTGGGTACAAGGAGCTTTTCGTTCTGAAATGTGAGGGGATTACGTATATCTACCTATACATAATAATGTTTATCAGTATGGGGAGTAAAGTATGTCTGTAGGTGGAGGTTGATGGTGACTCGAGAACAAAAAAAAAAAGATGAGAGGAAGACGTGTTTGTAAAATCCGACGCACACCACGTGGGAATCGGTGGGTGAGAAACGTTCGGCATACAGATGTTGTCATGCTTTCCTTCCCTCATTCTTTATAGTATCTATATAGTTTTTTTCCTCCGTGTTCCCGTGTTACAGCTGAATTCCAAAGCGGAGAATCTTGAGGGCAAAATGTTGCCGAGTGAAAAACAATGAGTAGCTTTGGAGGAAACTGTGTCATGGAGAGGATTATTTTTTTTTGAGGAACCAACTCCTCCTCATTATGACTGTTAGAGAATGTATAAATAACAATCAGGTTGAGAACTTGGTTTGTGCTTAAACTCCAAGGTGCTGGAAGGTATGCTCAAGTTTTGTGGTACTATAAAAAGCAGGGAGGATTCTTTTTTTTTGCATGAACATTTTATGCGGGCCAAGTGCGGTAGAAAATAGGAAGGATCTGGGCATTTCGGGTTGATTCTTTTCACAGGGAATGTCACATAAGGCTAGTACAACAGGAGTAAAAAAAAAGAAGGGAGATGTGGAGATGTACAACAGTCCCAGCACCCCGGGAGGAGTGAACATAGGATTGGATATATTTACGTATGTATGTATCTATGTATGTACATTATGTATCTATGTATGTACATATGGGGAGTGAAAGTGGGAGGACAACAATACTGGGTTTGTGGGCTGAAAAATACACCCGAGAATTTTTTATATCCATGGAAGTAGAGTAACTTACTATGTGCATGCATTGTCGCGTAATTATATGTATAGGCCGTCTGTATTTTTGAGAGCTGGTACAAAGGAAAAGGTGAAGGTGGATCGATGGGAATTTCGTTGAGGCAAAAGTGAAAAAAGAAATCCTATGCCTAGGTAGCTCTTGTGAGGGTAGTCATTCAGGAGGCATTTCCGACGTTGTATGACGGTGAAACGCCCTATCTTTTCACAAAGTTTGCAATATAGCAAAATCAAGTTGAGATAAAAACGTGACTGTTCTATTCTTTTCTCTTTCTCCGTATGTGCTCTCTCTCTCTCTCTCTTGCTCTCCACTCCATTACGACATGGTTATGTTATCATGTCTTGTTGGCTATAGATGCTGCTACTTCTTTTTCTCTCGCACTTTCTCCTCTCTCTCTCTCTCTCCTCCGTTCACGCTGTCGTTCCCTTTCCTTCTCTCTCCAGCCTTCCATGTATACTTCAAACCCGACCATCCACTCTAGTTTTTAGAAAGCTTCCAACAGTCTCGCTTCACCTTATCCTTCTGGTCGGAGACCAATAGAACTGTCAAGTTTTTTTCCACTAGCTCACTCTTGTTTTGTGTACGTTCACGCATCTTGTTCCTCCTGCAACTACAGATATCTAAATATCCGTAGTTACTTGTACTTCCACAGAAATGCTCCAGGAACAATGGGAAAAGATAGCCAGTCAGACTTTCCCCTACTTTCTCCCACCAGATATTTTTGTTAGTTACTATCTCCTCCTTTATTTTTACACTACCTTTCTCCCTCGGATAGTTAAAATCTTCTCACAATTCTCCCAACTGAGATCTGAAAACTCAAGCATTCAGGTCGTACTTTCATAGCAAACGTGTTTTGTGTCATGTGGACACTCAACCGGAAATTTTGAAAGCAATATAACTCTAGATAAACGTTCATATACATACGTTTCGGTAGTAATTATATTAGTGTACAGTTGAATTCCTTTAATATTTTCACATTTTTTGGTATTTTTTGTATCCTCCACTGCATTCAGACTTTCCCCATTGGTTTAGCCAATCCATACAGAAAAGTTGTACTGGTCGAATTTGTCTTATTTTCTATTCTGTATTCAATTCTGTTCTTTAAAGCCTGGCGCAAATTACCTCCTCATTCGTAGATACATATGCATATATTTGTATTCTAACCTTGTGGTTTGATTGAACTGACACGGGAAGTATAGATACAAATCTCTTCAATTTTCCGAACATTTCCAAAATTCTCTATCAAAATTTAATTACTGTACAATTTAATCTCCTCCCAAGGTTACGAGTGATGTTCCAAACCATTTTAGAAGGTTCTTTCACCATTGGTTCATTAAAATCAATGAGAATTCTGTACATAAGATACCTTTCTCTGCATTTTGCATTATGGATGGATACATTTTGCAATTATTTATCATAAGACCACAGAGGGGGTCAGTCAAACCAGAAGCTCTTCTGGGCCAGACCAGCACAATTCCTATTTTTGATCTGCCTGAATCTACGAGTGAGGCTCAAATGCAGTAGGAATTCCACTCCTAACAGGAATTCACATTGAGCTTGAACATTCCCTATCAGATAGAGCGCCCGTGAAATTTGAAAATGTAATTTTAGTATATTTATATGCCCATGGTTTATATATCTATTTTACAGCAATAAATGAACGTGGATCTCACTTGTCCCTGACCAGAGCCCATGTTTTGCAAATCCTTCTCCTACCTTGAGCATGCACTTTCACTGTGGCTATAGATTTTACCCCATGCCTTTCACCAACTTTCCCCTGATATGCCGAGCCGCCAGCGTAATATATACCTATGATTTTTACGAGGACCATAGTCATTTATCTCGCTCCCTGATATTCTATGAATCGTGGTGCACCGGGGCTCCAGTACCAACCATTCCCCCACTTGTTCTTATGTGTCTATTTACTGACAGTGAGGGGCCCTTCTGGTGTGCACATATCCGTATGTATGTATCTTCATATGTGCATTCGAGTCAGTCGGGATACGTGCGTATGTACGTGCCTGCACTTAAGCTTTATGCCAGCCGTCACTGACGAATGCGAAGGTTAATGGTATAAGTTGTAACTGTTCCCAACTATAGTTACAAAGAGGGGCCATTGTGAGGAGGGAAAGGCATACGTAGGCCTGTGACTACTGTCGGAGCTTTTGAATTTAAAAACTACCCCAGAGTAAAAGTTCCCTGTCCTAGTTCCTGCAATAAAAGTAAAGTTTTGAAGCGCAAACAAAATCTCCGCTTCTCCTGTCCCGTGCTCTGACTACAACAGCAGCCGTCACAGCAGCAGCAACAACAATAACAACAACAAGAAGACGTATCCAGAAGGGAATTTTCACAGGCGGAAAATCAAGCATACAAATGGTCGTTTCAGGAGGGAGATGGCACATATAAGTGCATTATTTGATGTAAACGCGGGATATCTCCGAGTGTATTATGTTTTATCATACGGAGCGAGTCAGGGAGATGGGGAGAGATCCGAGTCGGGGAGCTTCTATATTACTTCACTGTATGCAGGCTCAATATAAGTTCTGCATACGAAATGGGACCGGGAGTCCTGGCATATTGTTGGTACTTCAGCCTTATTTCCTGGGTGTAGGGCTCCCTATACATAGATATGTAGATACGTGCAGTGAGCACGGCCAAAATATTGCCCTTCTACGAAAAGACAACATACTCTTGCTTTCTCCGAACGTGTTTCTTTCAACGGGAGCATTCAATCATCGATTACTCTTTGCACATAAGCAAGCACTAAAGGAGTTGCTGCTACTGAAGGATACATAATCCATTTGTTTCATGTCGTTTCCTCCTTCCACTACTCAAGCCAAAAAAATACATTGACGGTTGAGGAAACCTTGGGGAGGCTTACTTTGGTAAATGCAGGAGCAGCTTGCATACCATATCTCTTTTTCACAAAATGATTTCCCCCCCCTACTCCTGACACAGTAACATAAAGCCTTGGTTTTTAATTCCCAACTTTACGCATAACTCCTTTGTGGTAATGCATTTCCCTACTTTTTCAATCCTCCCCGACTTTAGGATTATGCAGTAAAACCTGATACATTCTGTAAATTCTCAAGGATAAATCCTTTCACGCCAAATGTAAGTGCCCCTGCCCAGAGGCAGTACATTTTCGCGTGCAGTCATTTATAAAGCTAAAGAGAATGGAAGTAATGGCTGGAATTTGCACGTATTTTCTTGGAAGGTTTGTTCATGGAAGGTTTGTTCTTGGAAGGTTTGTTCATGGAAGGCTTGTTCATGGAAGGCTTGTTCATGGAAGGCTTGTTCTTGGAAGGCTTGTTCTTGGAAGGCTTGTTCTTGGAAGGCCTGTTCTTTAAAACAGAAAAATAAATTTGAAAATCGTACAACACTTGTCGGTGCACTTGTCGTATAAAAAGTCTGACTGCTAGAAAATAATTACTATGAATTACAAACTGTGTGTGGACGTTCATCCAACAGCGGATGCGTTTTGTGTGAATGATCTTCGAGTAATTATATATAATAAATTCAAAAACAATTTTTCATACAGTACTGTCCGATGTCCAACAAAAACAAGAATTAGCTTCAATTCATCCTCAGTACAATGTGCGTCCATAAAAAATTGTAGCGCTTCAAATGTAATGAGTATGGTCCATTAAGCATGAGATAGGCGGATGAAAGGGAATGCTGGGTGTTGACGACATTTTCAAAAGTGATGGATTCTTGGTCCCCTTGAAAAAAAAATATATGGGATAGCGGTTCAATTCAGGTTCCTTAAAGTGTCTGATAATAGTTGATAAATGAATTCCATTGTGACCATTGCTGACTTGACACATGTTTACATCCCCGCCCAAGACTCACTCAGTCTGGTAGGGAAGAGTCCATACAAAACGAAAATAGCACTCAAAGTATCTTCACATGTATTCAAAAACTAGCCAAAATACAATCATATGATAATTGTTACGTACATTTCTGAGGTAGATGAACGACATTTTAATAAATTTTAAAGAACCTCCAGGTTTTAATACGCTAAAAATAAATCCATAAAGGCAGACGCAATAAGGGCTGAGAAAATTCAAACTATGTGGAAGTATGCGTAGAGAATAAAAGGGAGAATCCGGAATGAAATCAAAATTTACGCAGTCATATGAAACTCTATCTGTAGTAGCTTTTACGAGGCCGAGGAAGGAAGATAAACAAACCATTAGTTGGCTCCGAGTCATTTTTTCTTGTTTATGAAATAGAGCAGAGGGAAAGGGGACGTGGAGAGTACGGAACGAGAAAACAAACAACACTTAAGACCTTCCTCTGCAAACCGGCCGTCCCATACTATACATACGAGCCTGGACTCTATTCGTGCATACCATATTTACGTTTTCTTGGGCACGGAATCGGAGCGCAATGCCGCCTCAAACTTTCCCTCCCTTTCCCCACCGCCAATCTAATACGGGGTGTATGTACACTTGAATGCAAAAGGAATGCTAAATAATGGTCATTCGATACACCGGTCAAAAATAAGAAGGGCCGTAAAGACCGGTACTAGTTTACTATCATGGCATTCTCCCCTGCAACCCGGACATTCCTGGAACCCTTCCCTGCTTGAAGGAATTGGGGGCTCCACAAGGATGGAAATCTTGTTTTGCATTATGGGAATGGATGTTGACTTAAAATCGCAACTACACCAAAATATTACGTTATGCCAAAACGTGCCTTTCCCTTCCTAGAAGGTAAATACGAATGGAGCACTCTCCCCCCCCCTCTCTGTCTGGGTTAGCTAAAATTCCTTATACGTGCATAAAACCTGAGGAAAATTCCATACCTGGAGTCTTGTAACGAGCGGGGAGCAAATACAGGAAAGTAGGTCTAACTGGGGAGCTACCTGACTGTCCTATGGAGTTTCTGGAGCTGTACACATACATACATACATATCTATGCAATTATGTACATATCCCCGTGCAGCCAAGTGATTCCCTATAATGTCATCGTATGTTTTAATACGTACTTAGGGGGCGTATTTGATGAGAGTGAGTACTTACATGTATATACATACATACTATATAAATACATTGAATAAATTACAGCCCATTCCTTAATGCTTGATGGGACATTGTAACGGCGGGTAGTAATACCAACTTTGTGTGTGTGTGTGTGCTCATATATGTAAGGAGTATCATGGCTGTGTGTACACGAGAGTGTGGAGACATATAGGGAGCCAGTAGGTAATTGCAGATGTGGATGTAGCTCGGTGTGAGTAGTCGGAAGTGTTGTGCGGAGGGGAAAAAAGGAGGAAAATGTAGGAGCAGTCGGGTGGGAGAGCATATGCGTACCTAACAAGGTATTTTCTATTCCATCATCGTTTCTAATGTGATTCCAACTCACTTGCCTGGTGGATGAGATGAGGATAAGGTGAGCATCCAGTCCCACAAACACAAAATAATGTTCAGCGGCTCACAGTCTAATGTCTGGTTACTCGGAATTTCCTGGGACTCTTTATGTGTATGGGGCTACGTAATGTCGGAGGAATGGTGTGGAGTGTGGTCTTTTATAATGGGATGTAAATACACATGTATGTTTCGGGGGGCTCTGTCGGAGCCGTCCCTTTATGATGCCTTTGCTATGGAGATGAAAACACCACGGCGGTTGTGTCGGACTTGCCGTTGGAAAATGGTCAATTCATAGTGAGGTTGGAGGGAGTTGGAGGGGAGAGCGAGAGGCTCGTGGTGTGACTAACGGTAAGTGTGCACTGATATGGCATCACATGAAGGGATGAGAAAAAATCGCAAAAATAATAGACCGCACCAAGAGGTATCTTTTGTATGGAGGGAGAAAAAAAAACCATAGAATGAGAAATGTTTATGACTGAAGATGTTTCTGATTGATGATATCAGGTCCAGTAATCGAAGTGCAGGCTGTGGCCCATAAAAAAGCCATGCTTCCCTGCAATATCATCCCGCCGGATTTGTCCGACTCCACCATTCTTGTTCTTTGGTATAAAGACCTGGGAGACATGCCCATCTATAGGTGAGTTAACTTCTTATATTATTTCTCTTCCATGAGCGTACTTTCTCTTTCCTCCTGGTTCTCATCTCTAGCTCACGAACCCCTTGGATCCTGGGGAGCATCATGTTTCACAAAATCATCACATTTTAAAAAAAATTGTTCCCAAAATGTCCTCCTTTTAATTGATTCTCAAATATTTCCTGAATCCCTATTTTACATGACTTTCTCCAGCTTTTTATTAGTAATAATAATTACAGGGGAAAATCAAATTTTTCTACAAATTTTTTTATTGAGTTACAACACTTTGGTTAAAAATTCTCACAGCTAGAATAATAATAATTTGTAAGCCCTAAATTAGTTTTATCCAAACAATTCTATAATTTTGATTTATCGTACAATCGTTGAGTACAGTAACGATTAGCTTACTTAGCACTGAGGTTTTGTTTGTAAAACTTTGTTGGTCAGCCTGAGTGGAATTATTGTAAGGAATTCAGGACTTCCTGTCAATGTGCACAGAGGACTGGTGATTGTGTGTAGGAAATTTGTATGCAAATTGATACAAAAAATTTGTATTCGCTCACCCTAGCCAGGGTCCTTTCTTTGATTCTTTGGAGGGCCTGGACTTGGCATACAAAAGAATATTCGAGCATGCAAACACATATACATGTATCTACATATCTGGAGCTCACACTACGTGTGTGTTTAAGCTTGCGTGTGTTTCCTTATAAGCAAGGGAAAAGAGTTGCTAGGAAAGTGCCAAATAAGATAAAAAGATTTGAGGTTAGACAAGTACTCGCTCTTCCCCTATAATTTTCCTTGGGTAGGTTGAATTTTTGTGGGTCCAAGCGTTCCTCCCTTTTCTGTTTCCTTTCACTCACTTCGCCCTTTTTTTATGCATGGCTCATTTAGTAGTTTTTGAAGTTACTGTAGCAGTTTCTTTAGTGTTGAAACTACTCCTTGTATTTTTTTTCACTCTTTAGAGTCTTTTTATATTAAAGTAATTTAACTTTTCACTTTAGCCATAACATCAGCGGATATTTCCAAAGTTAAAAAATTTTAAGGCTTTACTTCCATTCAGAGCGGGCATATGAAGGAATTGTGTCTCTTCGAGTAGAGACACAGTTGGAATGGAATTGGAAGAGGAACTCCATTTTGACATAATAAAAGAAGAATCTGCATGGAGGGATAGTTTGGACGTGCATATGTATGTAGAGTTGTCAGTGCATGGGACAATGCTATCAAGACTGAAATTGAGAGGGAGCGAGTGTAAGAGCATTGGTGACAAAAGGACTTTCCCTGCTTTCTCCTCATTGAAAAAGTCGTATTATTTTTTCCTACTCTGTTCATTCATTCTCGATTGGAAAGTTTGTGATAGGCGATTGGGAAGCGATAAAAGGCAAAAAACGAAAGGCTCCAGAAAAAACATGCTTTTCGAGACCTGACAATGTTTTCCCTTTTCACCCACAGTAGACCTAATAGTCTTGAGAGTTAAAGCACTGTCAATCCTTTCATGTCATTTATTTCTTTATTCACTCCCTGAGTTATGGATGATTCCCAAGAACACTGCTATCTCTGATACATGTGGAGACGTCAGGGTCATTTGTACGAGGAGACTCTTGATCTTCTACGTACATACCATGTATGTAGATACATATGTATGACAACTGTATAGCCCAGCAGCTGATTTTGTTCACCACCCTTGTGCACTGTGTACACAGGAATAATGGCCACTGTCGTCCTTCACTTTCCCTCTTGTGTTCATTAATAATTTTTCCATCGAAAACAATAGATCATTTTGTTGATTTGGAAATTTTATAAGAAAACTACATTCACACTGTAAAGACATCGTTAATCACTGATGCTTTCACTGCATTCAGGCATTGTAGTCATAAGTTTGAACCCATGACACGCTTGTTTGTGTAAAGTGGCTAAATTCATTTCCACATAATTAAAGAATATGGTTCGAAGCAATGAACTTTGTACAAGTTATGGATTTACTTTGTCAGTGCTCTTCAGTCCCACTCTTATTTTTGAGTAGACAGTGCAACTGAATGTTGGATATTTAATCAATACCCTTTCCCACGACGGGATACCACTGTACTCTGAGTGGGAAATCCAGTAAAGTCAGCCATAGTTTCACAGCCAATCCTATCAAAGAAAAATATCCCTGATTAACTTCCACCAGGTATGTACACCTACTTTCGCCACCAATATGGACTTTCACCTGTACTTTATAGACTGCTGAAAACATACCCAATGGTTGTGGTTTGCATATTTGTCAATATGTATTTTGGAAGTGTGCATTAGCAAATTTAATGAGTGACATAGTAGTTGCAAATTTGTAGGACACACTCTGGGAAATTGTTTAGAATAAAATCAATAAGTTCATTATTAAAGTTCCATTATTTGTCATCCAATTTTTGACATTATTTTTCCAATATCAATTTGTTCAAACAGTTTTAATATAAGTGGTTCACATTAGGTTGAAGTGTTTAAGCTATTTGTAAAAATATTTTCATGGAGAAATTGTCACATTCAAATGTCATAGTTCATGGGGAGAACTTGGGTTCAGATGTAGTTACTAATAGATAATTGTATTTTAAATTCCAGAGCCTGAAAAGTCTGGCACCTCATGGCTCTCGTGCTTTCTCCAGTAATGAATGTGTAGATAGTTGAGTACGACTTTGTTGTTGTTTGTTTAGTTCTTGGAAATGGAATGCTCGAGTGCCAGGACTCTCACTGACTATTAGCGTAGATTTTGTGGATTTATTCATATGAAATTACATATGAAATTACATGTGTAATTACTATGCACCTCCGTTCGGATCCCTACCTGCAGGCCCGCATTGCTCCCAGTGGCTTTTCCGCTCTTAAAACATACGTGTGAAATAAAGTAGGTACACATTTCTGTTCCCATACAGGAAAGGATCTATTTACGGGATTGTAGTTAGGTAGATTTTTAGGAATGGATTGACATATATACTGAGTGATCCAATTTAACTATAACCAGCAGAGGCTACATGGTTTATTATTTACAATCCCCTATTGTTGACACAAGGCGGAGATGTAGGAGGGATACAGAGCATTTGAAAGTTTTGCTTGTTTCGCAAAATCATTCCGCCTGAGGGGATGTGCATGTGCCTTTCTCCGTAGGAACGGAGTTTTAATTTATTTGTTTAAACAAGTCTATCTAATATGTCAGCACTGCCTTGGAACCGATGTGGGAGGAACTATGTATCTAATTATGTATCTGCATTAATTAGTGACGTTAAAATAGAATGTAAGCAAAACTTGAAGAAAGAAAACACGAGCTCAACTCATACAAAAATATACATTGGCTTTCACTCCCACTCGCCAAAATGTAAGTGTACATAGAGATAGCCCTATAGTTTTGCCATCTGCTTCGCAAATATTCACTTTTGTCCCGCACCTACGCAGTATCTGTATCTAGGACTGCACGGTTGGGTTCACCTCAAAACCTAAGGGATGTATGGAAATTTTGGATGGGAACATGTGACTTTGGTTTTCGAATCCTTGGATTATATTGAATTCCATGAGAAACAAGGATTTAGGGAAAGAGAGAGAGAGAGAGAGAGAGAGAGAGAGTTTGAGAATATTCAAGCATATTGACTTGATTCTCAGGCTTGAGTGAGTCAGGCAGTAGAAAGATTTACATCAAGTAGATTCTCTATTGTTCCTGTAATAAACGGAGATGTGTCTTGGAACGGTACAGTGTGACCCACAATTCCCCAACAAGGATAACAGATAGAATTCTAATTGATTGTGATGGAGAAAGTAACTTATCTTCATGCTAGCTTGCGTATTTGGAAAACACGTTTGAACTAGGTATCTAGTTGGGTGAGGTGACTAAATACATTCATATTGCCTTCCTCAGGGCTTTCACTGACATTAGAGACTCTCTCTCTCTCTCGCTTTCACTCTAAGCAACATTCTCGTTGCAAATGTCCTCGATGCGTGCATGCGGCTTTGAAATTGGATTACACTTCCAAGGTGAGAACACTCTGAGGATACTGGTCCCAGCCAAGAGATATATCTATAGTAAAGAAGGAACCAACCAGAAATTATATAAGTAAACCTGCTGGAGAAAACAACCTAGGAAAACATGGTGCCGAGAGCATCTTCTATCCTTGTACTGCATGCGGATTCTTTCTGGAGCGACAGAGGCAAAGAAGGGCCAGCGTTGCTTAACTTGTACAATTATTACAACGGGAGGGAAGGCACATGTAAAACTCAGTTGTGAGCCTCAACCTAAAATATAAGGAGATAAATACAAGAAAAAGTGCTCAAGTTCGTAACAACTGAGGCGGGATATAAAAAAAAACTCCAAGAGGAGAGGCACGGATGAAAAAGCCGAGCCAAATTAGCGTCTTTCGTTCTCAGTCGGGATTCCTTTGGTAACACTTCCTCCACTTTCTCCTTTTTTGTCATCTTTCACCTGCTTTCTTTCTCTTTCTCTGGTCTAGTGTCAGCTAAATAGTCAAAGGATTTTTTATCCTAGTGTCCCTTTCTTCCTCAACATCTCATTTTTGCTCAGACTATACATGGTTGCGGCATGTGCGTCAAGGAGACGTGCATACATATCTATAGATATATGTACATCTCACTACGCCGCCAAATTCCAGTGGATATTATGTCTACTATTAGAGACAACATCCGGGAGCAAATGCGGAGTAGTTAAGAACAACACGAATTGCTTTCTTAAATTTCCCTTTTAAGCACAGATTACTTTCGTCTTACTATGACTATGCTTTCCCTTGAGCGTGCTCATGCCTATACGGTTTTTTATTTCAAAAAGATGCTTGGCTCTCCTCTTGCTCACTCTTTTTTTGTTTGTACTTTCGTATGACGGGAGTACAAAATAGTCATTATTTATTTAGGGTATCATTGACAATACTGTTTCTACCGATCACATTTCCAGGTTGTAAGGATGTTGATGTAGCCTGCCCAGTCCCTCAATTGCTCCCTCCCTTTTTCGAAATTATTTTCAGATTTGACATAGATATTCCTAAGTGAGTCGCCGGGGGTCGGGTCCAAAGTAGGTGGGGAAAGTGAGTCATTTCTTCCAAATGGGAATGTATGGTCATAACTGTGTATATCTATCCATAGTCCCAAAGAACATTTATTTAGATTGTAGATACATACATGGAGAAAGCAATTCCTGGAAGCAACTCCGGATAGCACATCTCAGGCAGGAAGCCAGGCATAGGAAATAATAGAAGGTTAGAGAAAACAGAAGTAGAGCGGGAGTCAGGTCGATTTAGATCCAAGTGGATGATAAAGCAAGTGATAAAAAGTCTCGAGAAAACTTGCACACGTTGATCTTTGACATGCAGATGTATGTATCTGGATAGTTATGTCCCCTTACCATTCTATCTCTCAACTTCTCCTTTCAGCAAGTATAAAAATGCATTCAACAGATTCATTTTGCCATTTTTTTTCACACCAAATTCAATGATTCAATCCTTTTAGCACACTCCAGAAATTTCCCTTTACAAGCCTTGAGAACATTTCTATGGAAATAACAACCTGCAAAATGAGATTTTCCATTTTTCCCTTCATCTAAAATATTAAGGGATTCTCTTCCCTCTACCATACTCGGAGTTTCAGTCCTGACCCGACCATCTTACCCAATATCCGACGACTTGAATGAAAGGGGAAGTTCCGAGAACTGCTGGGAATTGCATGTGAGAAATTAGCACTGGAGGAGAGAAGACAACGAGATTAAATCTTGCAGCTCACGCGGAAATTTTTGCCGAGTTTGTGATTCCCGTATGCATGTTCCTGTATCATATTACACAATCCCCAGCTCTCCCGCCCTAGCCTTCAATACATAGGGAAGAACTCACAAGCTTAGTATTTATTGTGCAATTGGGCTCGAAAAGCCTCCTTATGAGAATATAAATTTCCCGATACTGTCAAACCTCAAACGTAAGGGATATTATCGTTGAAATATTTTGAAGGACTTTGAAGGCATTTAAAAAATCCTATCCAATTACCTATTCTGTAATCCTATCCAAAATTCTAAATCGCGTTTATTTTATTCTGATCAACAGGAGGTAAAATAAACCTCAATGGCATGCTGATAAATAAATAAAAAATAAATCCTGTGTGAAAATGATTCCTTTAATTAACTCCACCGGCCTTGACTTTTTCTAGGAAATAAATAAATAAATAGGAGTGGTAATTAAAATCAGAGTTGAGTCCCACACATTTTAACCATGCTCAGACAGTTAGGCTTGATGCAGGGAAACTGTCTAAACGACTCCCTACTTACTGTATTGGTTATGCTGAGAGGATGTTTGTTGTAAAAATATGAGGGCCAAAGGGTTTAGGAAACAATTCCTTTGAAGGCTGAATTTTTACAAATTAGGAGAAAATTCAAACGTTGTTTTCCCTCGGAAAAGCACTCTTGCCTTGTTTTAGTGATGATGTGCCTGCCAGGGCCTGGGATCCATACTGTAGAGTCCATATGCATGAGGTATGGTGGGACGGCGAGGAAAATGGAAATGAGGAGTCAGTTGAGCAGAAATAGACGTAGGACGAGCTGGAGAGTAAGGGGAGAATATTTCAAGTATGGAGAGAAGGATGAACATAGAAAACAAAGAATTCTTTCTGCTTTCTGCACTCCTTTCTTGTTTACAAGCTTTCGTTTCTCCTCCTTCCCTAGTACTTTCACTTCCCCCCTAGTACATACCATTACACTAAACCTTGAAAGGGTATAAGTAGATATACTTCCTGGTTGGAGCCAGAGCGAGTGAGTGCATATCAGATCGGAGTCACTATTACCATTCCCAGTCCATGGATATATATGTATGTAGTCCTGGAAGTTGTCAATACTTGTTGTCAATAATGGTGAGATAACTCCGTGCTTTCTCCCAGTGTAATGATACGTTCACTAATCTGACTGACATTCAACAAACAAAACAACTATTTGGCCTGAGTATTTTCTTTTGCGATTGCAATTGTGAGCTTTCAGGCGGAAACAAGTTACGTCCAATAAAAGTGTCTGTGTGTTTTATACGAACTTCACGGTAAATTGGAATTCTTGTACGAATCCCCAATTTTTCCCCCAGTCCCTACAACTCCTCATGTAAATAAAATGTAACTTTTGCCCTATAATCTTACCCCTGTATGACGTCCCCCTATGGTAGATACATACATACATACATACATACATACATACATACATCCTATGGGCTGGATTACATCCTTCAATATAAGTTTGTTTAACTCCTGCACTAGCACTCCAAAACTACTGTAATAGTCGTTCCTCACAAATTACTTCATAGTTTTTCAACGACAATCATACAAATTTTAAAATAATTACGTTTATAATTATTATTATTATTTAAACATTGAAAAATAATTTGACGGAAGGTTCAGTTACAGTCATTAGTTTTTGGTAATAAACTATGAATCTCAGTTCAGGAATAATTGTTCAACAAATATTCATTTAGGAGCAAATAGACTTGGCACAGTTCCAAAATTGACTACTAAAAAATTGGTGGGAAGATAAGAAATTACACTATTTCATTTTACTATGACGGTTAGTTCTTATTTGGAAATTGACCATAATTTGTTTATTCTTGAGCTATCAAGCCCAGACGGTCTGAATATAGATGAGGGTCATCCCCTGGTAATTTGATTCTTAAATTAAGGAAGGGGCTGTTGCCCATATGGACATACATCAACCTTCCCACTTTCACCAAGCTCGAAGTTGGGGAGATATGAATGAGTGACAAAATTTATTGGAGTACTTAGAATCTCTAACGAGGTGCTGGAGCTCTCCTCAAGAACTATGGATTATTACTAATGTATTCCCACGTCCGTGTCCGGGCTCCTGAGCTGCTATTAGCAATCGGTGTAATAGTAATGGAGGGGCTCTACTGGAGTTAAGGGGAGGAATAGGCCGTCGTTGATGACGCCGATGATGGTGGTGGAAGTATCTACTGTTACAGCTGAAGCCTGCCTGGAGTTGAGCCCAACACCGTTTTCCTCCCGTCATACAAATACTCAGGGACGTAATGGTAATCCGAGACGGGAAACCAGAAGGTCGAATGGCTAAGACAAGCTGTTCCTCCTGCCCTCATTTCCCTCTTCCCAAAGATCCCATCGATATTTCCCATGCGTTTTGTCCTCCATCCATGTAACTACACATGTTGAACTCGGGGAGGCTATAAAGGACCTGGAGCTCTTTCATCTTCATGCACCACTAGTTCCCCACGCAGTCCTCAGGATAATCAAACAGCTGAGGGAGAAAAGTTTGGCGTGTCTGTCCAGGAATATTCACTTTTGTTATTTCCAGGGGAAATTCTCAATGACTGCTCCGGATTATAAAGACCAAGATGAAAGCAAAAGTTGGAATGCTGTTGGTTCCCGGTGCATTGAGCGCAATCAGACGTACAGTAGGAGCTGAGAGAGGGAGAGAGCGAGAGAGAGAGAGGCTAAACGGTCGAAAGTGAAAGTAGAAAGCGGAGGAGGGACTGGTGTTGAGATCTTCCCCGACCCCAATTATTTTAACCCTACTCTTCCAAAGAGTCTATTATTTTCAAAGTATTGTTATAAATTGGTTAATTCAGTAGTCTATGGATACTTTTATTTGTACACGTCCCCTCTCGGAGCTCCTCGGGACCCTATACGGATGCATAGGGACAGGAGGGGAAAGTCAGACTGTGTGGAGAAGCTCCGGCGCCTCCAATAAGCACAACGTTTGCTGAGGCGTAAGACGACGTTGATTTTCGAGAAGATGTGATGAGCGGAAGCCCACGTAGATTCATTAAGCAGTCATGGTTGGGCAGTGTACAAACGAGTTTTTCCTTTTAGGAAGGGTAGAACACCAGTCTAGGCTAAATCTCAAGTAAATCCAAATGTGAAAGAAATTTCCTGATGAGGAAGATGAGGAGAACTGTTGTGTGTGAAACCTTGTGCATCCACTGGGAAGGAAGGAGAGATGAAGGGAATGCTACTCCCAGTCTGTATTTTATTGTGTAAATAGCTGTATGTTTGTATAGACTATGAATACATAGATAGATATATTCGTGTCTAGTTTGGAGTTCCTCTCCCAATCTTAACTATGTTCTACAGCCGGAGCAGAGAGTCATCATTCCAGTGAAGATTGTACAGAGAACTAAGCTAACTCTAAGCTAGAAACTTTTTGGAACAAAGTTGAGGACAGAAAATCCTTCACGGTGGAAGGGATTAGGTTCTCTCAAAACTATGCTTGTGCCGGATTTTCTCGAAAGACTCTAATGAACATGCTAGCCATCGTCACAGAGATTCATACTGCGGTTCCGCTCTCTTCCTCATCCCCACATCTGAGTCTACATTACAGCCCACAATTTGTGTATGAAAGGGATAAGCAGGACGGAGATTTTTCCTCACATAGGACCCAATCCTTACCTCAACCTTGTATTTTGTGACATCTCTAAATTACATATCCTCTGAGAGAAAAAAAACTCGAAAATTCCTAAGTAGATATAGACTCGATGTAATTTCGTATGAGGAAACAATTGCATGGGATGTTTTAAGCAATGGAGGAATCTAGGGCAGGTGGAATGAGTGAAATATTTTTGAGGTATATTTAATTTTCCCTTTAATATTTGGGACTTAGGGCAGGGGGAAAGGGAAGGGACGGTAATCTGTAGACGTGCGGAAATTCCTCGATTAGTTGAGACCATGCAATCAATAATAATGTGGGGAAAATCTCTTTGGCCTGATTAGTGTTTAAATCTGGGTGAGCTGTGTTGAGGTTTGAATCAAGATTAAGCGTCATCCTTTGACGCCTTCTTCACGTATCTACGTGTCGTTGGTTTTCTCCAAATTTTTTTCTCAAGTTAAGTTTTTCTTTTATTCTGTTTCACTCTTCCCTTCGCTTTCTCTCTCCCCCCACTTCTTCCAAGGATTTCTCTCTGAGACTCACCTTTGCGGAGCCAAAAAACTGTCTTAAGTAAGTGACTTAAAAGGATGATGTAATGGAGGCTGGTTGGAAAAACTAGGAGTGGATTCAATGGTGGCTACTTTTCTCAAGGATACTTAAGTTTCTTTTCAACCTTATTCAGCGTTTCAAATAATCTCTGGCAACATCCAACAAATTCTCTGACTCCATTTTCTTCTAATGAGTTCTCCCGTTTTTCTCAACTAGCTTCCTTGCGTCTCTCTCTCTCTCTCTCCCTCTCTTTTTCTCATGTGTGTTTGGTAGTTGGGACTAGTTACTTTTTGCATATAAGGACGCACGTAGGGGTGGTATTAGTACAGAAAAACCTTTGGGTATGTGTACGGAGTCGCCAAACACGTTTGGTTTTTTTCCCTTGCTCAGCGAGTACAATTTTCTTTCTTGGAAACTGGGTGTTTGGTTAAATCCCTCACTCACCATTGCCGCCATGGCCTGAATTTTTCCTCTCTCCTCACACTTACTTTCCCTCGTTCCAAGTTAAGAATTTTTGTCTGCTTTGTTGATTCCTTTCAGGTCTCTCTTTTTTCCATCTCAAATTTTTTTCATTCAATTTGACGAAAAGTTTCTCCAGATTTATAGCTTGTAATGAAATTCCAACTACAGCTTGTCACAAAGAACGACCGTTTATTCAAGAGTGAGGTTACTCTCCCTAAGTGGCAACCTATCTTTCCAAGGCGCCTTCTCCTCCAGCCCCTCCCTACTATAATACATACAAGTATTGAACCCCACTACAGATCTATGTACAAAGTGCTCACCCTTCCGTGATTGTGTCCTGAACTTCTAGTACATGCTAAAATTAAGCCATGCACAAATTGGTAAATACATTTGCCAATTTGTCAACCGTAGTCTGAATAGCTACTCACGTTTGTGGGCATGTGTTTATTTACATACGGGTGTGTATACTCCTCACATTAAAAATGCTCCTTCTGACAGCCTCAAACCCTTAGCATAAGAGAAGTCTGTATGCACGGGCCTGCTCTTGTTTCGAATGGGGAAACAGGTGCTATAATAAGGAATTGATCGGCAGAATAAAAAAAAAACAAATATACTGGAGATATGTAAGTGTAGAATTACTGTATGTATCTCAAATGTACGGGAATACATTTCATCATGTTCGAAAAATTCTTGCATGACATTCTCAAGCTGTGCCAATATGCAGGGAAGGGTCTAGACAGGGACTGGGGAGCTAACCACAACCCTCCGCCTCACTCAGTGTACATTGCATTGGGAACAAACCTCTTGGATATAAAATTGAGCCTCGTCGAAGTTGACATCGGTCGAGTGACAGCATAGTCAGTCAACCGCCCAGATTTCATTCGAGATGCACAGTAAGATGAAGATTGATTGGCAAACAACATGTGCGTTTTACTAAAGAAACACAGCAACTTTATGAGAAATTGTCAAAAAGTCTCTGCGGACCTCTTGTTGACTTGAACACTGGAATATTGAAGTGGAGACACACAAACACACACACACACACATACACAAAAACACACACATACATACATACAAACACACACGCACCAGCATATGGAAAGTAGGAGAAATGAGCAAAGTGAGAGCGCGTAGGAGCGAGTGACTTAAGTCAAGTGAAAGGGAAAGAAAATACCATCACTTGTATGGATAGCAGTCGAATGAAAACAAAAAAAGCAATAACATGAGCAAAAGATAGATGTATCATTTCCGTGTCTCTCCTGCCTTCCCTCTTGTGTAGTGTTGTTCCTACCCCAAAATAGCAAGTCAAAAGAAATAAAGATATTTTGTGGGAACCTCAAAGACATTGATACATACTACTCCTCGCAAGAGGATCAAACGGTACGAAGACAATTTTCCCTCTCAGAGTCACACATGTACACACTAGTCCATTGTAAATGTGTGTACTCAATATGACATATGCCGATTTTGTAGGCAGTGGCGGAAATAAATATAGATAGATACAACTACCATTACTTAACTTTCACTTCAGTGTCCCATTCATTTGTCATAAGATTTTTCCCGATGGGATTTGTGTAAGGATTTGGTAAAAATAAAAACGTTTTAGTAAAATCCCACTCGTAGTATCACACCTGGTTAGAATTATCTACATTGTGTAATTACTCTATACCTGTGGAAATGTTTCCTTGAGAAATTATACAGACTATTTTGAGGGTAATAACTGAAAGGAAGCAGCACTCCTGGAATCATATTTTTGCAAAGATTTTCCCTTGAGTTTTACTCATACTTTATTGAAGACCCGATAAAAAAGTTGAGACTGGAGGAAGTGCATAGTAGCATCAAAAATCAGAATATTTATGCTTAAATTCCCAGGGAAGAGAAAAGGGTTTGGATAGGGAAGCGTGGATTCATAACGCTGGGTAGAGTTGACAGGATAAGCTTGAGACTCCATGAGAAGATAGAAGGACCCAAAGATTTGACTTGATGTCCAAACTCCCGATATCTCGACAAAAGTGTTGTTTAGCTCTGGTTTAAGCTCGTCGATAAAATCCTCACGTCCTCATGCTCTCTTCATGCTTGCTTGAATTTGAATGTGTGAAACAAAAACGGAGAGAAGAGTCCACAGAAGGGAGAGAAAGAGAGAGAGAGAGAGAGAGAGTGAAGCACTGTTCAAGTATACGGATGGGAAAAAAGAGATTCATCTTTTTCTAACAGGATGACTTTTGAGGGTGATAAATTCTCATGGAATATAAATTATGCATTTAAAGTAAGTCTCCGTCCTTGCTATTGTGATAACTTCAATTTCTTTACATGTCTGGACGCCCTTCCAACATATTCTTCTCAGGGATTTAAATTGTGTCACAAAAGCTTCATTTTATCATTTCTCACTCCAAATTATAAACATACTTGACACCAAAAACAATATCCAGATGGTATAAAAATGTTTGCATTGGGAGCCCCGTATGAATTGTTTTCTCAGTGACATAACTCACTTCAAATCCTCTTGTTATCCTTCCGACTCAATTTTCAAGCGTGTGCATTTTTTGTAGTCCCCCTCTCTATCCCATCCCATCCCAGTCCGCATGCTCAAGTGTATTAGCTTCTGTTTATTAAATTCTCTCTGGAAATTTAGACCCTTCACGTTTTAATCTAGGGAAACTCCAGAGAGCTGACCATTGCAAATTGAAGGAGAGAGGAACTTCTTAAGTGAGATTCTCAGGAAATTTCTCCAAGAATTTAATATGAAAATTCCCATCCGCATGCGGCTCCTATACGTTCCTGCCGACACCAAATCAATAGCCCAGATGTAGAACTTCACAATTGACAATTTCAGTTTCATCTACTGATTTGACAGGGATCCTGATGGAGCATAGGCACTTGTGATTTTCATTAAACATTCCTCCTACAATAATTTAAAGTCAATTTCCCAACGATATGTATAGATATCCCATTAAAAGATTTATTCAAATTATCTCAAGATAGCTCAAGTTCTAGCTTAATGAAGATTACCATAACGACAGTATCATTTCTGACTTGTGAGGGGTCAAGGATTATATTTCTTGCTCCTCTCAAGTTTCACTTGCCGATATCCTGCCCCTCTAATAAGAAACTGCAACAAAAGCTTTCCCCCATGAGTCTGGATTTAGAGAATTTTCTCCTTTAATTTACTTGAACTAATGGAGTAAAAAATTCTCATAAGATTTTGACGAGTATTAAATTTTATGAGAGAGATTTCAAGAGTTGCAGGTTGTCTTTGGTAGTCTTAACCAAAGTTGTTTTTGAATTCTTTATGTGATCATGAAAATTCTTGAACCATTTACATGGTAAGTATCTACATCTTGACATGCTTACATATGTATAGACAGGAGATAGAGACTTGTCAAGACGCCAGTGAAACAGATACAAAGAAATCCTGTAGGAGGAATGTAATACATGGAAACAATTTAGATAAAATTTTGTCAGAGAGCGTGCTAGCTTGAATTCGAGGTCTCTCGTGAAAAGCTGCACATCCATTGGCAAGTGTTAGAGAATGATATATTGCTCACGGAAAATGAAACGAATCAATCATGTTTCTTTCTCCTGTTCTGTGTACAAAAAAGATAGACAATACGGATTGTATCCATGATACATTGCCCCCCCCTCTCCACTGGGTAAACACGTAGGGATGTACTTATGCTGGTAGAAGGTCCCTGTCCTGTTGGACCATTTCCGCCATCCCTGACTCCTCGCCTGTATCCTGTCTTTTTTTTTGTCCTGGTAAAATATTTATTCTTCTCCTTGATCCTGTCCATCTCCTCAATTTAACTGTGTGTGGCTAAGCGATCCAAGAGGAGATTTGATATGTGCTTATAACGTGCTCAGCCTCACGTGCCGATAGTTTACTTGATAATCTTCAAAGTACGGGAACATTTTAGGGAGTACCCACGGGCGACAGGGGACTATTAAAGCAAGTCCAATAAAAAATTACATGTTTCTATACTGGGTAAAATGGAAGTTGTACATAGAGGTTGAAGGTAGGATGGAGTTTTCCCTTTCCCCCGAACCACTTTCTCGTTCCCATGTATCTCTTTCTCCTTCCATAAACTCCTGGGTGAAAGTAAAGGTACTCATAAGAAAGGACAAGAAACTGTTAAAAGAGTTTTATTGTTTTAATTTTTTCTTTTATGGTTCATTTGGCCCGGCTTTTTATTTCCTAGGGCATATCGTCGGTGAAGAGGCAAAATGATCTAGGTGCATGATCGATTAGAATCAAAATGATCTACTTGCAGTTTCACTAAAGGCAAAATGAACTACTTGCATTGAATTTTAAAAGCAAAATGATCTAGATGTAGTTTCTCTTAAAAGCAAAATGATCTACATGCAAATTATAATAAAAACAATGTTTAAACACATGTCCTGAAAAAGTAAGTTACATTCTGCGTTTAAATGGTATTATAAAATACGAAATAAATACTAGGAGGCAGTAAAACGCAAAATTGTTGTTTTTATGAAAAGTAATGTGATAATGATTTGTGGTTAAAGTATATCGTTGGCTAAATTCTAAAAAGTACCATTTTCATTTCTGAACCTATGCTTTTTAAACGGGTTCGCAAATGAAAATGGTACTTTTTAGAATTTAGCCGACGATATTATCTAATTATAATAAAATTTAATAAAATATTTATTCACTGACCCCTTATAATAATTAACAATAATAATAATTAGTAATAATTACTGTCCGTATAAGCTACGTGTCCTCCTTGCAGAATCTATTTTTCTCACACAGAAAAGGACAGCACTTAGATCATTTTGCTTTTATTGAAAACTGTATCTAGATCAGTTTGCTTTTAAAAAGGCTTGTACCTAGTTCATTTTGCCTTTAGGGAAAAAGTTATGTAGATCATTTTGATTCTAATCGATTATGCACCTAGATCATTTTGCCTCTTCACCGACGATATGCACATAGGAAGGTGGGACAAGTTTCAAAAGTTTTAGAGTTTCCTTGTTAAAATATGTTTTTGTATTTATTTTTATGCGTGGGGATGAAAAAAAAACTCTGGGAGAAGGTTACTTTACGGGGGGAATTCCAACGCCCTTCATAAGTTCCCAAAAATGTTCTTCTTTCAAGGAATGCCCTCTGAAAGACTCGTGCTTTCTATTTGGATGGGAAATACATATCTGTACTCCCACATATAGGATGGGTCGAGTGAGTGTACACGCATGTACTATTTACACAGACACACACACACTATTCATGACCACAGCTTATACATGGAGAAAAATATTGCTGAAAAAATGTAGCTACTTTATGCGATATCCCACTTTATACTGAAGGGTATCTAGACACTCCTACGCAATATCCTGACAATCAACGCTTACACCCCGAAAGGGAAAAAAACGAGTGAATACATAAAAATGACTTGGGTCCTCTCAGAGACACTAAATTGGAAAAAAGAAGGAGCATATTTTCAAGCACGTATATTATATTAAAGGAAAAAAAGGGAAGATACTGTACTAGGTCCTCGCTTTAGTTATGACTACCCAGCTGGAAGCCTGGATTGAAATGTGGGAGACGGTAACTGTCGAAATATTTACTGGGGGACAGGAGCGTATTCAAAAGCACAAAAGGAAGATAGCAAAGGAGCAAGCGGGTGAATTTATGGATGATTTTTGTATTCACATACTGTCAAAATGGAATGTGATGGGTCCTAGAGTGAAGACAAAAAAAGTGACTTCCCTTGACATCTTTTCTCCCAGCATTCTTCAAGTCTGTCCTTGACTGAGTGAGAGGGAAGCGTGCGAGTGGGAAAGTGGAGACGACTTATGGTTTGCGTAGACTTTTCTCAATGTAATGCATTTATGTAGCTACATATATTTATCTATATGGGCTCAAACCAAAAGGACCGTCTGCCTACTCCGGTTCATTTCGATGTGTTTTTACATTGGTTCTGGGAATATCCAAAGAATTTCTACCTCTCTGGAAATGAAAACATAGTTAGTCCTTTCGAACCCGGCTCGAGCTGGAAACTTAAGTAACCTGTCTTGTTCTCACGTGGAAAAATTTAGTGACATGCACATATTTGCACAAAACCGCCCTCCGTCAGTTCAAATCCAGTTGGAGTGGAGGAACTCTTGGGAAAGGAATGTATGGACGGTGGGAACGTGAAAGGGAACCAGCGAAGCAGCTCTTGGAGAAAATGGTATTTGAATGCTCATGCATAGTTTTTCATAGATTGGGAAGAAAAGAGAAAGTGTATTTTTTTGGTGGAGAAAGAGAATATGGTTTACAGCTTTCTCTGCTTTCACTTCTTCCGAGCAAACGTTAGTAGTTTGGAAAGGAGCTATCTCTATCTGTCTATCTCTCCATCCATCTTCGAAGCTTCTTGGTTCAGCAATTCAGTCTCTTTTCTCTTCTTTAGAGGTAAGGATAGTCATTGAATCGTTTGAGCTACAGGTATAGTTGGTATAGGGCCCATTGAAATATGTACCCAATGTGGATTCCAATGTAGGACGGCGTCCAAGAACCTCAGAGGAAGGCCCGACTGAATTCCCTTATAAATGGCTTAGACTGGGGGCTCAGTTCTATAAGGGACTGCTTCCCAAGGAAAAATAGTGTATTTTGCATGCTTATAAGGAGAAAGTGAGAAGTACATTAGGGTGTAGGTAGTACGAGAGAAAGGTTGAATGCAGTTCGTGTACGCTACTTGCTCCTCTATCTAACTCAAAGGAGTTTCATTATTCTCTGCGGAGACTGCACTCCTTTTTCCTCTCGCCTGGTTCATTTCACAATTGACTGGTTCCTAAAAGATCTCATTCGATGATATCAAAAAGAAAAATGCTAATTTCATTAATTTTAACACCGTGTCAGGAAGAAATGTGTTCCGTAATCATCTCTCAATTTCGTTTCTCCAATCGAGCGCTTTCTCTCCATTTCTCTTGACGCTGCTGGGGCTCCTTCCTTCTTGTACCTGGGCTTTCTCTCCTTTCCTCCTTAAACACATCCCTTACATCCTCTCCGACATGGAGACAGTTTAAACCAATGTTCCTTGTGTACAGAGGGGAGGGGGAGGAAGAGGAAATTTAAATATAGTATTTTTTTCTGGATTCCTTTCACTCACTCCCAATCACACCCACAGAGACGGGCACACCGGTACGCACTGCTTGTCAAAGCAATTGCGAGGGAATTCTTCAAGTCGTTATAACCTATTCGTTTCTTTTCGAAGACACTTTGAACTGCATCCACTCCGCTGACGAGATTCTTCAGAGAAAATATTCTTATACAATTTTTACCTTTCTCCTGCTTTCTCTTTTTTTTTGCGCCCCTTAAGCACCACGAAGCTACTAATGAAAATTATATGGATGTGCTATGTTTAGCAATTCCTGGTTTCCTTGCTTCGATCTTACTGTGCATACATAAAATCCTAGAGTATTTAATATTAGATCCAATTATGAATAACACACATTTTATTGAATTTAATTTCCAAACTCAAATTCCAAGTGAAGTATTATTTGACACACTCTGGTTATCCCGCTACCAGCATTTATAGAAATCCAGTCATTGCTATAACTGGTGTTTCACTTGTAAAACATTTTTTCCTTGCAATTGTCCTCCGACGTGACGAGACCCCTGCAGTTATGAGTTATGGGTAATTCTGAATTGATGCTTAGTGTACGTGTACAATTTGGTCCATGACATGAAAGTATGTCTCTCCAGATGACTCTCCCTATTGTGAGCGTAAGATCAAGCTATGCCAGAGATACTTGACAATGGATTTCTCTTGAAAATATTTGCAGTTACGATGGACGGACGAGCCCGGGAAACCATGCGAAAAATGAGGTTTTGCTCGGCCAACGAGCATTTTTTCGAACGCTCACTGAGCCAGCCGTCCTGTCGATCGATACGGTGAGTGAGAGCGACGCTGGACTCTATCGATGTCGGGTGGATTTCCTTAAATCGCCAACAAGAAACTCCAAAGTCAATTTAACCGTCATAGGTAAGTGGGCTCCATGTTCAATGTTATTCTTCCCTTTATTGGCTCCACTTCCCAAACTTATTGACACATCAGTGCGTGAAGCAGTTTCGCAAAGTCTATCTCCTTGTATAATCTCAGTGTTCTTCGAAATCTACGGAAAATCCTGTGAATCCCAAAAAAGTTGCATACAATCACATTTTATTGATCCTCAACTTTCTCCTCAATTCCTTTAATTTTTTTTATTCCATCCAACGACCTACACTAAATGAAAATCCAGTTTCATTTGTTGACATTAAAATCGGGCGCATAAAGTCATTCAATTTGGGAAAACCCCTGTGCATTAACAACGATCCGCTCCTGGCAAATATTTACTGAAGGAAATTGAGTGCCGAGTTCAATGCCCGCGCCATTCTATTGCACAAGTTCATGGGCTCATATTTTTAAATCAGATTTTCCAGAATGACATACGGAGGTCTCCCCGAGCCCTCCTGGAGAAAGAAAGTGCGGAAAAATAGAAGCATCTTAGTCTTCCGTCCAGGCTCAGTAATTGAGCGAATTTCTCCCTCTCTTCATTGTACGGACGGTTCCTTTGAATCAAAAGGTGAAAGGATTACAAATTGGTTGCTTAATGCCCAAATTGGCATGCGACGGCCTCGGCCTATAGCTCGACTTACAGGTCTGCACTGATTCCGAGAAAGCTGGCGGAACTTTCCCCTGGAACCGTTAAGTTGATTGTGTCAGTGGAGCTGGTCGTGTCGCAAGTAGTTAAATTTAGGAAAAAATGCCGAAGGAAGTTGCGAGAGTGTGTCCAGAAGTAGTTATTACCCCCGCCGTATATATATTTTCCCAGCCCTCAACTCACTTGACCATTTACGACGATATCTGGGGAAATTGAGCTTTCATGTGCCAAAGGTTATGTAAATCGGAACTGTTCATTCCATAATAGTACTCATGGGTTAGACTCAACTTCAGGGAATGCACTCCATCCCCCCAATCTTGCTTCTTTCTCCACATGACCTATATACAACTGCCAGCCCTGATTCCATTGGACGTATCTACATACATATGCTGTACCTACAGACGCTCCTTCATGAGGGAGCCCAGGGTTTGGCATGCATCCGACATATTTGCTCTGGGGTTATGACATTTAAATCCAAGTAAAATTGTAGTGACCCTAGTTCCAGAAGGAGGTAGTATCAAAGACGGATTGTACAGTATAACATTGTAGGGGGAAACTTTCTACACGATTGCATGCTCAGTGCTCTTTTGTGCGGGAAGCATAAGCTGGATATCAGAGAGCTTCAACTACTACAACTCTAACCACTTTCCAGAAGCACGTGCTTGTCAAATTACTCGGGTCAGTAAGTTTTCCAATCTGCGAACACACCCACATATCACTGAAGGGCTTTCTGTGGCTATACTTTCATATGTACACAATTTCCATGCTGGCTTACATATACCTATCCAGTCCGTCAAACAAGGGTGTAGTACAAGGGAGTACGGTCTCCTATTTCCCCGCGTTTCCTCTACCGTCAACACAATTACAATAGCAAATGTACTCGAATCAAAATCCCAAGTCTAAACTGAGGCATGTGAGCCTTGGTTTTGTAAATACTTCCCTGACGAGTCCATTGGGCTGGGAGCATGTACATAGATGCATAAGGGGCTTGCATAGTCATAATTGCCATAAGCGTACCGAACTAATGAATTCTTTCCAGTTACATACAACTCCAGTCGGGGTAAGCTCCTTAGGTGGGATACAGGGATACATATAATTACAAGAGCTTTGAAGTCATATCTGTGCAAGAGACATGGTAAATCTATGGCTTAACTTGGACTCCTGCAGTACTAATAAATGCTGTCGAAGGGAAAGGTCCTGGATGTGTACCAGCCCGCTTTCTCCATTTATTTCTGTACTGTCATGTGTGAGGAAGTGGTAGATTTTCATATGTGGAAATTTGAATGTGATGAAGGGGCTGGGGAATACAAGTAGGGAAAATAAAGGGCAAAAGACAAGCAATTACGTTCGTCAATTTTTACTTTCCCAGTGTCACGTATGTAATTACATAATTATGTATGTAGTTACATATTTGTGTGTGTGTTTTTCGGCGGTCCTGTCAAAAGGAAATGTGCTTTCTGCCTTTGAGTTTAATCCTTGTATTATTCCTGTAGTACAAATTTTCCTCATCATGTCGAACAAAAGCTAAAGGTTTAATAATCTCCATAGCCAAAACAATCGTCGTTTAGACACAGCTTACAACTTAACGGGGGGAAATGCACACATGCAAAGGCTTCATCTTTGTGCTGGAATGTTTTCACAATTTTCCCTCCCCTCCACAATCCGTTTGGAAGATTTACTGTCCCAGCCAGTCGGGACTGTGGTTTGTCTGGGTCTTGTCCCAAGTAGATACTTGGGGTGCAATTCATTTCGCACGTGTGTGCATGAAGGATGTAAGGATTCGGAAGGTGTGAAATGTGCTAAATTGGAGATAATTTGAAGTGTTCTGTCTTAGAAGTCATTTTCCCTTCAGAATTTTGTAATTTACTGATTATGACCCAATATGATTCAAAAATATACAAAATAATCCTTGTTGTTTCCGAACATTTTAAAATTTCTAGGCACATTTCTGATCTTTTGACCAAGGTTGGTTGCAAATAATTTCCCCAGTTGAGGAGTGATGGTAGAATATTGGGTTGTAGGAGAAAGGAATCCAGGAATGGAAGGAAGTGTGGTACTAAAAACCCGGAAGTCATTATTTTAAGATCACAATGTGGATGCGTCATTATTTAAAAAACCAGTCCGTATTTTGAGGACATTTTCTGAAGTAAACTTAAAAATCGGAGTTACCACCCATAACATTGACTTGACGCAGGTTGATTTGTGCATAATTTCAAAGGACACCCGTCTGAACTCGGCTAGGCTTTAGCCCAATTTTGAATGTAAGACTGATTTTAGTATTGCGTAGGGGAAAATAAGAAAAAAATGTGAAACTTGAGGATTTGAGGCTTGTTAAAGCCCATATGTAAAAACGGCTCCTTGAGAGATTTCCTCATCGTTCCAGGAAGGAATTAGAGAATTCCTTTGAAACTGTCCTCCGAAGGAAAAGAAATTCGCATGTGGATTTCTTCCAAGCCCAGTGGAAAAAATTTGACATGTTTTGAAATGAGCATCAAAGGAATTCCAAAGGAGGGAATAGCATTTCTTGAAAAAATATACTTTTCCACTTATTAGAAAAATATACAAGTGGAGTTGTTGAAGTTAGGATATTTAAGACACTCTCGGTTTTTTTCCCAGGAAAAAAAATAGTTTCTCTTTTGGATTTGTTTAATTTAGCATCATTACTTTTCCTGCCCGGAGTTGAGAATTGTGAAAGGCTTAGAGAAGGACTCAAGTTAAAGACGAGCTTTATTGGCAAGTATAGGGGGAAATCCTTGGGAGGGAAGTTGGATTGAGGTAAAAAAAAAAGAAAGAGACGATGGAGTGCTGGTGCTGAGTGTGCTTAGGTGTTTGAACACAACTTTGAAGAAAACAGCTGTAGTTAGCAATGTTGGCTGTGTACACATACATATCTCCAATGCCCAAGTATGTATCCACCTCTATGTTTGTTTAGGGACACGCTCAAGTAGGCTCATACTACTTACTTTTTGCTAATCATGGAGCCCCTCCGTACATACATATACTCCTACATGCGTTTGTGTTTGATTTCCTTGGGAAGAGAGACACCAGACCAGGCTCCTAGGGACGGGAGAATAGGAGAGGAATCAGAGCCTCTGCCTGTTTAATGTCAAAGGGAGTAACGCAAGCCGATTATGGACTTAATGTGAATATCATCATCAAAGAAGTAACCTGAGAACATGTGTACGTTTCATTTGAAACTTTTGCTAACTTTCTCAAAGAGCGAGATTATTACTTGATTCAACATTAACATTACTATTTAAGCTCCTGCTTTTTTCCCCGTCCCTCCCTCAATTCCCAAGTAGTATCTATATATTTTCTTATACACTATTTCCAAATCCTTCCTCAGCCTTACCCGCAACAGACGTTGTACACCAAGTCTCTTGTACACTAAGTATGTATCGACCCATCAAAGTTACCCGAGACCAGTTACAGGTAAAGCCGAAGGCATAAAACCTTCCTGGATTACACGTGAACTTGTCCCTAAGCTTATTTATTTTCCACCGAGCCAATACACTCAAATAGATACATATTCCTGTATACGTACATACATAAATAAAAATGTCCTAAATGCTAAAGGACTACTTCAGAATTGCATTTCCGGTTTTCGCAAACTTAACATATATGAGAGCACTTTTTTCAGAGATTCACACCTGTCAGAATAATTCACATGGAACAATGTCATTTAAAAAAAATCCTTTTGCCAAAAGCTGCTCTATGACCCTTGGGTTTCATAGTCTTAATTACATAAGGAGATATAATCACTATAGGATTATGGCTTTATCCCGACAGTAGGAATGAGGGGAAGAATTAAAGAATTTGAGGAGAGGAGAGCATGGTAAGAAACCAAGGGAAGAGATGAGGTTGAGGCAGTGGTTGAGAACACAGCTCATCCTCACGTCACCCTTGGGTCACTTAATTTCTTTCTTAAAAAACGGGAGGAGAGGGAAAGCACTTGGTAATTTTTTCCAAGCCTGTTCCAGCTTCTTTTTACTTACATATGTATGTGAAATGTGAATATATGTATGTGTGTATGGATGTAGGTACGTGTGTATGCATTTATGTTGGAGCAGTTACATAACATGTGCATAACACTTCCCACACAGAGCACTATAGTGAAGCACCAGACCCCCGCATAAAAATAACAAGAAAGTATGCACATTAAACTTTACCACGACGTGGTTGAAATACATAGGGTCTCAAGTGCTACCCTACCCACAGCCCACATTGCACGTAGGAGCCTCCTCACATTAAGACATGAACCAGGGGGGAAGTCGTGGTAGAGTGTGGGAAAATAAAATTGTCAAGACATAAGCAATGTGAGCGAGGCTCTTAGAAAAAAGCTTTTTTCCCTGAGAAACTCGACTAGTATTTCCCAACGTCTCATCATATTCTCCCTGAAGTACGTAGGTATAGTCAACTGGGGCTATGCCCTCCCTTATAAGAATTAGAACAAAAGGTTTGAGTATCCTCCAGGTTTTATAACCTTGCTATAATGCTCTGCTATTTTAGGCCCCCGATTGCAATTCCTACTAAGGCCTATGTATGTGTATGCATATATGCATACATAGATAGATACATACATGCATACGTGAGTAAGTCCAGATAATCAAGTCGGGGCGAAATTAGGGAGTGGGAATAGCGGCGGGAAAAATTGCATATTATCAAGTAGTAAGGGGAAATATGCTCCCACACACATCACCATATAATCATCTCTTTTATTCCAGGCCGTTCCTCCGATGTTGATTATCTTACATAGCTCCCTGGACGAGTTGCATTATCCTTCTCACCTCCTTCCCCAGGATTGGGAGCTATTGTTCTCCTTTTTTTTGTGTGTGTGTCAAATTGTTTCCTCCACCACGTCCAAAAACTCCAACAACGTAAATTATTTTGATGTACTGCCCGTAATTCATACGTAGGTTTTGGTAATTCCCTCAATTTGTTACACTAAATGATTCAATTCCATTAATAATTATTTTTTGTCCTAGCCTCATATAATTTTTTTAAAGGTGGGAAAAAAAAAGTTCCGAAAGCCTGAATCCTCCGTAGTCTGTACTTGAAGTTAATAGGGAGTTATTTCCAGGGGTTGTTAAATCAAATGCAAATTTGATAATTAGAAATTAATCGGGGAAAACCCTGGAATTTATGAGACCTCTCATGACTCATAGGACAGGGAGAGGTAAAAAAAAACAGGGCTCGAACCAATAACCTGAATTAATTTTATGACTACCGAGGGAGATGATTATCTGTGGGAGACTGTTTTAAACTCCGTATGCTCAGAGTGAAGTGATGGAGTTGAAAAAAATTTCAAGTCCAGAGGGGAAAAAGTAATAAAAAGAAAAAGTTTTTCCCCTCAAGGGACACGCCCATTCCTTGAAAAACCTATTATCATTAGCCACTACTTTGATTGGTGGGCGTTCATACGATTATTACATCTAATGGAAAAGGAAGGAGCATAATTGATTCTTCCATTGACTACAGTCCAAATATCCAAAGGTGATTTAACTAATGTGTTTCCTTCTCCTCCCCCCCCCTCATACTCTCCCAAGTAACTAAACATTCTATTACTCTCGGAACACTCTCTCTCTCTGCCTCAAGACAGGAAGGTACAAGATTGTAGGGAATAATTCCTATTTTGGCCTATGTGTCCCAGATGTTCCGGAAATAAAATCAATAATATTTATGACTCAGTGCTGGCAAAAATCTTGGAAATGTCCACTCTCCCTGGACATGGCCACACAAGGACCCTGAGACACTCGTACAATTCCAAGAATCCAGTTAAATTAATTATGAGTGTCCTTCCTCAAGGAAATAAATTCTTAAGCAGGGCCTCAAAGAAGAGATAATGACTCAGAGCCTGGGTCTACTCCGAAATTTGTCGAAGGTGACAAGCGCCCCTCACATCTGTCAATTTTTTTAAAACAATTAATCAATCCTTACTTACACGCCCTTGGACAAAGTATCAAAACACGACTGGTCCTACTGAACCTGTCGAAGCTAACTTTCAATAATACACGACTCATCAAGAAGTTCCCAGAATTATCTGGTACTAGTGAAGCCATGATGAATATAACCGAACGGCATAGCATTTAATTTATAAATAAGAATAATTCTCCGAAAGAGATAAAATGCTCCCACAAGGCTTTAAAATACTTTTAATGAAACTATACTGGCGGAATTTTAGTCTCGTAATTGAATATTTGAGTTGCAGTAATAGAGGAAATTCCTGAGCATCACAGAAAGAGAGAGAGAGAGAGAGAGTCTGCACACGTGTAGCCCGAGTCAGTCCTGTATTATTGAGGAGTTGGATGGATGTACATATGTAATTAAAGGTAGGACTCGGAACATGTACAGATTATGGAGTAGCTCAACTCCTACACAGGGCATAATAAGTGCGGGTTCCTCCTCACCATTACATGATTGTGGAACAGAGTCGACAGAACATTCCAATTGTGACTTGTGTGTAATCCAACTTGCTAATCATTTATTTCTGTGAGACTACTGCACCTACCCCTCAGGCTCCCACTCATTTATAGGATTTTAGCATATGCTCCATGTACATACCAGGGCAAGAGTTACCGTATGTAAGGGCTGGTGGAGGGGAATGCCAGTATGGAGACCAAGTATGTAATTAGGCTTCCATATGGTGGAGGAGATCATCAATAAGTTACCCATAAATAAAAGTAATGTTCATGCGTGGCACTTCCACTTGCTCTCGTGGACTTACCTTCATTCTCATCCTATGCCCGTGTATATGTAATTATATAAGCTCCTTTCTCTGAACCACATTATGGACAGTACAGAGCTCCGGCCCTGCCAAGTACAACCCAATACCAGGAACATTTTCTTCCCGTTAGTATTAATTATTAAGGGAACAAACCTTACATCAGATCCTCGAGCCTGGAACACTCCACACGTCTGTCATTCCCTGGGAGAAATGGAAATGAAAACATCAAACCTGGGATTGGAATGGTCTTCCTTTAATCCTTTCCTAGTTCCTCCATAGACCCGGAACTGATTCCAAACTTGGAGGGATTTTATTAATGAAACAAATATCAATAAATTGTATCTCCGTTGAGGATCCCAGTTACGAGAGGAGGGAGCAATGGTAAGGGTACAGTAGACTGGGCCGTATACTCCAGTCACAATTACCTTCATAGGAGCCGTTAGTGCGTAAGTAGTATAGAAAATGAGCAATATATTTTTCATGAGGTGGAAGTTGGTGCAAGAAAAAAATCAATGCTCGCACTGAATCCAAGTGTGAGCGGGAAGTATGGAGAAGAGAAAAAAAATAGGGAAAAACGTATATACATATATATATGTATATATATAGTAGTTTGTGAGTCACGTTCCCTTCCTGCCATTTGCGTGAATGTAGCCACTTCTTTACTCTTAGTACTTGTGGAAGGAGAAAGACCGGCTAGTTCTTCAAGTGAGAGCCTACACCTGGTCGATCGATTGTCACACTCAAGTAATCCTTCTCGCAACTTTCTCAACTCCGGCTAGGCCACTCAAATCTTGAAAGAACGTGGGGATACTTCCTTGAATTTTTTCTTCTCTCTTCTCCCGATGAAGTGAAAAATTTCATTTTCCAAGCCCACCTTTCAACCTACCTCCAATTACTGGATATAACCCACGCACTTGTCCCTATAAACTGCTCCGGGGAAGGAACAAATGTCAAATGTGCTTACTGGTCCTGACACTTGATCCGAGTTATTGGAAACGTTAATTCCCGTCCTGATTTTGTTTCCCAGAAAATGCTCTCTCGTCTTTCCCTCCTTCAAAATAATTTCTGAGAATGTGGGAAGGGAAATTACATACTATTACAAAATCTTAGAATTTTTCACATTTCAGAGATCAAGTACTTCATTGGGGTAAAATGAGATGAGATTCCAGTTGGCTTGTAGTTTGTTACACCGTCAATTTTCTCTTGACACTATTATTATACTTCCAAATCCGAATTTAGGATGGGAGTACAGATGAATGTGGATGAATAAGAGTACTCAAGTTTGGGGGGGGGGAGGTTCTTCTGAAGAACAGATGCTCGTACATGAAAGCAACTCCTCAAAAAGTCTTTATGGCGGGTTGAAAGCATTGCCACAGCTTTAGAAGGAGTCCCATTGAAAGGAATTTGTTTGTTCCTAAGAATTGCACTCGGGTTCCGTTACCATGGGCAATGCAGCATCTAAATGCTATTCAAACCTAAGGTTTAAAATGCTATTCTCCGTGCGGGAGAGGAGTAGCGTCTACTTATGCACAAGGTTATCATCAGCTCCTTGTATTCATTTAGATTGATGAAGAGGGTGTATGCGAGAGAGAGAGAGAGAGACAGAGAGGTTATATACAGATACTTATAGTAAGTGTATATTATCTACATATGTACACCCATGGATTAGACCCTATGGAAAACACTCCGGAACGGAGGAACGCTGTCTATGCGGAGGTTGTGCATTTGTAGTCGCTTCTTTAGGGTAATCTCAACTCAACCCCTCGCTTAAATTTGATTTACGTTCCAATCAAAATGGAATTTTACGACGGATTCAATCTCTCATAAAAAGGTTACCCTTGCGCAAGTTAACGTCGTCGATTTGATCAAGATGCTTACATGGAAGTCACGGAAGTCACATTTCCACCAACTTTTCTTATTCTTCTCTTCTTTTTCATCCTCCGTCTCCCTCCGTCCCGCTTTACACACACCGTATGTATCTCCATATAAATCCAGTAGTATTTTCTAACCGCCTTTTTCATTTTCTTCCCGTACGGTTAAGTACTTACGTATATACAGTAGTGAGCGTTGATAAGGCAATGCGTCATCCTCAGCTTTTATGTTCAAAGTCATCAAAATGCGAGTCCCTGCCAGCTCCACCAGATTATCATCTACACCTTTCCACATTAGCATTCTCAATTGGAGTAAGATGTAGATACATATGTATGTAAGTGGATGGGGGGGCATCCCAGCATATTTCTGTGTATCCCCTTCTGAGGTACATTATTTTATTTTCACTTTAGCCCCACTTTTAGAGCCCAGGTCTTGGATAATTATATATGTATCTTGGAGGATTTAAATGCAAAATGAAAACATTACTTAATCCTTTGCTTCGGCGTAAATTCCAACCCTTAATCAATTTATAGGATGGGATTCAAGTCCATTAGAGATTTCCAATTGGATTTTTCCCTCCCGTTCTGAGCATATTCATCACTATTAAAGGGAATTATTAGAATTTACGGAGGAATTCCGTGCAATTACCCAGTGCACATCGGAGGAGCAGCCCGGGGGATGTTGGATGCAAATTTTGAAAACGCATCTGTACAAGATAATGCTTAGACCTTTATGTAGGTATGTACATCTCTATCTCAATCTGGTTTGCTCTGGGGTTCAAATTGAGCATGTTAATATTGAAGGACAATGCATATGGTACTTGTTGATAACTCAATTCTGGATTTGATGTTAGTCTCTCCCTTTTAAAATGTCCTCAGGGGGAATATACATCATAGAGTGTTGGTGGGGATGGGGAACTCCGATTGTAGTAGTAGTAGTACTTGTTTAATGTGTTATGAAATGATATGGAAACGGCCTGAATAAACGTATGGGGACTGGAATGAATGGAGGATAAGTAGGGATGTATGACTCTGTTCCGAGGGAATTGAGACCTCTCGAGAGTATTTATGACTACCCTTGAGTCTGTCACAGGACGACTGATTATTCTATTACGAAAGCTCAAAAAGTAATTTTGGCGAGATAATATAATATTATGGAGGGGTAGAAGGAGGGAAGGGATACACACTCCTGTGCATGTCCTGTGCATTTACAATCCGGTGGGGAAGCCCACTACGGGTAGCAGAGCCCGAGTGGGAGACGCGAGAGAGAGAGAGAGAGAGAGAGAGAGAGAGAGAGAGAGAGAGAGAGAGAGAGAGAGAGAGAGAGAGAGAGAGAGAGAGAGAGGGTTGGATCCAAATGGAATAGAAGTTGATTCTAAATTGAAGAGTTAAACAGAGCCAGGCAGGAACGATTACTTATATGAAACAAGTGATAAAGGGGAGCGGAGAACTGTGCAAAGAGAAAAGACCGACCGGAACTGGAATAAAACAGAAAAGAAGTGATTTTTCTGAGAAGAGAAAGCATTTCAGGTTTTGACAGCCGGAACATTAGCGAGACGTGAGAAGGTAATGTTGAGTGAGGGAGTGTGAAAACGTAATGTATTCCTGCTCTACACGTCCCTGTGCTTGCCCAACTCCGAAAAGCCCCTTTATACTTCCCTCTCTGTATGTATGCAGACGTGCCTTCATACGTATCTATGTACATACAATGGAGAAAGTGGAGAAAGGTCCGTACATACGTCCATATATCCATACTTCAGAGCCAGGCTGAGTTTTCCTCCTGCTCACACAAATTGAATACGATGACTACGTATACAGGAGAGGAACTATATAATCTCATGTTCATATATGTTGGGAGAAAAGAACTCCATTTAATTTCCCCGTGAGTTTCAATGTTTACAAACGAGACCGCTTTTTAGCTTTTTCTCTCGTTCTGTCTCCCTTCAGCTGTCTTTTCATTCCTCGAACCATAACAATCTCGATAATGGTGGGGAAATATGCATTCCTTGCGCATCAATTACTTTGGAATTAAAGGATGCAACTATGGAATTCTGTTCACATAATTCTTTGCACTGTAGTTTTGTAGGGAGTTTTTAGAAGACTATTTTTTACCTCGGATGGGAAATCCTTGTTATTAAATGTCGGAGATGAGGGAAGGGGGAGTCGGACTGAAAAACGTCTCGGAATTTTACAAGATATTTTTTCGTATGTGATTCAACTCCTGTACTTATGTATCTATATCTATGTATGAGAAGACTAAAGCATGTTTGGAAATTGCAACCTTATCTATTTGACGGTTGAGAATAAATGCTCATAGCGTGGTGACGGGATGAGCTGGAGGGGAGATGGGTGTAGTTAGACAGAGCTGAGAGTAATGGGAGAGAAAGCTTGATGAGAAGGATGTGGATCAAGTCAGACCTTGCTCATTATTTGCTGACAGATAGAATAAGTCTCCTCGTTTAATTGAAATAGGCTGTTAACATTAAGGGGAAGAATGCATCTAATGGTTCGTACTTAATTTAACAAATTATTCCTTTAATCAAAGACTTTTCAGACTTTTCCCTTCCCCGGGCCTAAGTCCTTGTATGCATGGGACTGCTCCTCAGCAGACCTCGTATGTGTCAGTGTATAGTATATAGTTGAGGATGTGCAGCATCATGCGCAATCTTCCGAATTACTTTTCCCTTGTTGTGGGAATGCATATATACTGATGACTTTCACTTTTTGACTTAAAGGATCACTACCAGCATTGAAACTTTCCCTGCCACTTTCTAACCGTTCAATTATAGAGCCTATGCCTGTAGTGCCTCTTGTCCCATTAGTGTGCCCTAAAAGGATGGTTTAATAGCATTGTATGGAATCCTCTTTGGAATAAATACAAAAAATGCTCCTAGTATCTTTAAGTATCTACATTGGGTGTGAGAATTGTAACTTAAATAAAATATGAAGGGATTTTTCACTAGGATATAATTCCCTGGGAATGTTGGATAGGTCAAAACACAGACATGCAAGAAGCTATTATGTAGGGATGGGTTGTTACTGCAACATTGCGGTGCAATTTGGCGAGGGTCGATTACGCCAAGCGGAACATTCTCAAATGTGCAGTTTCTCTCCAGAGTCACAGTTTGTCTTGTAAAACTCAGTTATCCTCAGATATTAAATTTGCAAATGTGCCGAGGGTGTCTGACATGAAATACAAGGCGGCAGTAATGGCCAATGGGATTACTCTGGCCGAGGTGCCAGATCATGATAAGGAGTTGAAGAAATTAAATCAGATATGCAGGATATATTGGTTGGGGAGAAGTGTGATGGGGGAGAGAAAAAAAATTGATTTCTTTCCAAGTTTTCATTGTGAGGGATTCTCTGTGCTAGGTAATAGCACTGCAGTTATTACAGACATTTTATATAGATTAAGTTTGGGACTATGTACATGCCTTTGTACTTATGTGCATGTGTGTGTGTGTGTGATTGTGCCAAGGAGTGAGAGAAAGTTGGGTGATGGAGGAGGAAGAGGGAAAGTGAAATAATCATTTTTCTCCTTATTCACTCTTGCTTTAGTAATTTAGTGAGATTTCACCCCGTTCAAGGATATTTGTTACTGTATAACTCACTTATGTGTTATTAAATGAAGAGGAAAGTAAAATACACACATTAAATTCAGCCATCATCGAGTAATATATATGACGGCTGATAGTTCCCCCATGGTAGATCTTATATACACTGGAAGTGGCAGGAAAAATTCGATCTCATCATAAATCATATAGCTTTGCTTCGCAACTTTTCCACTCATTTTCTTCTTTTCCTTTCTCCCACTTTCTTGGATAGATTGCTTTCCAGGACTTTCTGGGGTGTCAGTCCTTTCCTTATATATTTCTAGTACCCGTCCGCATTTACAGTAGTTACTTCATCCTCAGTCTGCCGATTCTGAAACCACGGAGTTTCATCAACTTGATTCCATCGTTATTCCATCCCAGCAGCACTTTGACCAGCCGTTCTCAATCCTGTAATTGTGGAGAAAGTTCCCTCAACGTTAGATAAGTTCTGAGAGGGGAGCCTTCGTATAGACAGTAAATATAGCTAGCAATTAGTTAATGTCACGAAAAGAAGGATAGGTTCTATCTGGAGGAACAATTTAAATGGTAAACAAATAGTCTCGCATTATCCCGTGGTCACTTATTGTTAGTTGGTAAAATAGGGAGTTGCATGAGGACCCTGGGATTCAAATTAATATTGACTTTCTCGTACAGATATTAATTCCACTTGGTGTTCAGCCCAATTAACTCAACTAGATACAATAACTTAAGTTTTCAACTGAAAAAAAAGCTTGTAAGAGTAATAACATCATGGGAACTATTACTCCGGAATTTTTATAAATGATTTTTCTCATTCTGTATTATTGATTTCCCTTCGAACTCTCTTGTGTGGGTTGTAGAGCCAATTGACATTTCTAGCTAATTACATACTTATGCTACGCTCATAGCTGAAACGTCTTCTGAATTTAATGAGCTGCCAATTAAATTAGCACCAAGCGTTGCTCCCAAGTTTTGAAAACTCTGAGAATCTAATTTGAATAAGTTGTTCCGTTACAAAGTGGCTGCCTGTCCTGGACTAAGCCAGCTCCTGGTTAAAAGAAGGGGACAAATTCCACTATAAGATAAACTCAAGGCAATTCAGTCCCTACAACAAAATGGATGGATTATTAGGCTTTACCTCTGTTTCTGTTTTCACTGGGAGGGAACAAGTATCTGCAGGTTCGTACAATTGCATCAGCTGCAGCAATTGTGTGCACAAGGGGAAAGCTGGCTTTCTTTAATGCCCAATCCTTTTATCATAGGCTTGAATACCTTTCCAATGGTCATATGAACCTAACTGACTTGAAGTATCTACAGTATCTCGACTGGTCTGCATCCTCTTCAATCTTTGTTCTGAACGGAGCTGCCATGTAGCACTGGCTACGTAGTTTAGAAAGAAATGTCTCTCTCCAATAAGCTAGTGTTACTTTTTCCATGTATTTTATAGACCGCATAATTTCAGCCCGATAATTAAAGCCTAATATTTTAAAAACTGCAATTAATTTTGCTTTTATATTTCCTGGGTTTAAATTTTCAGGGTTTGGAAATTCTATTATGAAAAGCGAAAGAACTTTGACAGTTGAGACAATTATAATTGTCATGCAGAAGTTGTGTAAACAAATTAGCAGCGTATGGAAAGCAATTCAATTAAAGGAACTCTCTCAACATTTGAGAGTAAACAATTACTTTCTCCTTAAACAATGCCTTCCAAAGATCTATAAAATTTTCACCTTAGAAAAGTGTTTCCTCCATAAATGTACATGGGTTAGAGTGGCTGGATAAAAATAAAGTACATGTTTATTGTTAAATAGTCTTGTAGCCTTGTAGCCCTACGTGAAATTGCTAGCATGTCGGAACTGTGTCAAGGTTAAGATACCCATGGAATTTTTACGCATGACTAAAGTAATTTTGGAAGGAAGTGAATGAACTGTAACAATACTTTCACAATTGGGACTTCAAGTTTCCCATAAGCCCTGATGTTCTGCGAGGGAAGCATACATATGTACATACATATAGATACCCAACCATTGTATTTATACAGTCATCTAAGTACGCACTCCTTCCGGGGAAAGTCCTGGAATGAATCGGAAACGAGATGGTTGACAACGGACTTTCTCTTTGGTTTCCTGAATGCTTCCTTAGCTCCGGAATAATTTAGAATTCACAAGAGACTCCTCCACTCATTTTTTTTAAAGAAAGGGTCAATCCAACAATAAACTGGAAAGCCAAGTAAATCGAGACACGGAATTTGAGTTGAGTTGTTTGCACGCAATATTTCCTTATAAGACCTTCCAGTCCTCCTTTTTTATATCCGAACTTCCCCATGTACAAATAGCAACGTGCCCACTCTTACACTCATGCCCCGTTTCTAGTGTTACATTCCATTCACGATCAGGAGGGGGAAGAGGAAAAGATCCGTTTCCCTTAACCGTCACACGGTTTTATATTTCTCCTGTACTTGTCTCGTCAACTTTAATTTTGCAAGTATATACACACGTACATTCTGTACATAGTGAAAGGTAAAGGCAGGGCTAGATGTATTGTATGTGCAAATATGTATGAGATTGGAGTGAATTGGCTGGTCATGCAATTTTCCCGCTTTATCCTTTGCCAGTTTTTTTTACCTGCTTTTTACTTTTTCCCTTACGTTTGCACCGCTCCCGTACAAAAAAAAAAGAAAACTTGTTTTCTTCTGGAGGGAACGGAATAAATACTAGGTTTCACAAATTACTTGGTTACTATTTTACAGCTGTAAGGATACCTAACTTTTTTTGTATTTGAGAGTCTGAAGCAAAACTTGCCTTGAATGAATGTCCAAGAATTTATATGACGCTTTATATATCTATATCTATGTATATAAAGTGCTTGTATTTATGTACACTGCGTGTACTAACCCCTGTAAAAATCCTTCTACACACGTTTATATATAGATATTTGGAGTCACTTCAAGCTTTCACTCTGGTGCACTACCCCTCGTCCCTATAAATTCCCTTTCAGATTGTAAATTTGTAGCTATATCCTTCACGCTGACTTTATACATTTTGCTGTCGTCATCATCGTCAATCGCCAACGTGGTTGGGGGATGTGTGGAAGAGTAAAAAGGAAAAAAAAAGAAATTCGTAGAGAAAGCAAAACGGAAAAAAGGAGCTAAAGAGTCGGGCGAAAAATAGAAGAACGAGTGGAATAACAAGTACAAGATTAGTGATTGTACTCGATTGTGTCACAAAAAAGGTGGATGTTACGATTGCGTGTGGAAAATCTTGTGCACTTCCCTGCTCTGTCCCACAGAGAGGACGTCAAGAGAAAGGGAGAAAGTACGGGAGAGAGTTAGAGAGAAAGAAACATTTCTTTCATTCTTTCAATCAAGTTATTTTTTTCAGCCCTTGCCACACTTGATTCCTTTTGTGCTATTCATTCACACCACATATATAACCTTTCATGGGGGTCATTTTAAATGCTACTTACCGCTCGAATTTTCCGGCACCAGAGCAATTCATTTCCCAGGATATCATAATTCATCAATTTTTCAAGTTCCTAGTATATCTTCACACCGGCACGCCGCACAATAGTATCCTTTGAATTTCTTTCTCAACCTAACATGCCTCATGGTCCATTGAGTCAGACATGCAGGAAAGGTTTTGATAATTACACCCGTCAGGGTCCAACCTTCCCTAAACATTCCAAAGTTACGAGGGAATCTTGAGATTGTTTGAACACTTGGCATTCAAACCTCGGATTTTGTTAACTCATAAAAATGCTTTCTCCAAAAGGCTTCACATTTTTCTAAGTAGTACTTAATTCTAAACGCAGATAACGGTTTATTTATTTTTCCTGCAGCAATTTAGAGATAAGCAACTGCAACGGAGAAAGCAAGTTTTTGGGGGATTACACAGAAGTTACTGGGAAACATGTTTGAATTTAAAACATTTTGCTGTCAAAGGTCTCTTAATTTTACGACTTGGATGTATGTACGATCTCCGTGGTGCTGAAATATAAATTGATACGAACGGTTCTAAATTTTGGAATCCAGAGGTGATCTCTGTTCCATGGGAATAAATAAATAACCATGTCGCTCCAGCTGTTTCCCTGGAAATCCTAAGTTTTTCCTTTGTACAACTTGTAAATGTGGGGAGAACTGGGGTCTAATTAGCATATGTGTAAATACCATGTCCGAGTTAGTTTCTGAAGTTGGGACTTTGTCCTAGGAATTTTCCAGTGTTTCAAGTAAAAGTAAAAGGGTTTCACAAGGGTTGACACACATGGTTGGCACATACTAGGAATTTCTATCATGGATTTGTTTCAGGTTGCTTGTGTGTAACATATGCTATTTGCATATGATGTATGTGAGCCCCTGCCTCTGGGTTAACTTCATGGACTCATCGACGTGGGTGCATGTAGGTACATAGAGGTTCCCCGGGATGGAACTCCCGTCTGGTAGTTAGAGGACCCAGGGTTGTGTAAGAGTGGTTGAATCGGATGATTAACTACAGCTGGAAATGATAATAAATGCAAAAGTAGTTAACCGAACTGGAGAATCAAGAGTGAGAAATATTCATATTGTGAAGTTGTTTCTAACGAGTGAATTCATACCTACGACCACAAAAGTAAGAGATACAAAGTACACAATTTATCTGCTCTCCCTCGGGAAATTCGTGGCTTTTGTTCATCCTTGCTCCTTTCTCTATCTCTCTCTTTGGAGAGTCTCCTTTTCCCCTTTTTCCTCCCATCCCCATTTTTCAATCTCGCTTTCCATTATTCAAATCTACTCGTCACATACTGAAATAAATGACTTTTGAATCGCAACTGGCTTCATATGGCTTGGGAAAACATTTTAACTTGAAAGAAAAACTGGGGAATCTTGTCTCCCATTTCCAGAGCCCGGATCCACCCGAGCTTTAGCATTATTGAATTAAACATTTACAATTTTCACTCATGAATTCCCAGAGTTGCCAGGGGATGAAAGCCTCCTTCCATCTTGCTCATGAAGCTCTTACCTTTATTTTCCCCAAATTATTTCTATTAATGTGTTCCACAACTACACACATATGGATCCCCCCCCTGTAAATTCAAATTATCGAATTGTGTCACTCCCTCAGTCAAAACTTTTTTCATCAAAATTACCATATTTTGGAGTGAGCAAAATAATTATTATTTCCAGAAAATCTTCCGTTGAATTCCCTCCCTCCAATTCTCACAAAACTAGAGTAAGTGTTTATTTGGAACAGGAAATTCCAAACAAGGGATTTGAGGTTCCTTATTTTAAATTTAAATTATATATTTTTTTTAGAAGGGAGAGCGTTCGTGGTACGAAAATTCAACTGATATCAGAATAAATTAATAGGAAGAGCAGAGGTGATAGCAGGGAGCTGAGTATCATCTTGAAAGACCATTAATCCACTGTTTTCCAGGCTGTTAGTAGCAACCACTTACAAATCTACAATGTACAAGCTATTGTTCCCGTATGCATTGCCTCAGTCATTGTTCAATCCCATGCATGTAGCTCACGCACTTTCCTCCAGGACTGGTACACTCCCGAGGACTTTCACTCTATATGGGTTTTGCATTACAAGAGCAGGAAATAGACTCAGGAAGAATTCTATAGGTATGAGATGGAAAGGTGGATAGGAACGTGACACTCTTATCGTTGGGGGAACTTTTGAAGGAAATATCCTATGTACAGGAAGCTCATAAATGATTTCCGTCTATTCATTACGTTCCGAGACTCCGGTGCGACTGATGGCTTTAGTATTGTATTATCGTAACTTTCAAGAGCAATCCCAGCGATTACCATTCCCCTTTTATTTATGTACAAAATGACTGTAGCCCCAGTTCTTAATAAGTATCAAGGAAATTATATGTAGATACTTTCACTGTGACAATATGCCAGGGAGCAATTGTTTAATAGGAGCGTGCTAGGTACTTTCATACTCAATTTCTATGTACCTTGTTCCCTCAGCAGCGGGGCGATGTTTAGTACAGTTAATATGCACAATTTACAGTAATATATAATGTAATAATTTTACGTAAGTACTCTCAAGTCCGGGAGTAGAAATTCATAGGCCGAGTTGACAAATATAGGGAATCCATGAATTAATCCGTACAACACACTGATTCAAGATCCCTTCCGAAGATACGCCTCAACTTGGGCCTCTGTCGTGGCGGACTCATTAAATCCGTGGTTGATTCAAAACCATGGGTGGGCCTACGTGGAGAGGGCTCGGTTAGGGCTGAGATCCCCGTCACAACATTGTTTAGTCATGACCACGTGCATACCATGAATTAATCTCCTTACGCAGCTCATGAATTATGTCGTCGGCGGTGCGGGAGCAATTGTTACAAATCGCACCGTTTATTTCCCTCACACAGTCACAATACACGAACCTACAAATATCTCTTTATACATCCCAATGAGGTTCTTACTTCAATTCCTTCACTATATCTGTAATGAATGATGCTTTCCCTTGAGGGAAAGCGCATTGATATAATTGAGTTTAACTGCACCCTCAACTACTTTCACTTGTCGGGGGAAATTGAAAACTGAATTGGAATTGGGTCCGGATTAAAGAGCAATGTCTGATGTGAGCGTCTAGGAAATCCAGTGCATTGTTACCATTCCAGGGACTCGTCAGCAGATGAGAGGATCAAGATGTGAACGAGACTTTTCATGCACACATCCTGGCATATGTATGCACATATGTATCTATGTATGTACATATTTACATGTGGGCTGCAGTCCCCTACGTGGACAAATAAACAATGTCTGCTTTTCGTAAGAAAAACCCTGAGTGGACCTGAATTTCTCAACGGGATACGCGCCTAACTTTCTCCAGCTCTGTCTCCGGACCTTTCTCCGGACAATGTCACAAAATTGAATTAATACTTGAAAAATCCGGAGGATTTACGGAACTCATTTCAAGTTCACATCGTGAAAGACAAGAGAGTGTTAAAAACGGAGGAAACTTTAAATTGAATGTAATGACTACTAGAATATTCAAATATCTGGGATTTAGAGCGCATCGTACTCCCTCATAAATTCAAATACATACAAAACAACTTTACTACTCGAGTCGTTCAGCTCTGGTTTTTGCAGATGCAAAAGTCACAACTGAGATAAAATGAAGGTAGAAATGCTGAGAGAAGCGAGGAATTTCAACTTGGGAATACTACAAGAACTCCACTGTAGTAGAAGGTAGGAATGGGGAAGAAAGGAAGAGTGAGTGTACCTGAAATAGTATGTACATTAACATAGTTGAAGACACTCTGTAGCATACGTAGATATGTGAACCAAGTCCTTTCTCCTAGCCAAGGAGCCAGCCAGCCATCTCGTCCCAGGGTAGAAGGAACTGGTAGTTTTTGTCCTGTTATATATTTCTTCCTTGAAAGGCCAAGTTAAAGAGTAATCTGTCGTGAAAATTTATGACCAGTCGGAATGTACCTATAGGTATCGACCTGCCACTATAACGATTTCTCACGATATTTTACTCAAGCTCTGTACGTCTTTACATTTCTTGTGTGTGGGGAATCTCTTTCGATGTACTTGAGAGACAACTCTACTATGTTAAGAGTAATTTCTTCACATATTTTATCTTTCCAGCCCAGGAGTCTCCCATACAGGGAGACAGGAGCGGGGAGGAGTGTGGATCGGAAAACAAAAACTACTTTATGTCAGTCTTACATACAGATACTTAAACCTTCTACACTTTTACACTTGTTTACTACTTCCACAACCACCCACAGATCCTGGGATCTGGGTGAGGGAACAGGGAAGGAAGTAAAGGAGAAAGTGGAGAGAAGAGGCCGTCGTACACGAAACAAAGCCAACATTCACCAACTCCTTACAAGCACTAGGGAATCGGTCAAGGAAAACATGCGCAAATTATGCCAAATATTTTGCCAACAAATCTTTCACTCTTTGAACAACTTTTCCTCATGCTGTTCCCGTCGTTAGAGAGAAGTAGATATTTAATCCGTGGTCACATACCTTCCCAAAGACAGTGGGGAGAGTCTCACCGGAGTTACATACACATCCACACAGACCTCTCGCAAAAGTGTTCTCCTACTAATTTACAACTTGGCAAATTACAAATGATTCACCTCCTGAGAGAAACTTTTAATTGCTTGTTTTACTTTTGTTACATTTTAACTTTGCTCCTTGCCTTGCCAGAGATCTCGGTTCCACGTGGCTGGGTGAGGGGGCCTTGGGATGTAGCTACGATTTTGTATGTATGTACATGCATATTTACGGGTGTAAGAACATGCCCTAATTCCACTGGATATTCATTAAGCTCCGTGAATGTAAACGAATGAAATCCAAAGTACTCTTGTAGGAATGAATTCACAGCTTTGCACTGTAAGTTACATATAGGGCGGACTCCAAAAAGAAAAAGAGTAAGACCGCCGGGTAAAGGAAAGTATTTCTTACTTGCATTCTAAAGACATTACCTCCAAAATTGTGGCTTGGAAGGAGTTCCCACTAAACAGGTCCCATGGTTTGACAGTATTTCCATTTACAGGTATAGGACCATATTTAATTACAAAAATACTTTCTCGGCGTGCTTACTAAGCCCGCGCATTATATCTACACTAGACGAGACGTGGTACAAATGCGAAAAAATAATTTATTATGTATTGATTTTTTGTAGATTTAAATTTTTGTGGTGTTTTCTTTTGTAGAAAAGTGCAAGGAACTTGTAGATACTTGTATAATTCCTATTCATTTCATTTTTGGAAGGGTGTCTTCCACAGGAGTCCAAATCCTGGATGGTGGTTATTACTTAAAAATTTCCTGCCGTGAAGGAAAGGGGATTAGATTTGAGCCAGTGTAGTCAAGATGAAAGAAATCAAAATGGGAAGGAGAAAATGGACATTACTTCCCCCAGAAAGTCCGAGCTACACATTCCCTAAAATCGATTCACCTACAAAATCAATAGAACAAGGATGTAGTAGTGTTAAAAAGCTTTTATTAAAAGTAACGTTACAGGGACATATTTATACTAGAAGGATAGAGAGGACCGTAGTCCATGTGAAAAGTTTATCAGTTGCACGTAGGTAACTTGGAGACAGAAAGTGAAAGGGAGAAAGAGAGAAGGAAAGCGGGAGAGAGAGAGAGCAAAAACCAACATCCGTACAAACCAATATCTAACAAAGAAAAATGTACGGGAAGGCTAAAGAAAATAATCTTTAGAGGAAAGCTCTACTTCCTGGCCACATCGACTCCAACAATAAGTGAGAGAGCAAGCTCAAGAAAAAAAACGTCCTCTTCGTCTATACACTTACCGAGCACTTGCACCGTCAGGACTCCCGTGCTAGGACATAACCAAAGCAAAATGAAATAACGAGCTGAGACTTTGCGAAAAAGGAAACCAGGGATGGAGCTTGTAAGGTGCTGCGGCTATTCTTTCTATATATCTCTTCCATGGAAAGATTAATCGTCGACAGAAAAGCTACCTTTGTATATACAATGGAACGGTCATAGCCAACCATGTCATACTTTCCTTACGGTGAAAGTTGTGGTCTCATCTTATCACCACGTGGTGACATTAACAGCCAATATTGTGGCTGAATCTTAGGTTTTCTCACAGATGTGTGACGACGTCTAATTATAGCTTTAGGAACATACAGCCAAAAGTCTGTAGACGTAGAGATACGTATGCTGACTATTCATACCTGGCTATACATACGAACGGATATGGTTCCTGTGGTCATCCCTACCTTTCAACATGCTTTCACTCCCAAACTACACTCTTACTTACACTCTACGAGGAATTCTAAACTCTGAGCATTTAAGCAATAATACTGTCAAACTTGTTTTCAGTTCAACTAAACGTTCCGTATCTCCTTGTAAATAAAATCCAGAGATATCTTTCCCTGCTGGGAGAGTCCCATTGGCTGTACCATCACGAGTTCCGATTTCCTCAATTATTACACAACCCAACTACATTGGAGTGCATACAAGTGGTGATAAATAAGACTGTAATGTTACAAGAACAACGAAGTGTATGTGTGAATACACACAGTCGTACATACGTAGAGAGATATACAAAGGGGGGAAAGTTTAGGCTAGTCCTCTCCGGAAGTTTCTCATGACCTTCCCTCTCCCTCTCAATCTTCATCTGAGAATTTTCCCTGGAAATTGTATGTATTTACAACTCCAATGCATCAGCATCTGGAGGGAAGATCTCCGCTAGTGTCAAGCGGAGGGGAAAACAAAATAAAAGAGAAAGTGGACAATGGACAGAAGCAACTTGTTCAGCGTAATTGTCTATTTCTTAGATCTTCTCCCTTTTAGTTGCAGAATCGTGAGCAGTCAAGGAATCTCCGACTTGCTATGATTAGGGACGTGTTTGTATGTGTGTGTGTGTATGTGTGTGTGTGCGTCTGTGTGTGTGATAGAGAAAAGAGCAAGCCCGCTGACGCTTTATGGTTTATACATGGTATGATTATTTGGTCAACTGTGATATTATTGAAAGGGGAAAGAGAAAGTCGAGAAATGAGTGTTACCACGAAGATATGTCTGTGGGAGAGCTGTTTCTCTAACATCAAGCAACACACGTTTTGGGATACAAGAGCGTTAAATTTTTCGGGGGAAGCCCAACAGACACACACACACACACACATACACACACACTCACACATACATACATACACACACATGGAAGGAAAAGGAACGAGTGAAGAGGAAATTGATGTACAAACAAAACTTTTTCTCCTCTCTCTTATTCCAAAACTAATACCCACACACTAAGTTACCGATGTAATGTAATGCAATGCTCTCTCCCTTATCGTATCAAACTTTGGAAATTGTGGCTCAGCCCTAGAACGCACAACAGTAAGGTAGGGCAAAAAAGAAGGAGCTTAATTTTAGGGAGCGTATCATGCAGAGCGGAAAACTAGCTACAAGGCTAACTTTCCCTAACAATGCAATATGCCTGAGTGCGGAAGTATCCAAAACTACAAGCATTCATATATATGTACATACATGCCCCTACCCCACAGATATTTATGTACGCTCCGTACGGTTCTTTTCACGAGAAAGAAAAAGAGCATTCCCTCTGTATTGTAGTGAGGGAAGGGAAAACAGAAAGATGTGTTTTCTATCTTTTCCCTCCACTTTCTCCTCATGAGTTACGCAAGGGAAAGCCATAGGAGCTACTTCGGGGCTACCCTTCCCTATACATATAGTTAGTACCTTCCGCAGACCTTCCCCATATTGCCGCAGTTTAAGTGATGTTGCACTTGAACAGTTTCTTCTGCTTCCGTGATCTCCAAGTGGCTAGTTTTCGATTGGTTGTAAATGGGGGCTTGTTATCTAGTCGTTCGTTTCAATCCAAAGGCAGAAAGGAAATGCTTCTACATACAAGTCCTGAGTAATGAGTAGGTAGTTTCTGACTCAAATACATGTACAAGATAGAATCTTCTTACGCATTATCATTCCATCTACTAACAGGCTTACTTGGTCGGAACAATTGCTCAGTTCTCATGTCAGCACTAAATTCAGCCCCATAATGTAGCCAACGCTGATTCTGTAAAAACTTGAGCGGGGATAATATTATTTTCATATAAAATCCCGTCATAATCCTGGGCCTCATTTGCAAACCATAGTAAAATATAAGTCTTTCCCCAGTGAAAGGAGTAGGTGAAAATCCGCGGTGAAATCAATTCTTACTGCAGTTTCAGAGAGAGAGAGAGCACAGGACATTACACCAAGGAATGGCTCACAAGAGCCGTCCCGAGAAAAAAAAATTGATGGCTTAACCTTCCAACTGACTTTTCAATGGAGGGCTCCTATACTACATACTAAGTCCCTATCCGAATTGAATATTCCTGTAGCAGAGGGGTTCCCCGGGTTGGACTAGTTACTCTGAACTCATAAACAGAAGAGGGAGAATCTGTAGATACGCATTTTTACGATTATGGTTTTGTATAATTCATCATGAGCATGAGTGACGAGTAGGGTTTTGTTCCACTTTCATTATACAAGAGCTGGGCTATCACGTGAGGCCTCGTGCATACTCAGGAGCTACAGGAGATCTGGCGGAGCTTGTACCCGTCCAAGGAGGGACTGGACCCTATCCTACATATCTACATATGGAGCTGAGGCGAGAGGATCGGGCTCTCCCGTTATATTTTACGTACCATCGACCCTGTCTCAAGAGATTTCCATTGTAGACTTGCTCAGACCAAGCGTACAAGTGCTGGGGCACATTCATCCACACAATCCACATGTTGTTAGTACTTGTTAGACCTTCCATGCAGAGCACAAATCAATCACGTAATGTCGTTCTCAGTCCATGCTCCATGTTACCTATATATACGCGTCTACACCTCTGCATAATGTATACATTATTGTAACATTTTCCTTAGCTCCCTTGACTCACCCGAAATGCGCACTCTATCTCTTGGGTAACGGCATACACGGAACTTTATCATGCGGGGATGAATAGGGTTAAAGTCTACTGTACTCTCCCGTCGACCGTACTCCACTGCCTGGGAATATATGTATCTACATAGCAGTATAAATAGATATACATATGTACAGAGAAACATATACACAGGCCAGTCCTACATCTACTTTTACTACAGCCCCGTAGTTGTGAGAGAGTAAGGATCCATGGAGCTTTCACCACTCTCTCGAACGAAATGTTGCGGTCTGCGTTAATACCTGGAATGTGACTGCATGTAAACCTGAGTAAACTCCTCTCGTGCAGTGAGTATTGTCTTGAGCATCAATCCGACTATCAAGTCCCATGCAACTTCATAATACTGTATGTACAGACAAACACACACACACACATCCCATAAAACCTCCCGATAGATCCTCCTAAACAAAGCACATCCCTTTCCCCTCATATGCTCCTCTCTCACTAAATCCGTGGCTAGAAGAACTTCAATGTAGATTTTATACGTGAGTTTTCATAACCTCACGTCTAGACTTTATAACTTTCAAGTTGCAATGAAAGGGAGGGAGTTAATGCAAACTAAACCCCCACAGGGGGTAGCTCATATCATCTCCCTCGGCTTTTATAGGGAGCTTTTGTGCTCTCGTCTCTTTAACTAATAGCATTTAGCACAACATGCATGACTAAAACCGATTCCAGGTCGTTAAATTCAAACAGCAACTTTGCTTTCACATTTAAACTAGTACTGCAGGAGGAGGCATCCGTATGGAATAGTTTCCCAGAGGTTCCTTCCCACAATATAATATCAAACTATTACATGGGCTTAGGTCCGTCTGAGGACTGTTTAAAGTAAAGTTGGCAAGTCTGGGGCTTCCCCAGCAATCCCTCCCTTTTAAACCGGAGACTCCCTCAGGTTGGATTTTAAGTGGCCCTCTTTTATTTAAAGCTCCTTAAAAATATACAGACTTTGATTTAACTACGGCTTAGATTACTCTACCCCTAAGTACAGATTCACATGTATGCAATTATTATCCTCATCCCTGAATTGGGTTGCTGAATAAATGACCACAACAAGTCCAGGCACTGTACCCAGTACTATATAACTCTGTCCCATTCAGAAGGGATAAAAATCAGAAACCAAAATTAACACTAGGGATAATTTCTGACTGAGATTTTAGATAGTCCCTAGTGTCCATGAGTATTTAATAAAAGGGGAGGTTTTAATGTCCTAAGTGTATCCTTGAAATATAAGGGAGCTCAAGGGACAAGACTTATGGTGAGGGGCAGAATTGAAAGAGCGTCAGGGGAATTCATTTGCCAAGAGCAGGGAAAATTCCACTGTCTTTCAATCTCATTACAAATCCAACCAGTGACATAGCCCGGGCTCAAATGAAAGGGAACGTCATGTAGGGCTAGATTTACAAAGCCACTGCATTACATAATCGTCGTGAAAGAATAATTCGTATCTTCTTACGTGGTGAAAGGATGGAGGACAGCTAGTAAATACATGGGTTGATAACAACAATAAGTCCCTATGTAAGTAAGATTTATTTCATACACTTACATACATATGCTTTCTGTGCTTCTAGGAAGTGCAAGGAATCCCTAAAATGATTCAAAATCGTAGATACGTGAAGGTGCAGTGCATTGTTTTCTCCCAGCACTGAAACGCATTGTTTGAGCACTGTGAGATGACTTACAGAGTTTTCACATCGTCACATATCTACATACAAGCAACATTGCAAATGCATTCTCGTCACACAAGGATGGGAAAGTGTGAGAACAAAAGGAAAAACTTACACCCATCAGTCTAGATAGATGTCAGAATGGGAGTACCTATACGAACATACCTAATTATGTACATACAAGTGTATTCATGTACATACACTATTGTCACCACAGACTATATATGTACATATAAAGTAAATTATAGAGCTCAATGAGCAAGAGCCAGTGAGCAGGCATACTCCCAAGTGGAAGTGTATATGTGGGGCCGAAATTTGTCATGAGGGCATTCACTGACGGAGTATGTATGTATGTATATTTTTATTGATTTGAGCTACCGCTCCTTCAATATGTATAAGTACAAGTGTGATTGTTTACATTCTTTTTGAAATTTCCTCAAGAAAACGATAGATTAGTGTGGCAAAATCCTTATTAGTATTTTTAATTAAGCTTTCCCAGAAAGTTTCAATGAAGGGATGATGCGAAGGATTGATATTGGATAGGCTTGCTGGTCTATAGTTGGAGAGCAAGTGGCATTCAAGGAAGAGATGACTCCAAGTGCTGCTAAACTGTGAACAGAAAATACATTTGTCCCGGCGTAGAGTGATCTCGTTGAAATGAATAAATATTGACCCCATTCTGATTCGGGCTAAGATTCCTGCGATTCTTAACGGGGTAGGGGTTTTTGTATACTCTTCTGCATAGTCGTGGGTTTTGATTCGTTTGTATAAGGGGAAATGAGTCGATGCCATCATTTTGGCTACATCTTGAACTACTAATGATTGTTGATACTTGCTAACTATCTTAGGTATAGCAGCGCGTATTTCGTCCGGCGATTTGCAGTTCCATAAACCTTTAGGCAGAAAATCCTTGATTCTGAAATAGAGCAGTGAGCTCCAGTTGAAATTTTGAAGGTCCGTTTGTTCTTCCCACATGTCCTTGTAACAGCAGAGAAGCAAATTGCTGGTATTTTTCTGAAGACATTTAGTCCATAATCTTAATGATCGCCGTATGATATCCACACTTATTCTTTTAAGTTTGAAATCTAGGCTAAGAAAGAACCCAGGGGTGTTTACTGGGAGCTTTAGAAGCTTTTTCACAAAAAAGTTTTGGAGGTTGTCAATTTCTTCCAGGTGACGCAGTCCCCAGATTTCGGCGCCATAGGTCACCACGGAACGAACCATTGAGTTGAAAAGTGAGAAATGAGCTGTGCTTAGTGGAAGTTTGGCTTTTACTAATAGCGGCCATAGGGCTCCGATTGCTGCTTTACCTCTGCTTAGAAAGTCAATCAGTGTTCGATTAGGGGAGCCTGATTGAGAAAATAGGACACCCAAATATTTATATTCATTAACGCACTCGAGTTTGCTCTTTCCCCAGAAAAATGTGTGTTTCTTGGGTTTACCACCTGGCCTTTGAAAAACTACGATTTGGGATTTAACCGAATTGAGAGTTAATTTATTTTGAGCAAAGAATTTTTTAACAACGTCAATTTTTCTCTGAAGGCTTTCGGCGGAGAGGGCGAGGATTACAACGTCGTCGGCATACAGAAGGGCATGCACATGCCTTTCCCCGATCTTAATTGGACTTGTAAAGGAACTGTCAAGTGATGCGATGATTCCATTAATGAAGATATTAAATAGAGTTGGGGAGAGACTCTCCCCCTGTAGAACACCAATATTAATTTTGAGCGGTTCAGTAAGGCCATCCTCTGTCTTAATGCGTGCTTTAGCTTGACCATATATTGCCCTGACACATTTTATAAACTTTGAACTTATTCCGGCGGAGGCCATTTTGGTCCAAAGTAGATTATGGGTTACACAATCAAATGCACCCGATAGGTCAACGAAAAAGCAGAATAATTTGGAATTGAGTCTCAACTGTTTATGAATCAAAGATTGTAGTAGAAATATGTGATTAAGACATCCCATGGTTGGCTGATATGCAGCCTGCAAGTCCGTTATGAAATTTGTTTTCTCATTCCACTTGAGCAGCCTATAGTTAAGTATAGTGGTAAACAATTTCAGTTTAGTCATGACCAGTGAAATGGGCCTATAATTTTTGGGGTTATCACAATCTCCTTTTTTGAAAAGTGGTGCTATGGTAACTTGAGCCCATTCAGGGGGAATCTCTCCAGAGAAATACATTTTGTCAAACAAAGTCCGCAGTTGTTCAAGGCTGGCCACAGTGAAGGATTTCCAAATTTCATTAACAAAAGCATCGGCTCCAGGGGCTTTATTTTTCTTCAGATGGTTCACAGCCTTCGTGATTTCAGATAGACTGAAGGGTTGGTCGAGTTCGCCGTCAATATTATCGTTGCCCATTATGCAAGCGGTGACCGGACAATTGATTTTGGATTGAAACATTTTCTCATAATAGACAGTCCATGTTTGCTTATCAATAGGTCAGGTCACTTTAGGTATGTAAGGACGGAGTTCACGAATCGCTTTCCAGAAGTCACAGCTCGTTCTGGTGTTAATAATTTTAGACACCATGTTGTCTAGATAATTTTTACGGCTATTTTTTAACTTATGCTTATACTGTTTTTTGGCAATAAAGTAATCATTAACATCTTGAGTTAGTTTGGTTGCCCTAAGTCTTCTTAATTTCCTCTTTAGCTCTCTTTTCAGAGAGAGGCATGTAGAGTCAAACCATTTCGCAGGTTTAATATATTTGCAAGGTTGTTTAATCATATCACATTTCACAAGTGCGTTGTTGATAGTTTTAGAGAGTAAATCATCCATCTCATAAATAGAGGATTTATCCGAAAATAAAAGGTTTAGTTTGATTTCTGAACTGAAAGTATCTGCTTTTTCATCTGACCATTTTATTCTTTTACCAATCTCACTGCTACTAGCATGGCTACGAATTGACAAAGTTATAGGCATATGATCGGAGTGAAAAGAGTCACTGATATTGAATTTTTCGAAATATTGAACAAGGGAGGTTGACGCAAAACATAAATCAATGGTACTTTTACCAGTTTTACTGACGAATGTATATTTTGAGGAAGATTCAAGACCACTAATACCATTAATGAGAACAAGATTGTAGGATGTAGCAAGATTAAGTAATTTTTGGCCAAAAGGGTTTACTGTTTGGTCTTCCGAGTGCCTATGTGTTTGAGAACCCAAGGTTTGGAGACTGCCTACTCTTGAGTTGAAATCTCCCATCAGTATGATGTTGTAAGATAGCAGTTCAAGTTTTTCAATATGTGTAAACATCTCACTGAATTGACCTTTCTCAGATATTGGGTTGATGTAGCAGAACAAAACTGCAAGATTTTTAATTTCATCAAGTTTTTTAAATGTGAGTATAATTAGCCAATTATTTTTAAAGTATAGTTCGAATTTAATGGCGTTGTGTATTGCTGCAAAAAGTCCACCTTTATGTCTGCCGTGCGACGCATCTTTTGTGGCGTTAACTACAAAAGTTGTGTGTGTATTATCAAAATAGTTAATTGGAACCGTAGACCAGGTTTCACAGAAGCACATAATTTTAGGTGATATATCTTTAATATCACTGAAGAAATCTATTGTTTTATTGGCTATCCCATGAACATTCCAGAATAAAATTTTGAGTGGTTTAGTTGGATTCACATTTTTAATGTCACTAAAGAAGTCCGTAGTTTTATTTTTTATTCCATGCACATTCCAGAAAAGTATACTGTAAGGATCAGAGGGTAATAGTTGGATTGGAGAAGGAGCGCGGGTTCTTCAGGAGGCCGAGATAACAGGGGCTCTGATTAGGTTTCCCTCGGAGTTTATAATATGAAGCACATCATTCACTATCAAACCTTCACGAACGAGTTTAGCGTTATTTCCGGCTTCTCTTTCCAGTTTTCGGAATTTGAGGTACTTTGATCTCTTTAGTTTACTGGCTGGGCAGAGATCATCTGATATGGAGTATGGCGTGTCTTTAAGGTTCCTTATATTCTTAAAGAATTGACCTCGGAAATATTCATGTCTGAGAACCATGAGAATTGGGCGTTTCGGATTGAGAGGTTTGCCAATACGGAAGAGATCAGTAATTATGTCAGTGCTAACTGTTAGTGTATCAAAAACGGGTTTAACTGCACTCAGTAGCTTCTCGTGGGTTTCGTCTTGGCATATGGGAATTCCGTGCAGGATAATGTTCCTCATTCTTAAGCTGTCTTGCATGTCATCAGTTTTGGATGTCAGGATTTCAATTTTTTCTCGGTTAGCTTCAGAAGTGTTGTGAACAAAATTCAGGTCAGCTCGCAGTTCACTTAAGGTTTTGTCCATCTTCTCCATCTTTTGTTCTATTTTTTGTGCTTGATCACTTGTGGCCATCTTTGATAAGATCAAGTTTACCTTTTCCTCCATGCTCAACTGAGTGACATTGGCTTCTAACATTGCAATTTTAGCGGGGGGAGAGTCCGATTCTGAGGAGAGACTTGATTGATTGTGATGGAAACGGGCTTTGTTCAGATGTGATCTCTTGGGCATTTATAGTGCTTTCCAGTGTGTTGCCAACCGATGGATATCTGTAAATCAGAATATAAATTTGGTGCTAGTATCTTTGGGCAAAAAGAAAAACAAATATTGTCTGTGGTTGCCGGCCAAAGTCGTATACTAAAAAGCTTTCTCTTATCTGTACTGGGTGCACAATCGGCTGATTGTGAGTTGAGGTCTAGAAAGAGGAATCCTTGGCTATGGAGATTGCCGGCTCTTGACGGGAGTTTGGTAGTAGGGACGTAAACTTGTGATTTTCAGCACCAAAAATAGTAGTATCGGTAAAATTTCGATTGGATACAGATGTAGCTTATTCCCAGGTCACCCGGGAGTTAACTCTCGTGATCACAGAAATACGTTGGAGGTGTAAATTTTACAAAAAGATCGGAGTGGATATTTACTAAGGTCACACTTGTTTAGATTTGAAATTGCCTCTTCACTGACGGAGTATGGAGGGAGAAATTGGAATTAGTCACATACTCGATTGGATGCGTGTAATGTTTTGATGAACTCAGCAGAAAAATTGTGGGTCGTAAAATGGTCGTGTTAGGTTAGCACTTTACAACTAACATGAACTGCTTTCATCATGATGGCGATGAGGAACTTGCACAACTTTTAACTTCCAATAATTGAATTAAATCCTATGGAAAAAGGCTTCCCTCTCAGCCCAATGGATTGTGAGGCTTTTGTAGGCATTGACACACACGGAGAGCGCCTGGCCCACTCTCTCTCACTCACTCAGACTGAAGTACTTTGCCCAAGTATGGAAATTCCATGTAGTTTTCCCATATAGGCACTTTCCAATTACCCTCACACACGAGGACACACGCACAAGGGAGAAAAGTTTTTGGGTGATAGAATATTACATTTAGTATAGATACTGACATCCCGTTAATATTCCATCCCCCGCACCTCTCCCGCTTATGGATTTTCCGAGTCTCCATAATCTATACCTGCCCATATGATTCCTGCATTTCCCCTCAATACAGACGTCCCCATGACATAGGAGGATTTTTAGCTACAGGAAATAATGCAGAGGGACATGGTCCCGTGTGTGTTTTCATAATATCTATTTATTAATATCATGCGAGTGAGCATGGGGTTTGGCCACCGTACAATTAATAATTTATCAGACTCAACACGTTCCAAAATGTTTATGTATCTCATGAGGAAAATCTTTACATTGTGCCTCTTCCTTCTCCCCTTTATTTCCCCAAATACACACACACACACACACACACACACACACACACATAAACACACATACATACAAACAAGCCCAAGCACACATACAGACACTAACACAAGAACCATATTAAATATTCAGCCATCATTTGTATTCCAACCAATCTTATCACTCAGTTATTTTCTCCTGTTCAATCATGTAATGTACTCTATTATGTTTTTATTCATTCCACGATGGTGTACGATACTTGCGGGAACACATGGCGGCTATTATGATCCAGCTTGGTTATTGTTGGAGCTCAATTCAATCTTTTATATAACTATGGAGTGTGCCTTGTGTATTATTTCCCTCGGAACAGGTCCCTACTCAGTGGAGCTACTTCCATGACATTCCTAATAAGGGAAATCAATAAGTTCATTATTAGTTTGTGTGTGTGTGTGTAACTCTCCACAAATTGTGAGACATTTCCATGCTGATGACCATTAGCGGCATTGTGGACTTACGATTACATTATTATTAAAATGTACAGGACAGTGGTGATGGTTCCCTCCCCCGGACTAGTTTTTTCCTACTTACTAAAATCCCTATATTGAAGCACACGTTAAAAGCCAAGAGTTGTTTACCTTTCTGTTCAATGCACGCAAGCAGTTGGGCCTGAACTGGTCGCGTTTCTCTCAGAACACTAGCCTTGTCATGGTCAGCCCTCCATGTACATACTGCTTTTGTGGTAGCTGGCCTCAAAACCCACGAAAGGGCACATTCAATTGGATTTCCAAAATTAGATCAAATAATGTAAAGTGTGGTGATGAAATTAAAATCCATGGCCAAGCTTTTTCCTATCTTTTATTACAGTATCACTGGTTTTATCTTCGTTTTTTTACCCCAATAAAATCCATTGTCTTTTAAACTCTGTAATTTCCCTATACAAATTTGACTCTTCAAGAGACACTTGAATTCGAATTTGAATTGTTACTTTTCTTGAATCCTCGAACCAAAAAATCCTTACTTCCCTACATTTGGCCCATTTGTACAGAAATATAGATATATCGGGGCGGTGATATAATACCCCCATGGGTATATCCTATACATATGTATGCAGAAGTATGTATGTATACTTGCATAATGATGTAATTTGATTGAAACAGGTACCATTTAAGAGGTACGAGACCAGAAAGGGAATACAAAAATGACTATGAAAACTAATGAGATAGAATGTGAACAATTGCGTGGGGTTCAAGACAATTGTTCCCTTTCTAAAAATAGCTGGGAATTTCTTGGGGTATTAAATTTTCCTATGTATTTCCTGGGAGTAAAATTGCCTCGAGGTTCTATTATATCTAAGTATAAGGCTCTAAGACGATTATGCCTGTGTACAATGGGATAGTTGGTCCATATTAATGTGAGCCTATTCAAGTTCCTATATACGCAAATAATGTGAACACTTGTTAAATATCTATATTTAGCTATCATGCCGAATGGGTAGGGGTTCAAAGGAGATAGCATACCTCCAACCTGCCTACAGACACAACTGGAAATTCCAACTCGGTCTTGAGATACAGACCAAGCTTATTACTTCCCGTTGATGTAGATATTCGAATTTAAAAGATTGTTCCCAGCTTCTGTTCCCCTCCCTGAAGTAATAACTCTAATTATATAAAATACAATTGTGTGATATAATGAAACGCTCAAGTTTTTAAGACTTTTAGTGGATGGAAGAATGACGATGAAAGTACTCCGCCTAATGAATCATCCTCGATGGGCTTACGATCCCTTGAAAAATGTAAATTGAAATGAAAAAGAAATAAGCTTATGGGAGGGTAGTACACCTGTAAGTATGCAAAAAAAAGAATGGGTTCTTTCTTTTTTTTTTTTGTTGAAAGGTTTTCAAATTAGATCCTCACAGGTTTCTAGAGCCCTTTTGCATACATTTAATTCTCGAGAATATTTAATATTGAGAGCGCCTTCACTTTTTATACCCCTGGACTCAGCATTCTCATGCTCCTTAATTTCTGAGTAAAAAAAGAGAATTTCTAGGGAAGCTGGTACTTCCATGTAATTACATCATTACAGACTGCCAAACTGGAGTCTGAGAGCTTATTCCACCATGTACATCCAAAATTATCATTTCGACGTATCTTCCCCCAGATGTGTACATAGTACATACCATTCTAAAAAAATTGCTCAGGAAATTGAAATTCTGTTTTTTCTTTTGAATTCCAGTGCCACCACAAAAGCCTACCATTTTTGACGGGTCAGGGACGGAGCTGCTGGGCATTGCCGGGCCATACAATGAAGGGTCATCTATGTCACTGACGTGTATTGCCTCCGGAGGTAAGACTCTTTCAAGTTTTAGTGTCTATTTGTACTCATTGTCAAGGTCCTTTATACGTCCGTAATATAGATATCTAGATATGTACGTCAGGGACAGTATGCTAGAGATACAGGGAGATAAGAGATTTCCATTGGGACTGGAAACTCGGGAAATTGCTATGGAATTGGATGGAGAGTGAGATTGGAACAATTGGACTACTTCTTAGGTAGTTGTCTTAAGGAGGGTATTCCGTATATATGTACTGGCATGAGGGGACTTGGAGAAAGTCTGGTGAAAGTGACGTTTATAGATATAAAGGAAAAGATGAAAATTTCGAGATTCTTGGCTATCAGGCAATTACAATGCTTTATTGTTATGATTGTTCCCTTACATTTCTGGTCGGTCTTAAGTTTTCAAGTTGGGGGCTTATGGTGTCATTAGTACTCTGTGGAAGGTTTCTGTCTCCCAAACACACTCCTACTTTCTCTCTCCCACTCTGGCCCACATTCATGGGAGTGCTAGGATCGGAGGGAACTCCGTCTCAGGGAGAGCACGTATCCATTTGCCAACACTTTCATTCCCCCAATATATCCCATGTAAACTTGTTCCCATTCAAGGAGAGGAGGAAGCACATGGAGGCTTTATGTAAGCAGATCTTCCAACAACTACTTACCGCAGTGGATCCAATCCAGGGAAATTCTCACCTTCGCTTGAGTTCCACAAGTTGAGGGGAATGAGATGGTGAGAGGAGGATTCTATGTGGAGGATGAGGGCTCGGCTCTCCGACGGTACTTCCACTATATGTAGATAGATACTTGGTCCATTTATGCAGACTCCAGCCTCCCGACAGTCACGCTGAACTTTCCTTGGCTCAACCACTAAATGTGTTCATAAGGGAATATTAACTTTATGTATAAAGTGAGCATCTAGGGAAAGATAGTCAAGGAGATTGGCTGGAAATAAAAGGAAAATTATTTATGCTCCCAAGTACGGACCGTTTTTCTTGGCAAATGCTCGTATTTCGAATTCCTTCCTGAGTCACTAACTTTTCTCTCCTCGTGTTTCATGTCGCATTTCTCCTCCAAATTATCCCCTCCTAGAGGAGTGCCGGCCGTAACACGGTAAGGGAGCCAGGGATGAAGGTACGGGGAACCTGGTCCCCATGAAAGAGAGATACAATGGGGAAGGGAGGGAAAGTAAAGCCATTCAGTTTGTTTCCACTTCTACATTATGCATTCCTAAAGGCTCATAAATACCGTATCATTCTCCATTGGAAAGCTGCATGGGGAACTCAAAAACTAGAATGCACTTTCTCCTCACATAGATTCTCCATACATAGATAAGTATCCGGAGCGAATCTCATTCTTGGATCTTATTTCTTCAAATAACTATTAACAGTTTTTTCCGTACTGTCCCATACCTACCACTTGCTCCACTAGACTTTAGTAGACTCCACTAGCTCCTAGCTAAGGAGGCAGGATATACATATGCACACAGTAATAGGAGTATGCCATAGGGTCGGCTGGTGTAAGGTCAAATCCAATATTTGCTCAAGATGTGGAAACAGGGGATTTACATAAATAGGAATTGTTCCAGAAATTGGACAGGGGTAGTAAATCATATTGCAGGGTATTACAATGTTTCAGTGATTATTGAACAATTAATAGGAGGCATCGGAAATTAAAGCAAGTAAATAATTACAGCTTACTGGGGCAGGCAGGCAGTCAGGAGGGGGAGGGGATAAAGAAGAGTGTTTAATTGAATCTGATGAAGGTCCGTAATAGAAAATTATGAAGACCCGAGCAACAATGGGCTTTAGTGGAGAGAGTGACTGTTGAGAAAATCCCCTCCTGGGGCTTGTAAGCAGGAAGAATTCAGGGGAGACAGGAGAAGAGTGGGCGACGTAATTGTACCTTTGAAATATAGATAATGGGATAACAGTCAATGAGAATAAAAGGAAGCCCGTGCTATTTCTCATTATGTCCTCTGTGTTTTGGTAACAAGGAAACAGGGGAGAAAGAACCCCGAACAAAGTATGTAAAGGGAAGAGTGACTCGCTTCCCAGAATCCCAGCCCAGATGAGTAGTAGTAACGGTTCTGGAAAGGGAATTCCGTCAAGTTTGTTAAATGAATGTTGAAAGAGGCATTGAGGAAAGTGGTGAGTTCAACTTTGGGCAAAAGTGAAGGAGCGGGGAAGAATACTATTTTATGTATATAGATATAGGGACCCAGGATATAACAGAGCCCTAACCCAAGTTAGACACTATTTGTCGATGAGATTACAATGGGAGCTGAATTGGTCCAGCCAAGATAGACCAAATGAAACCACAAGAGCCCAAACAAGTCAAGTCACAAAACTATATTGCTCGCACCATTCCTCCAATACCTCACACTGTGTGCTCCAACTCTCCCCTCTAGATATATGAGCATTAAGGAACGGCTGCATGTATCTATAAATTAATAGGTTGGACCCACCACAGTGGAAATAGCTCCACACAAATTCACACAAACACAAGCCAGCAATTTTAACCTTCCACGATGAAATCCAATTGACACTTGATTAGTTTTCTGAAATATTTATGAGCGCATTTAATTGCTATGCTTGGACAACGAATTGGAATTCTTCCTTACGTTTTCACTGTCATCATCAAGTAGGGGAAAGTTACGGGACGATTACACGAGCACATCTTCACCACTCCAGACTCAAGTTTCCCGAAAGCTTTGCAAAACTATTGGAAAGCTTGCAAGAGTTTCATCCCAACCTTTCCCTACCTGGGCATATATCTATCTACATATATCCCTTCTTCCTTACACACACTGCTGATTCATATGCTTTCAAGATCTTCCATTCATGGATGGAGCTTCATGCTGAAATCTCTCCAGAAACTTTCTCTTTCTACATTTAATTTGAAGAGTAAATTGATATTAGTGCCAGCAGTATAAAGTATAAGTATTATTTTTTGTATACTATTTCACTCTATAAATCATATGCACAAAGAGATTTCAGACATATAAATTCTCACGTATTGTACTGCTTAAATACTGACACTAGCAGTTATAATCTATAGGGTGGCTAGTACATTTGCCCCCTCCAGCCCTAATAGGGAATGAACCCTGAAATTTTGAAGTTTGTTCATTTTAATTAAAGCGATTGAAATTTAAAACAAAACTTCTTCCTCCACCACATCGCCCTCATTTTAGCACCTCGGGCTGCATTCATCTCAACATTTCTCCAAATTTTTAATCTCGTTCAGGAAAATCTCAATATAGAGTCTCACAAAATATATTTTTAAAAAGCCTAAGTTTCCAATTAATGAACTAAGAACAGTTTCTAGTCTTTAAAAACCTTGTAAGCGGGAAAATTTTACATTTTAAATTCTTTGAGATCAAGATCTCTGTTCCAAGCTTGTGTCCCCTGCAACCTGGTATATTAACCCATAGAAATAACACAAATATTAAGGTATATTGATCACAAATTTTTGAAAATTTCGGGTACAGATTTTAGAGAATTTTGAATGCAAATTTTAGTGAATTTTTATCGTAAATTTTAGAGAAATTTGAAGCCCAATTTAAGAGAATTTTGAGCACAAAGTTTATACAAATACAGGGGACTTCAGTTTTTTATATCCTATACATTTCGTGAGTTATAGGTTGGTACAAATAATAGGAATCTCTCTGTATCTAAGTAAATATCTATAGTAAAAGCAAGCCAAAATAATCCTTTATTTTATAAGCGGGCCCATTTATGTTTCAAGATGGTTTTTATATAGTTCCCGCCTTACTTCCCATGTAGCTCTATTGACCTTTCCGAAACACAGGCTATAATGTGTACGTGTATGTACGTACCAAAGAGGGGAAGGAATAGCAGAGCTGCATCCTGTGATGTTCTTAACATAAAAATCATCTCATTAACATCCCCCTTGCATTTTGTAGGAAAGAGTCTTAAAGTTTCATGTAATAAAGGGAAACCTTGACGAGATCCTCCCTTTGCGCTGTAAATTATTGCTCGGAGCAATGCAGTATTTTGAAGTTACTTAACTACAAAGGCTTATTTACACTTCCATACAAGTGCATATACATTCTAGTGCAGGTTTCCCAGTATCTATTCCTGTTCAAATAAAACCCTCCACTTGGACTTGCTCACGTGTAAATTATTGCGAAGGAAGTCGAAGGGGAAGGTCAAGCTCAGGGAAAGGCTTCATTCAAAATATCTCAAGAATATATAAGTGAGGAGCTCGGGGCTAGAGAAAGTGAGTGTCTCGTCAGTTTATGCAACCCTTGATCTTATCTCACATGAAGGTTCTTTGATAATGGAGTCGAGCATTCAAGTTAAATGTAACGCAACGTGTGGAGATAAAGGCGGGACAGGATTCCGAGTCGGGTATTGATTTTCCCCCAATGCAACTGTACTTTCTCTCCTGGAAGAATTCAAAGGTAGAGTCATAAGATAGATAAGTATGTATGTATGAGCTCGAGTGGCTAAAATCTTCGGAAGTGGTTTCCAAGATATGCCAAAAAGATATTTTGACTTTAAAAAGTAAGGTAGTTCAATTTAATGGCTTCAAGGAGAAGGTATAGTTTTGCATGTATGTATTTATCAGTAGATATGTATATTTTGATGTCAGTACTAAAAGCTGCTTTCTATTTTCTAACACTCCTGCCCTGAGACTCTTTCCACCTAAGCAGTCTATTCCTATTCAAATTACACTGGAAATTTCATTCAAAGTTTAAAAATCTTCGGGATGGATCCGAAGTGGGTCTTTGAGAGGAGGTTTCCAAGGAGGGATGGTAAAAGGTGGGGGGATGTTAAGGAAGGCACGGCGTAAATCAAATGAATTGTCGATAGCGGAGAGGAGATCACTTGAGTGAATTCAGCATCCTATTTCGTAACCTCGAAAACACTGGAATTTTATCTATTGGAGCTTTCTGCTCCACTTTTTTCTTTATTGTTTTAAAAGCTTTCTATACTCTGACGGGGACTCAATGACGTTACCAACATTTCCGAGGGAAGGGAGGCAGTCGTCGAGGCCCTCTCCATAGTTACAACATGACCCTGTTCGGAAAATGGGAAAAGGGAATTTGACTTTAAAATCACTGTGGAGAAGGGAAAGGTCTCAATTGTCTTTTCATGCAAAGTGAGGTAGCGAGGAGGAGCGACCACGCGGACCATATTTTGTTTGCCGCCAGAGGTTAAACTCTCGAGTATAGTGGGAGTAGGGAACCTCTGACTACTTTCACTCTTCGCCCTCTCTTTATGGACTTTCTCCGGTGAAAGTATTCTGGAAATTTGTAGTGTTTTATTCCATACCCTGTGGAATTCCTACGGACATGCTGACAGGTAGATAGTCCTAACATTTTCAGAGACCGTGTATAAATTCATCAGACTTTTTCCTTCAGCTCCGATCCCTTTCCATAGATATGTATTTTATTTGCAAGTCCTACATGCACACATCTACATATGTAGATACATACATCCTGGTAGACCGTTATACAAGGAATCTCTATCGCCGGTTCCATACCGTACATTTCAACTGGGAAAGATCATTTTTAAGCTATTGGTGTCAGGTTGGAATTTCGTATGCGGGAAAGTTCACTGTATCTGTGGAAGTTTTTATTTTCGGATGTTTACATCTCTCGCTCTCTTCCCGTCTTCCCGATGAATTCCTGGAAATTCCCAACCTTGACTTTGGAGGCTGAGGGAAGAAAGTTTTTTTTTTACATTTTAGATAGGAAAGTAATTCTTAAGTCCTTGGATAAACAGGTTTTTTCCCCTTCCCAACCTTTTAGTCTAGTTTATCTGGAAGAATGGCTTACAAGAGTTAAAGAGTGGAGCGGGAATTTACACAATTCATTCCCTGCAGTTTCTCGTTTACATGAAATGGTGAAACAATTTTCCGAGCGGAATCCTCATGTAATCTCAAAGCACAATGGTGCAGGAAGCCGTAAACTATAAAGTAAAACTTTTAAATTACCGAATGACTAATTTCTTTATCATGTTAAATCCCTTTTATCTCAACTAGAACCTCAACTGGGTCTCTCTTTTCCCTCTCTTCCTCGGTTAAGTTTCCAAAGTGAAACACGTCTGGCCGGTTGTAAGTTGTACAAGAAAACTTACAACTGGGAACTGTACCCACCACGCCTCTTCTCATCTCCCCTTTTAACTTGTCCGCCTTTCATCTACTCATTTAAGGTTTTCACTTAGAAATGTTCAAGTGAGCCAGTTGAAATTCAAATGCTTTACAGCCACCGGATACTTTTATATGCCCTCGAGTCATATGCACCCCACAACTTCCTAGAACAATGTACGGAGTGGAAAAGGTGAAACAATCCCAATCTCTTGTCTTTCTCTGGTCCTCACGTGATCCCTTCCCTCCAAACCTTCTCCTCTCTCATATGTAGGTACATATGTAATTATGTACATCCATTGGATTGGGTGAGAATCATACATATGTTCTTATGTACAAAAGCTTATTCAAATTTGTTCCCACTGATTGTTGAACTCCTCCAAATATGTTTGTTTGTATTCACGATCAAGTTCAAGGGTATCCCACAAGTAGGTCAATTTCGAACCCAACTTCCCTAATGACGTCGCTAGTTTTTTTTTATCAATTTTGGGATCCTACAAAATTTATTCCAAAGTGCAGGTGAAGCTTTGATGGACTGTTTTGAAGAGCCGAATTTCCTGGGATTTGACTCCATCTCTATCAATGGATTGTCAGGTTTCCAATTTTATCATTCTTTGACACATTTGAAAATGCCTTTTGTTTAACGACTGTTTCATTTTTCTTGTAGATTTTTCCAAGCATTTTAAAAATGACGAATTCTCACGTGAGCTTATTTGTATGGATTCTTTGAAAGAGAAGGGAATAGTGACAAACAAGTCTGAGATTGGCTTTTGAGCTACTGTTCTGCGATTCAAAAGTTTGACACGTGTGGGATGCTATTTTGGTTCAAATGGTTATAATCAAGCAAAGACGTTATATACGTGGAGGCTTCCATATATGGTAATGTATGAATGATTGATAAGCATCTGTAGGCTGAAAAAACGGATCTTGACGAAATGCTCAAGTCAACGGTGAGGATAAGCTTCGTTGACAACAGATGGGTGCTTCTTTTCAATTTGTGTATAAAATTAAAGGGAGGGCGGAATAAGTTCTCCTGCTCGCTCACCCACTCCTCTGGAGGTATTGTACTATTTGTGTGTACCAGTTGTATGGATCTTTTTACATGTAGAATCTTTTTGTATGTATCTTTTTGTATGTACCTTGTTGTATTACCTTTTTGTATGTACCATTTGACTGTGTCATTTGAATGTGCCATTTGTGCTCCGAGTGTACCAATGCATCTCCTCCTGTCCTATCGACTGTACAAAAAGTAAATAAATTGAGGAATGACGCCTGACTTGAATACCGTTGTTAGTTGGTTTTAGCAAGTGAATTTATCGTTGGTACTTGAGTTTCAAAGGGAGAGCAATGAAATAAAAGGAACTGAATGGAAATCCAAGCAGAGGAACGAAACTGCTCAACTATTGTGTACGTTCCTTGAACTTCGTCCCTCTCAAGTTTATTGAATGATCAAGTGGAGCATGAATATTTACGAGAAATGAATTTAGTCATTTAGAATTGTTGGAACATAAGTCACCATCTCTCTCTCTCTCTCTCTCTCTCTCTCTCTCTCTCTCCTTCACAAATTTCACACTCCGTCCGTTGGAAAGACCATTTTTTCTCACATCCAACCTGCAGGCCATTAATCATCTATCCTTTTCAAACACCCCGGATCCAACTTCGTCTTCAACCCTGACATCATAAATGCTAATGCTGTCCTTTTAAATAATTGCAGACCCTGAAGCTCTCATGTATACCTACAATAGAAACAATCCTAAGATTTCTCCCCAGTATTTTATGTAATTACTTAATTACAAGCAAAGCAAACCAACATGAATACCTCGTGGTCAACCAGTGTGTAATGATGCTCACATTAAATACAATTGTCAGTGTCAGGGGGAAATAAATTGACTGTGTAAAACTTTGGGTAGTTGGAAATTTAGGGATTTTGAGGTCATTATGGTACTTACCTTAAATTTATTTCGTGCTTTCTGTCTTACAGGGAAACCTCCTCCGAAGGTGACATGGTGGCGTGGAGGGTCTCTTCTGGACGATACTTACCGCCCTATTACTGGAGATGGGACTGTGAACAATAGATTAGACATTCCACGACTGACTCGCTCCGATCTCCACGATGTGTTTACGTGCCAAGCCAGCAACAACAACATGAGCGAGCCCGTGATTACCAGCGTGAAAGTTGAGATGTATTGTAAGTTGATTTTTTTACTATCCCATATGCATAATTAATTATCTTCATACCAGGATGCAGATATGCCTCTCAGCAATGCATCTAAATCCTCCACATGTACAGTATGAGTAATTACAGGGAAGCAAAGAAGTTCAGTTGTCACTAATGTGATTTAGCATATTTGCTCCCAAGGATTTAAGTCAACTGAGTTTCAGGTTTTGATATGACAATATTGGATTTCCAAGGCTGTTCACTTCGGAGGATCCAAAGCCCCAACGTGGATACATACTTGTGACAAATACTCAGGGCGGGGGAATGATTCCATTGGATTTTACAAGACTCAGTGTGTATGCCAAGGTTGGGAGTAATAAGTGTTCATGGGAGAAATGCTCCTTGCATATGTACCCCCTTCGTTTGTGTTACATTGAGGATTTTGAAGGACGACGCAGAGACAGAAATCTAAATAATAAAATAAGTTTTGGAAGGGTGTCGGATGGAAATATTATGATGTCAAGCTAAAACGCATAACTTTGCCTCAGAGTCCCAGTGATATATTGCTCCTTCAGGAAATTCACACTACAGCCCTCTCTGTAGACTCTACAGTCCAGAGTGAGTACATACTTGCGTGAGATATCTCATTCCAGTTGGAAGTCCTATCGTACACATTCCTTCATTTATTCCACGCTTAAGCAATGCTAAGCTCATGGTGTTTGGGAAGCACCACATACACATACAAAAACTGGAAATCAGTCACTGTATGCATAAAACATATGGGAATGTCCTCCTCTCATTCATACTTCCAGTGACATTTCCCTATTCGGAATTGACTACTGCATTAATTTCAATAGGAGCCGAGGAGTACACAACTTCACTAAGAATACTGGGCTTGTCTCATGGGCTGATCTACAGCCAGCTTTTGCAACAATAATAAGACTGAATTCCCCAATAAAATACATTTCGTATGCTTCCTCCGGTGAATTGACGGACGGACGGAGGGAGATTGAAGTCAGTGTTGTCTCTGGGTATGTAAATGCCATTGGACATATTAGGGCTCCCTAAGTCACATTTCTCCCGTGTCTTTCTATTGTCTGCACCATCATTAATCTAAGACGAAGACACGTGTCATTCCTAGCAAAATTCTCCCATTGGCTCCCACAACCAGTTTGTTTAACTCCAAGTCTCCCGTACTCTCCCCAGCCTTTGTGACTCTGATGATTTCAATCCAATTTACTGACATCTCCTCCGATCCCTCCTCCCGGCCGGTCCTATTTAATCTACACACGTGGTCCTGGAACTTCAAGTTCCTTTTTTCTCCATCACATCTGGACGTATACATGTAATTACTCAAGGACCCCAGATTTTAAAAAGTGTCAAAATATGAGGGAGCTTTTGTAAAATGTAAATGGCTGGCAAACAAATTATTACTTGCAATTAGCACAAGTCTCATATGTGCAAACAAATATGCACCCCTCTCAAAAGAAACATTAAGCAGGCCACAAAGTATGAGCAGATGCACTATATACCCACACAGAGTAAATCAAGGGATTTTCCTCCTTAAAGTACATACAGTTCATAAGTTTTGTCAGTTCGTCAATTGGTTGAACAGCGTTGGGATGCATACAGGCGAGGAGAGCGGGTGAGTGAGTGAGTGAGTGAGTGAATGAGTGAGTGAGGAAGATGCCATGAATGCTGGCAAAATAAGGAAAGACATGTTCGGCAAGCTTCTTTCAAGGGAAAATTAATTATCTTTTGAAAGATCCTCAAGTCCTTGGAACTATAGGACCATGTGTATAGGAACAACTGCTACTTCTTTACGTTTGTAAATCATGGGGCTCGAAAGCCATTCCAACTTCATTTTCTTGTCAGGCATTTATTAATGTACTAGCCTTCGTTAGCAGGTTGGATCTACTTGTATAATGTGGATACTGTCTGCACAGTGGTCTTCTACTTAATTATACAAAGGGCTATGCTTATTATGTTGTACATATACAAATACAACCTTGGCTTTCCCAACAACTGAGTTAGATACCAGAATTTGCTCCGGCTCTCCCAACGATTTCGAAAGCTCCCTCCCTAGCTCTCAATTTCCCTCGAACATCTAATATGTCACATTTTAATCAAATCCATTAAACTTAATGACAGTGTGTGACTCAAGTTTATATCCTGAGTTCATTTCATTTAGATACTCACACTCATATGTGTGTTACCCTTTTGAGGTTATTGGATAGCAATTATTACTTACAGTCATTTTGTATCCTGAATTTATATCTCCATATTATGTCAACGATTCTCGAGATTCAATTTTTATTCAGTATTTCTATTAATTTTCGGTTACTCAATAAGAGAGTAAAGCAGTTCCTGTTAGCTGCTGTGGTTAGTTCTCTGAAAAATCTCAAAGGGAGGAATTTGGCCCTTGTAGCTCCAGCTATCGTACTGTTATTCCCAAAGGTAAACAATTATCTGTACTGTAAATGTGATTTGTTATAGGATTTGATTGATTTTGAATTTGGGGAAGTTGGGCGGGGGTAAAAGGAAGCTGGAAATTGAGGAAGATGTGAGCCCTGGAAGGAATTGTGTATTGAAATAATGATAGGGTGCGCAAAATGATATTTTATTGAAGAGTAGGAAGGGAATTACGACAGCAAAGGGGAGTAATGGGATTCATAATGAGACTGAAGATGAACTCTAATTAGAGCAACTTTGAGGTAAATTACGATTTCATCAACTCATGCATAAATACAGGGTTAATGGGAGAGCCGCTAACTTTTCCATGGTTGTTTTCTCTCAGGGGAATTCTTATGATAATTTTATATTATAAAACAAGGCGGGCGGACGGGCCTGGGTAGGAGTAAAAAGAGTGGGTTGTAGAGAGCAGGAAATACAGTGGGTGGAGGTGTAGTAGTCCCTTACTCAATGTTTATTATTGGCGAATGAATACACCTTTGAAATTCAAACTTGGCCCGTCTACTGTTAACGCCTCAAATGTTTGAAAGAAACCTATTGAATTCTTGATTGAGGGAAAGTGCTGTATAGTAATAGACTGGCAGAAATGCTCTCTCTCTCTCTCTCTCTCTCTCTCTCTCTCTCACTCTCTTTCTCTCTCTTCCTGCCTCCTGATAACTCCGGCTACATAAGTGTATTTGCATTTTCTATGAATTTATGCATAAATGTGTGACTTTGCAAATGGTAAGTATGGGGGAAGTGAAGAGCAAACAAAGTGTTATAGGAGGTTCGTATTTTAAAATCCGACTCCTCATACCGATGTGGACCGGTATATGGACGTGGACTTGGTACATCTAAACACTTATCGTCCATGATTATAATTTTGGGTTTCATTATGTATTCACACCAACCGAGCCCCATCTGACTGATACCTTCATTTATTTTCTAACAAGCTAGACTTGACTTTTCTATCCTTGCGGCACGAACGTGTTTCCGGAAAAAGAGATATGTACCAGTAAGTTGTGGCTTGCCATTAATATGGATGTGTATTTCTTCAGCATATGTACTTCCTATGGAGGGGGTCTCAGTTTTATTATCGTAGGACCTCCAAATTATAGGAGTTCCGTGGTGCCTTTCCCCAAATTACTCCCAACGTACTTCCGCCTGGCCTTTCTCCCGGCGTTTATAAATTATCATAGACCATGCTCACTACATAGTATGGAGATAGCCAGACTTACTTAAGTCCTGGAAGGAACTGTCATAGATGGTATTTTGTATTTGAGGAGGCTGGCGTAGATATTGGAGTGTACAGCCCATAGGAACTATGTATGCTCCTGAGCCGCACAAACAAGTGCGTCCACATATCTATCTACAATACTACCCAGGAAGGTTAGAAATATAAGAGAAAGGGATTATCATCGGGAGACTGTACTTTGTTGTAAGAGCACTTGAGTACTCGAGGTGTGCAGAGACTTGATGTGGATTGTGAAAAACTCATCTTATCCTCGACGTGAAGATACCGCTAAGGAATGAATGAGAGTGTCAGGGAAAGTGTAATAAGGAACGAGCAGTAGGTTGCATGTTTGAAGAGGAAACAATTTTCCAGATCGATATCCCTAACCCAGCCCGACTCATCCCTCCACTAAAATATACTTTTACAGTGCTCTGCAATCCAACTTAAATGTAGAAGTTACTATAGCTCCCTATTTACTATCCGCATATCTCCATCCCAGTGTAAGGGTATTTTTTTTCTCTAAAGGTGCACATTCCCTGTGTCTACCACACTGCAGAAGACAAGCTGTACATTCCCCTGACATTAGTCCTGTCAGATGTAGGACCTTCCCCGACTATAGGCACAGAATACAGTCCTTGATCCATGCCTGCAGGATCCGAGGATATACTCCAGAAATGTCATGACTGCAGCTGCAACAGCGTATAAAGACTCCTCTTTCCTGGTCTCCCATCACAGAGTGTGACATTAAGGGCCAAGATTGCATTAAGGTTCTGATCATTATGAAAAAAATTTCCCGGATGCGTACACTGGAGCGTTTCAAACGGGATAAAGTGCGTGTCTTCAATTGATTTTTATCACCCATTCCATCATTGGGTGGACAGAGCTATTACACTTGACAAATAAAGATTTGGTTGGTTGGTTGGTTGAGGAGGAGGGGGGGGGGAAGGAGAGGGGCTGTGAGACATGTTGCATGAGAATCCGAGGACTAACAATATGGTTTAGAATTGAAATGAGATGGAATGGGATTATGACCGACGGACACACGACACCGTATAAATCTGCCAGAACGTTGTGGTTGAGTAAACTGGAGCCAAGTATCTCCAGTCTTCCTGGCGGATGTACTCTATCGGGGAGATAATCAAGAAGTCATCCCTCCAACTCCTCCATTCCCACTCCGGCTCGGCCTCCGTTGAATTTAGACCTGCCTCTGAGAACAATATTTAATGTGTGCTGACTGTAGCATTTTCGTGTGTTTGAACAGCTCTGGTTCCAAATTATAATCAACCACTTAGGTCTGCTTGCCGTCAGGGAAAGACCCAGACATGAAGACAAACGATAATTTAAGAGCTGCAATGCTCTCTACCTCCATTCAATAATTTTGTACATATATCTGTAGCTATACAGATAAACCTAAATCAAGCAGAGATACTCCTCACAATTCATATGGATCAGCCGTAGCTCAAGTTGGATGTAAAGAGTCGTATCTACCAATGCAGACTCCCTACTGATCAAGTAGAGCTGATCTACTTGTTGTGGTGGGATTGTGTGTGCACTGTACTGTATATTTCAGAATAGTGTACCATAATGTACGTTTTAGCATATCATGGCTCTATATATGTATGTATGTTCACTTGGACGTACCCTGTGAGACTACCTTGGGGAAAGCGGAAAAGTATAATTATTTACAAAGCCAGAATGCACAGATGAGTCCCAGTGCAGTGCCAGGAAATGTCCAAGTGCTGGCTGGGGGCTATTGTACATACATAAGTGCATAAAACAAAAACCTTGAACATCAAGTGATACTCTCAGAGATATTTCATTGGATTGTGGAAACCTGCCCTGCATCAGGGAAACTTTTGGGAAACAAAGCACCGGAAATCATTTCAAACTGTAGAAACTGAAGATTTTAAATAATTATGATGATTTCTCTAACCCTGTATTTGATTCAGATTTATGCTTTCCTCTTTTGTGGAATGGATTCAATAATGAAAAGGTCTCATTCAGACAACAGCACTTGTATCACTCAATGTGAGTAATTAGAATGTTACTCTTTGCTAGGGATGGCTAGCACTTCAATTTAATTGTAAAAATTGTAGAAAACCATTGGCAAGTTGACTTGGAGCAAAGAATAACTCATACAATTCAACAACAACAACAGCACTCATCCGAACTCATGCAGAAATATGAATAGAGTTGCACAAAGAAATATTCTCACAATATCGTAATAATGTACATACTTCTAAGTTTGAGTTTCTCCTTGTGCTATTTTCCCCTCTTGGGAATTGTTACCAAGTGAAACTATTAAATGAAAAAAATAGGTGTATGAAGTACTTACTCTAAAATTCCTTTCCAAATACTAATTCTAAAGCCTGGAAATGAAGATGCCTCAATGAGAATGTTTTTTAGAAAGAGGAAATATTAAGCTGTGGATAGTAACATTACATAAAATCTACATTTTCACACTCTGTCAATTTTGAACCGTACAATTGTCAGTCTTGTAAAATTTCTCTGACAATTTTCTGGAAATTTTATCTAAAATGGGATTTCAACAATTAATTATCAATTATTAATCAAATGTCGTAGGTATTGAGCTTCAACCTTTTGTATGGATTCCCTTCTAGAGAACAATACGGTAATAAAGTTTGGATTAAGATTAATTTGAATGGAGCAGCACCTGTTGAAAAATCCGGGGTTGTGATTTTACTAGCGTAGAGTCAACATCAAGTAATAACAAAATACTCAGTCAGTGGATTTAGACGGACAGTTTTCAAAATAACACAAGTCTTGGCATGACATATACTGCGTCAGAATGCGGAGTATTAACATTGCATGATGATCATCCTCCCAGGTTTTGTATTATTAAAGACAAGCAGACACGGAAGATAGGAACCATATCACTCCTATCAAATCAAATGTACAGTCGTGCAAATATACACATACTTCCAGAGTCAGGGATTCCTTGTTACATAAATTCTCATCATAGTTCCCTCCATGACGGAGTTTCATGGGAGGAAGGGTATTAGCACAAAATTAGCTCTTGCCATGAAGGTATTTAAAGAAAGGAATTTCCGAGATCAAAGGGTTATATAAAATTTGCCAGGACCATTAGTAAGACAGGATATCCCGGGGAAAAGTTACATATGAGCCAAATGGATTGATTTCATTACAGACAGTTGGATGCAAATGAAAAGAAATAATTATGCTAACGGCGTATCATCCCTACACAGGAGGACGTAAACATGGAATTGAGACTTCTATATTTAATTCATTTTCATGTCATGTCCCTCCATTCCTATAACACTACACAGGAGGAAAATGTATATAGGAGGTCCGCTAATCAGGACTCCAATATGCTACTCTCTCCTCTCAATGCTTGGGTGGCAATAAAAAGAAGCCTGCACTTACAACAAGTACAGTGCTACTACTGTTTGCTCCCGTATGTACAATTCCAGCTCAATCCCTGGCCCTGACCATCATCCAGCGTACCTACTTGAGTATTGGCGAGACTTTCGGATTTCCGTGAGTGACCAAAGTACATATGTATGTACACCTACAATGTGATGGGGGGGAACATCAAACATTACAAACTAATGTATTTATCCAGCCGGAGCTATTCCACCGTGCCGTTTACTTATCCCAGATTACTAATATTCCCTTTAGGATCCCTTTTGCAATTATTACACAATTTTGACAAGGAGACAGCATGGGGAATTTCTTTCCCTTTATCTCCGCCGAGCCCAGTCACGTAATGGTTTTTTCCCTCCATTCCTTTTTAGTGAATGTCAAGCAGTCCGAGACGTGGGTACTTGTGGAAGGAAAACCAAGGATAAGTACTTTATCTTTATTTGAAATGGGACCATTCCTATTCCACAGCACGTCCCCCAATAAATGGTTCAATGTATTATCATTATTCCGATGGCCAGGAAAGAGCCTAAACTGACCACAACGATTTCCTGTTGTGTTTAGTTCCTCCTGCCACCTACCCTTCAAATGAGGAAATCAGCTTTGAGCTGCTCTTGCAAATGTAAAATATCATCCAGGGACAATACAATCTATAGATGTATGTACAGTTGAGAACTGCATTGTACAACTTTCAAAACAAACCTCTGAAATATTGAAGCCAAAGGTTAAATAGGACTTGATTAAATCTCACAAAATGAAGAGTGCACATATGTGTAGTATGTACATATGAAGCTCCTGCATTGGAGGAGATATGAAGGTAGGAATTATCCAGATGTGGAGAGCACACTAGAGGAAAATAAATGAAAGGGAGGATCGGAGACAACGTGGGATTTTCAAGTCTAACCGAAGTGAAGGATGGAGGAGCCTTAGGCAGTTTTATTACTTGCTCAGATCAAACATACGTTTTTGATTGACTTGTTGTTTTGTCTGGGAGACATGGTTGTCCCCGACAACTTGCTTGGTTATCATTTTAAGTATATTTGTACGGGAAAGTCTGAATTATTTCCAATATTTTCTCCAGAAAATCCTTTCTCTAGCTCCTCTCTCTCTCTTTCTCTCTCTCTGCCTTCCCTTTCTTTTGGCCAACAATAAGCTACATAAATGAGGAGATTGGAATAGCTCAAGGTTCATTTCCCCAACTTCCAGTACATACATGGGAGATGAGGGATTTTCCCAGGATGGCCTTGTTCCCAGACTCCTTTCTCATTGTATCGAGTTGAAGATCAGATGAAAATTCCGATTGTTTTGTTTCACAAGAGAAGTCAAGGCACGTTTGTCCCCTCCAGTAATCCGTTCATTGTGTTATTGCCAAATTAGATTTACTAGGAACATCAAGTAAATAAAGAGACAGGAGAAAGTAGTGGTCAGGTAGTGGGGAGGGCTCCTTGATGCCGACTCCAAGTAGTCCAAGTACAACTTGTATTTTACAACCATAACGAAGGAGCTCACTACTGACCTTTTTTGTTTCGCAAGATTGCAAAAGGAAAACCTTCTCGAGCTATATATAAATACTTTCCTCCCATAAATATTACCTCCTTTCACTTTTGAATATAAATCTGAATCCTCCTCGGATACTTCTATACTAGTACCACTGAGGCTTACCTCCTTGTCTATAGATAAGTACTCTTTTATGTACAGATATTAAAATTGTGTCTCCCGGACAAATCAGAGACAGTGATAGGATGACATTTTCGAGAGATTCTCAAGGAACTGGGCTACTACGTTGGGAGGTAGGATCCGCTTGGTAAATAATGGATTTAATTTTGGGATTATTTATTCCTTTCTCCTTCCTCTTCTACTGGAGTCCTCCACCCTGTGCCTCAAGTAGTCTTATCTACGGACGCATAATATTACCATCAGGACCCTCGTGCTTTCAAAACAGCCTTCAGCTCCCGGCCTTTCCAGGATAGGTCCCTCATTTGGGGAACTCTGGGAATTTCCAGTACGGGTCTCATACCATCAAGTCCTACTGTACTGTATTATAGCACCGAGTGTACATACTCCTTCGTACGTTTCACAGGGACAGTTCCCTCAGTTCCTTTCTTTTGCAAATGAAACGGAATTGAGGGCCAGAAGGTATTATTTCTTTGCAACGGCTCTTGCCAATGGTCATTTCCATTACATTTCCAGTCATGTATGTAGATATGTACATGCATAATTCTACAGAGGAAATCCTCCCTGATGAACCAGTTCCATCAAATCCAATTCGTTTCCGAGAAAGCATTTTCTCACGTTTTTAAAGCAATAGTAAAATTCCAACGTAGGATCCCTTCAGAAACTAATTCATTTGTGGTAATTATCAATAATATCCTATATAAAAACTGGAACAAAAACTGTGAACAATAATTTCGAACAAATTTTAAATATTGAGTTTAAAGATTTGAAGCAGCGCTTGACAAAGTTCAGGATCATTGGAAGTATAAAATGAATCCTGAACAGTGTGATAAATTACACTCTTAAAGATTCCAAAGAATGTATCCCATATTATCAAATGTGTACTCAATTTCCTTATATAAGTTCCGAGCCTGGATTTCCAAGATGGAAGGTACACAGGAAATCTACTTGAGTAGTTCTAAGTACGCCTGGAGTGTATTCGTAAAATTTAGTCAGACACTACTCCATTTCGTACTCAAATATTTACCCAGAGTAACAACACGAGTGCCTTAATAATCCGGTCTGTGTACAAAGTGCAATTTTCTGCCGGGGCAGCCCAGGAGAAGGGGAGAGAGAGAGAGAGAGAGACATTTCCTTAATGCACAAGTTTCCGAGAACAACTTGGATATACTTATGGGTTGAACTTTGACGTAATACAAATCCGTTCTATTTAACCACACGATCAAAGTCCGGACTCCAATGCAGTACAAGTACTCAGGAGGTATTTATCCTTTCAGGTGTATCTTATATAAATCAGTGCTATTTTAGCTATTTAGCAAATGTATACAATTATTATAGACACATACAAGCACATACCTACATAAGTATCTATTTACTTTGGAGGTTATAAGCACTGGAGTACAATTTTCTCTATAATCTCCAGCAAATATCATATCTGAAAGGGTCTTACGGGGAAAGGAGCACTTGAGACCCACAACTTGAAGGTACATAGGTACTTGGGCTACTACACGTGAGGTGCAACCAGGTATAAAAATAAGAGTTGTTGTGGAATATAGTAGGGGGAAGTGGTAGCATGAAATGTGAGGTACAAGAAAATGCCGAGAAATGATTCATGATGGAACATGAATCCACTTCCTCTGCACAATTTTCCTACGTATATTTCCCTCTTAGAAACATTTGCTCCGAGGAACTTTTCCAAAGGCGTTTTTCCCTCTCACAAACTTTTTTTTTGAACCCACGTAAAAATTTCTAGGTGGGATATATGTACGTAGGCATACACGTAGCATTAGAGAGGACAAGAGAAGAGGGAAGGACCTCAAGGAATTCCGATTTGAGGGATGTTGCACTTATAGTTTATGTGTAATATTGAAAGGCAAAGGATTTGGCCGTTTTAATCGGATCTGGTTTTATGGACCGTCAAAAATTGCATGCGGCAGAGAGGAAAAACGGGAAATTCTATGGAACCAATATTACGGTTATTCCTACTTCAATTCAAGCCCTATGAATTGTTATGATATGAAATATAAAATGAACAATGGATTCACCTGATTCCGTGCGAGCGAGCAGGCCTATGGCCTGTATGTATCTACATATCTATACATATATATGTATATGTATGTAGGTACTCCCATGTATGTATGTATTCCCTATGTCTTCCAAGCGGAATCATTTTTCTTCCCCTCGATGCGCCTCTGCTTATTTATGGAAGGTCATACCGTACATAGGCCGGAGCACACCTTCCCTTTATACATTTTACATGTAAATATCTATAGATACATTTCTAGCTCCTGGGATATGTCTCCTGAACGCTAGGATTTTATAGGTTTTTATTTATATTCCCTGACATTACACACATGCACGAATTCTTTCCGAACCACATGGATCTGTGCAGAGTGCCAGTACAATGGGCTTTTGCAAAAATTCAGCTGTTCCCCAGCAATATAATATTTGTATACTTTGCATTTCCGAGTAGCTATCCAAACTCCTCGGGTCTCAGTGCCTACAGTATATGGATAATTCCTATTTCTTTTATTCCCAGAAATTATTGTTATGCAATAATGGAATTTTATTTTTTTCCTAGACCCATTTAATTTCCAGCGAGTTGGAAATTACAATGGGCCCTTGTCCAATTTTAGGGGGAAAGCATCCGTGTAGTAGCATGTACATATGTACAAGAATCTGGAGTGGTGCTCAGGAAGCTTGGAGCCCAACGCCATCTCTGGGGTTGTGAAGGTGGGGAGAGAAATTCCCAGGAACTTATAATACTTGAAAGAATTCATAAAACAGGACTTATGTACGTGTTACTTATTAACTATGCATAAGGCTCGTGTGTGAGAAAATAACATGGGGGTTATTCTTGGCTCGAGGAAAGTTTTTTTTTTTAACAAAAGTGGATTTGTTAGCGGGATAAACTGTTACCAAGAAATGTCTCCACTAAAGTTGAATGTGGCTAAGTTTTGAAAAACTGATAATACAGGATCTTTTTTTACAACTCAGGTCAAGGGAAGATCCCCAAGTTTTTCCACCCAGGCGATGAAACGAATGGGAGAGAGCTTTCTGTCGTTAAAACCAATGTGAGGTGGAATGGGTCGGTGTGTGCACTCCTGTGACTCGGAGCCCTCTCCGCTCCTGACATTGACAAAGTGCAATTGCCTGAGGTGTTATACGCAACTGAGATGTTTTTACGCTCAGGAGAAGGTGATTGCATTGAATTAAGATCCCTTGCAATGCTAACGGCTCCTACAAGAAAACTACACTTATTGGCCCTCTTGAAATGGTAATAGAATCCCATAAGTGTTTCGATTAAGCTCCTGGCCCTCAATCCCCAAATAGGTGTCTGTATATTGCATGAGTCTAAATCTACATATAAATATGCTATTTACCGAACATATAAGATATCTATCCACATATGTGCTCCGCATGGAGATGATCTCCAACTTTCGAATCCCCCATCCTCCTCGAGTCCTCCCTCCACACTCACCAAAATTACATTTTGCACATATTCAATTGATAAACTGGGAGGACCCAGCGATCCTCCCCCCCCCCCCGCTCCATCCTCCAGTACAAGGAACAGGTAAGGAATTAAAAAGCAATTAGGTTCTGAAACAACTCAACCTCAGTCCCTGAATTTATTACGGGCTGGATGGTAACGAGGTCTAAATGCTCTGGGATGATGATGACTTCACTAAATAAATGACACGGCTTCATTCTTAACGCCCTGGCCTTTTGGCTCGGGTATAAATACATACATACAAAAACTCCTGGAAGTCATTCCTTCTTGGGAGTAGTGCTCAGTACTCTATTAATGAAGGTAATTGAGCAGTACAGAGACCCCTCGTTACATGTGCCCACGCATGTATCTATGTATGTATGTACATATGTACACCTGTGGTATCCTAGAAGACACACTTTTTGAGACTTATTACAAATACATGAATTCGTATTATCCAATTTGACACTGCTTGGGCTCAACAGATACCTCTAAATATTTAGGGCAACCCAAATACTATCCTCACCAAGTGTTACACACATGCATTAAAGCCGGCTATTGTTCCGAGGATGATCCAATGCATGTGCATTATGCAGTTCACACATCTCTCAGCCCGCTACTGATTTTTTCATTATTTCCCCCCCCCCCTTCAGCATCCGCGAGTAAACTAGTCCTTTGCATCGTGGGCTTTAAAGGCTCGGACTGTAAATTGCTGGAAAGGAAAGGACGTTGCAATGAATAGTAAGTGGTTAAAATTTCATTTCTCTGATAACTTCATTGTCTTGTTATTACTTTCTGCAGTCCAGCCCGGGCGGTCATAATAATGAGCGTACATATATAAATTTTGAGACGCCCCAAGGGTGAGAACTGAGCCGAAGGGAGTAAACAATAAGAGTGTGTGAGAGGTGCTGGTGTATGTATGTACCAAATGGATATTACCTTCAGCCAGGAACATACTGTTTGTATATAATAATTATAGACACCTACATACTTGCTCAGAGGTGTAGATATATCTACATATGTAGGTACATAGGTATATGAGGGAGACTTGACAAGTTGATTTAACATAATGGCAGTACACTAATAATAAAATACTTGGCAACGCACATTAATAAGTTTCCCCTGTTATTCATGTACCTCGGAGTCTGCCTTGGGAGAAGTGGTCTTCGGAGGAGCGGAGGACACCATGCAATGAAGTGGGGCTGTAATTTTGTTAAAATCACACACTACATTTCCATTTTTCACGCCTTGAGACCCGAGCGAAAGTGCATCTACAAGCCGTCCTGCTGTGCGGGATTGCTTACATAACAACAGGAATCTCATGTATTTTCCCAATGAGTACATGTTAAGTGATCGTAATCATAATTTGTTATTACTTGAGACTTTTTTTCTCTCCTCACATTATATCCCAGGGACATTTCCCTGCAAACTTTTTTCAAACAATGAAAGCAAGGGAAATAATTTTATTTATACACTTATTATACTTTTATTTAAAGACTTTTTTTTAACACTTTTTAAAAAAGAATATTGGGATTTTATGGGAGTCTGCCATAAATTTAAATGCTCACATTTTCCTTTTTAAAGAGATATTTAGGTTAGAGTAATTTCCCCGCAGAAAAGTTTGGGAGTGGAAGAAAACATAGGAGATGTACAGATATGTAATTATGTATGTACGTAAGTGTGAAGGAAGGTTCTAAAAATTGTGGATGAGAAAAACCACAGGCAAATTTAATGTTCAGGGGGGAAGATGATGGAAATAAAAAGTAAATTGAAGGAATCAGCCACATTGGCTACACACACCATATGTAAGCCTACATGTGTGGACGGTGTTGCTATTAAATAAAGCCACTTTTCCGGCGCATTGCTTGACTGCATGATCAGCCTGGTAATAAGTCCTTTGATCCAGAGAGTAAGTGTGGAAATAAATGAAGGAGAACTAACTGAAAGCCCCGCTGTTCTCGTCAAGCCATGTAATAATCTCATGACCAAGTCATATAAGTTGCTTCCCTTTAAGTAGAAACGTGTCTCGGAGGGAGCATTCCCTAAAACTCACAATGCATTTTAAAACGTGGTCCTCCTCAATCCTCGGAGGAAATTTTCCAAATAGTCTGTGTACTTGTCTTTCTCTCACCTCCATCGAAAGTCGGGCTTCCGAGGGAGCTTCCTTGATTCCAAGGAAAAGCCGGGTGTGTTCCCAACATAATAGCTCGGGGTGCACCTCAAGGCACAGAACATATCAGATCCGGAGATCCCACTTTTGATCAAAGGCTATCACGTGTCCTTATTCCTTTTTACTGCAGCTTTGCAGCAGACCAAGTATTGAGGGAAATATTTGCTCACATTTTGACATATGTATCCACGTGCCTGTATACAAACATATATGTATAGATACACTGTACACATAGATACTACAGATATTACATACAGGGATAAATATATACTCAACACGTCTCAATATGTAAAAACACACACACACGTGTAAGGCCTCAAGTCAAAGTTCACCATCTCTTGTCAGACGTTATTAGGTGTACTATAAAACAAGAAAGAAATTGCAACATGGGAAATAGGTACTCAATGAGATTTTCCACCTCCACAAAATCCAGAGAACTACAACCACAGGGATGACCATTTTTCCTGTGCAGTAGTGTGTGGAGGGGGGAAAAAAAGAGAAAATAGAATTTTCCGCACAATTAATGCTCCCAACATAAAGCTGTGGAGCTGTAAAGGTTAAATTTCATGTTTTTATTAGTAATATTTCACACAGACAAAAATTTATGTACAAGGCGAAACCAATCATCTTCCATTTTCCTCCTAAGGTAAAGTCAAGTTCCTCTTCATTTTTCTACATGAGCATACTCCTCAGTTATGGAGCATACTGGGAGCAGCTATACAGTACTATATGCTGGATGTAAAAGCTCCTACACGATAGATATCCCTTTAATTTCCAATGACGATAGGCTACCACAAATATAATGTTTACCATTCGTATGTTTCCAACTGCACCATGTAGAAACATCTAATGACTCAGGTTTAGGAGTGTGTGTTCGTGGACCATTGTAGTCGGCGAGGATTCTAAACAATTGATAACCTCCATGAAAACGTGTTCAGCGTCCCAAATGGCAACTTGGCAGGCTAAAAGGATCCCTCTTAAATATTCTACGTGCGATTTAAGCTAAATCTCTATTCAGGCTGATAGGCATCTTTTCCTTGCATTGGAACTCCAAAGAAAAATGGAAGCAGCATTGTAGTAACCTCTCCTACAGCATTTCTTTCCTCAGTCGTCATATATTGCATAAAGTTGAAATCTGTAACGAGCCTTATCGGCTCAATGTATATAGCTCCGTACACATTGATCCTGTATATGTAGATACCTACATACAAATCCAGGAATAGGATGTCCGCAAAGTTTCAAAGTCCATTTTTCTTTTCGTTCATTTCGTCTTTTTTTTTAAATTTTAAATTTCCTCCCATCAGAAGAATCTCATGTATTTGAGCTGTACATACATTGATACATGGAGACGTTCTTAATTGACAATCAACATGTGCTACTGGTTTCCGGGATGTCTTCAGGATGCGTTTTTGCATTTTAAGACTGGGTTTTATTTTTCGTAGGTAGGAGGGAACTACTGTATCTACAGATCCAAATATTCTGCTCATATGCGAAGCTCCAATTCCTACGTCAGAAGGTAAAGCTTCCAGGAATTGGGTCTCAGGAGGGTAACTACAATAGTCTGGGACTGTCTCATTTTTCCTAGTGTGTTTGTGACCGGATCATTTCATTGGAGGTAATTTGGGGACAGAGACAGGTAGATACATCCAGTCCAGGAGATCGGAATGTTGAGGGAAATGACCTTCTTTTCATCTTTGCTCCGGCGAAAGCATTAGTTTTCTTTTTAGGTGATATGCTTTGGAAGGTAACTAAGGAAGACCATTGGGGTGGGTATGATACACAAGTGGAAGGCTTATTGTAGTGGTTAGAAGGTCAGAGGTATCCCACCACGCTCCATCTCCGTATTAGGCTTATGGAGTTTACGTTATGTACGATCCCCCTAACCCTCTATACCTTTTGGCTGTTGTAGTTGCTCAGCAAGTGTAACTTAATTTTATATGAATGAATTGAATCATCCAGTCGAGTATTAGTGGGTACGTGCTGGAGCAATATGAATCTCCCCTGGCTGCCTTCCTCAAACATAGAGGCATATGGGCTTACGACCCTTCACGGCTCGGGGAAAAAGTAGTACAAAATCTCTCCAGGAGGAGGAAAAAATGAGCAAGAGAAAAGAGTGATGGAAGAGAAAGAAGAAGTGAAAGACATTTCATGCCTTGATTGGATTCTTTAGAAACCACGGAGCACGGCAGGCAGGCAAACCAAGGAGCTTCAATACAAACACAGAAAGAAAGAGCTAAACTAAGCACAATTTTGTCTTTCTTCTTTTTTTTTCTCTCTCTTCTTCATCTCACTTCTCCATTCTTCCCCGGACTGTTATAAGTTTCTATTTTGCCACTAGCAACTCACCCAGTACATATGTTCATTATGTTGAGTCAGTGTACGCTCTCGAGTCTCTCCAGCCCTCCCTGATCAGTGGGCTGGGTGAGTAAACTCCAGTTTTTATTTTCTTACTCGTTGTACATATTAGTGTAATGTTGAGCTATTACTGGGAGCAAGTGTAGCTTGTTCCAGAATTTTATTGAACACATCCCCCGCAATAAGTGTGGGGGTAAATAGTCCGCTAAAATCCTCTCTCCTTCACACCAACTTCCTTGGAGTGAGTTAGGAGGGGGGAATTCTTCTATGTATGTGGTTGATGGAATCCTTCAAAAATAGAGCAGATCCGATATTTTCCTTCTGCTCGGAGATAACTGGAAAAATGTATGTAGGTGTCATGCGTGTCCATCTGTATATATCCTAGTGGGACGTGACTCCTTCCAATAATCTCGATCCCTATAGTAAAAAAATGTTTGTTCAAAGTATAGATACACAAAGTAAGTGTGCCTTTGTAATCCTCCAAATTTGACATTCTTGATTGCATTTGTGATACATGAATATCTCCAGGTACAAATCTACTACTGTGAGTGAGGGAATGTAATAATACCAAGACTGGGATTTATGCCTTTGATCCAGAACATGCCCCACAATTAAAAATTGTAGTATCTCGTATGGACCCCACACCATAAGGGTAGGATTCTATACCAAAGTCAATCACTCCAGGAATTTTGATTTAAGAGATAAAACACATTCCAATAGTTCCCGTAATATTCAATAAATAAAGCATCACTCAATTGTCTGGAGCATTTACAAAATTATGATTCAACTTTAGGAAATCAAATTATTGCTAGTTGATAGAGTATCCATCTCTGTTTGGAAGAGTTTCCGTGGGGGACAAAGCCATATGTTTTCTTTGCTTTTATGTCCATTAGTACAGTATAGCAAGAATCTGAAGGAATAAAAAAAACAAATGAAACCACACAAATTGTGGTGGGATGTTGAAATAAAGAAACTCCTGTGTACACCGACATTCCTCAACAATCGTATAATGGTACATTTCAATTTCCCCTTGAAATGGAAATTTCATTTGGGAACTTTACTTTGGCCCTGCCCGACGCTTTCCCTCTCTCTATTCATTGCATTGTTTCATATCAATAAAAGACCATTTTTTCTACTGACGGCTCTGGGCCTATAAGGATTTATGAATATCAAAACATGAGAGAATTTTCTCCATGGGGAAAGACCAAAGTCAAAAGAATAGGGAAAGTTTTCAAGTATTGAATTCCATCTCAAAAAGTCAACTTAAATGACAAAAGAGTGAGTCGAAGATATTTTTAAACAATAAAAGATTTAAGGAACACTCCCCCTCCCTCCCATAACTTCCAGCACAAAGGGTTCAAAGGAATCAACTCAAACAATGCGAACAATTGTGGTGGAGTTCTCAGTATTACAAAACGATCTTGTAATGGGGAAAGAGGCTGAGCTGATGCAATCGACATCAAATAATTAAAACTATGGAATTAAAACGGGCTGGAACAATGGCCATCAACATTTTCCTATTGGTCCAATCGAATTTATTACGTAAGCCCTTCAAGAGCTCCGTACCCTCCACCAAATTGCTGATTTCGAAATCATCCTGTCCGACTTATGTGAAATAATAATGATGCCTTGTAGATACATATGTATGAACGTATGTGCAGATATACGTGTGCTCATCACTGATTGTAATAATAGGGGACAGGGAGAGACCCTGTACAAGTAGTACTTTTTCCCTCGTAGCCATCCATCTTTAATCCTGTAGAAGTACAAGTACATCCAAAACTTAAGACGACAACACGTAACAAGCTATCCACTTTCAGAAAATTGAAGCCCGAGAGGATTAAGGGAAAAGCTTTTAAAATGACTGGGTCTGTGGTTGTCTCCCAGTTCCGTAGGAATTTTTTTTTCCGTGTGCGACAAAAATACTACTGAGAAAAGAAATACTAGAACAATGTCATATCAGAGGGGCTGGAGAGTCGTATCTGTAACTGCTAGCTCGGAGAATGTAGGTTACGAATGTGTCTGTGTGAATGCTCCTGCGAGCAAAAATGTCGCCTTGTGAAATTTTTTTTTTCCTAAAGGAAAAAGGACTAGAGCTTTCCCAGTAAATAGATCCAACTTGTATTTCTGTGTAAATGTAAAAATAAAACCAGTGGTGAGATACTCTCACTCTCAAGGATTCTAATCTTACAAGCTCAAGGAGTTGAGCCTTTCAAGGCTATCCAGCATTTTGACACAACACATTAATCTTGTGTGATCTGACTTGAAATGTAACTGTTACATTTAGTTTTGAGCAGATCTCACTAAGGGGTTTGAGTAACACCGGATAGTAACTAATGAAATGAATTGTGTGTGTGTAGTTACCAATTGGTACATATGGTATTTAGCCTTGTGTTGTGGATGAATCCCGTGGGAATCTAAAATGATATAAATAAATGATACAGGTTATTTTTATGGAGAAAGTAAATGCTCCAATGCACTTGAAAATATTGCTGTGTATAGTATTTAAATTTAGGGAAGAGGGTTGACAGCTTCGTACTATTTTAAACCAGGTCGAAGTTTATTCACCTCGTTGTTTTCATTTGTATTTACAGTTCGTCCTCTGGAGGTTACTCTACTTGGGAGCAATCAACCTGTTTCAGCTCGACAGGAGATTGAGATCGTTTGTCAAAGTGTCGGCTCCAGACCACCAGCTGAAATCAACTGGTACAAGGATGGACAACATCTGAAAGAGACGAGTGTCGAGGTAATCTATTCTCTCTGATGCTGATTGCTGTAATTTTTTTACATGCAAAAAATTTGCCTTTTCTAAATGAGGAGAATTTTCCTACGAGTCCCATTCCAACTCCCAGCCCTTTACTTTCACTCCAGGCGTCCTTCAGCTTTATGCCCCTCTTAACTTTAGACAGATTGACTCCTGTGACTGACTCGACATTTTTTACTGCCTACACATAATTACTGCAACTTACTTTTTACTACCACTTTATTCTCTACCTATGTATGTATATGACTTTTATATATGTAATTACATACATGGGGTATTTCCCTCCTGTCATGTCATACTCCCTGCAACATGATACACAAGGTGTTTTCTCCCTGACTGTCACTGCCGGAACTTTCTCCTAGATTCTACTTATTTTCCAAAAAAAAATATTTTCCCTTGGAAAGTGTCAACTTTGAAAACTTTTTATTTCCCTACTTCTGTCTTCCTCACTGTGTCATTTCTTCCCTATACTATTTCCTTAGTGGGCCATGCCATGTAGAGGGGAGAGAGAGAGAGAGAGAGAGAGAGAGGGGAAAGTAAAAGAAATGAACAGACTTTAAGCTCTAAAGCCGAGACCTGTCCGAGGAAACGGCAGGCTGTCAATGTCAGAGATGTGATTTGAATTGGTTTTGATTTGTTGGAAACGCAGGTGTCACCAATGGGTAACGTGTCGACTTCCCTCCTGAAATTGACCCCAAGAGTTGGTGACCATGGGAAAAATTTAGTATGCCGAGCAGAAAATCCTCGTTTGGAAGGAAGTGCCATCGAGGACTCGTGGAAATTAGCCGTCTTCTGTGAGTATCATCGATTTTTTCTTTACCTCCCATCTCCTTCCTTCATATTATGTTTCCCTGCATTTTCTCCTCAAGAGAGGCTGATGAGACTTTGATGACATTTTTCCAATCCACTCCCACTCTATACTAAGTGCATACGTATGTACTCACATATCCATCTGCAGAAATTGAGGGTTCAAAGCTCGTAGCTCAGAAACACTCCAAATAGAGATACTTTACATGGGAGGAATGATTCAACTATACTATTTACTATATGTATGTAGCTCCCTGCCAAATGAAGGCATGGGCTGGGACATTGTATGTACGCATCAAAGTAATGACGGTTATGTATCTACACATATGTATGTAATTAGCTATAGCTTATAGGCTCACGCACCTCAGTATAATAACTGGACAGAGTCTGTCTGGGAAGGAGACAGAAGACCGACGGGGTTTACTCTCTTTTCGGATAATTTCAACGCAACAAAAGCATGTTCAAGGGCTTAAACAGTGCAATTTTTCAAAGTCTTGTAGAATGTATGAATGAGAGTATTGGAAATAGTGTGTTGCCAAATGCTGTCAAAACAAACGTGAATTCATTTTTTCCATGTGCACTGCACAATAATGCAAGCCTATCCATCATTTTATCCTGTCACCTTTAACCATTTCTCAAAGGATAAGAAAGACATGGCTTCACTAACGTCACATTTTTCAGCCCATATACTCTGGAGTGAGAAACCCTCTGGGGTCATGGAGAGTGTCATACTGAGGATTTTTCAATATAAGTTAGGATACCTTATTTAACTCAATGGCTCCAGGCCGGGGGAAACTGTGCCAATCTTCTTGGAAATATAAATCATTGGGTTTTCAAACTGATCATTGCGCTTTTATCCTTCAAACTTGTGAGTGAGAGTGAGTGAGGGGCGGTGGATGTAGGTCTCTCTCAATTGAGGACCCATTTTTCCTACTGGAACTTGCGGCAATTTCTCCAACCATCCTCCTCTCTCCCTCCTTGGACAACCTCACAAACAACTGTATCTATCTATATATGGATGGAGAAGATTCTGAACAACAAGGATCCATGTTTTTTGAGAGTATGTGAACACAATTTTTAAAAGTGACAATTCCTTTTTACATTCTCTCTCCTGAAACTTGGGAGGGGAGAAGGAGAGGAGGCTTATCACACGTGATTATTCCGCTTGCTATTTTCTCCCATAGCGTGAGAACCCTACGGTAGATGAACACGCTCAATGAAAATGATTCATGGGATGGAAAAAATAGTGTAAAAAAGCCGCATGGGCATGAAGAATGAAGGTTTTTTTCTTTCTCTTCGTAAAATTCCTCTTTGAATTGCTTTGAACCTATCACTACGCCATGTCATGTCTCACGTACTTCTGGATTATCTCTTTGTGTAGGGATTCAAGCTTAAGCCTCCGGAATGGTGGAATCATCATGAAAACAATATTTCCAGGGCCTTCACAGGCTTATTTGCAATATCAGTAGTTTCCAGTATTATGAGAGGCACATACTCGACTGTGACTACAGTCGAAATGAGAAACTTGACAGAGACCCAGGGCTCTTGGAATTACATATATCTATGTATATCTAATTATATATATATAGTTAAAAGCGTCATTAAAATTGCAGAGGGAAAGTTAAGGATCAAGCATGACTGGTCACGGAGCTGAGAACAGTACAGAGAAAGTTTTATGTCATAATTTGTCATGACCATTCCCTCCTCCAATCCGAGCTTTCAATTACTCCTTTATGTCCAGAGCTTTAATGATTCGAGCAGTTTAATAGTTTGGCACGGGATCTTGTAATTGTCTCCAGTTGGTATTTAGACAATTGTTCCCCGTAAAGTTAAGAGCTACAGGACGGTTTGTAGTTTTCAAAGGTAATTTAGCTTTAGCTCATAATCTCATAAGAGCCTTGTATCTACTCACTTCCTGGTTTAATGTCAGGCCGAAGATTTGCTCACTGTACACAATGTCCGGGGAGTATGTATCTACATAAGGTACTGCTAGGGGTGTACAGGTCCATAGAACTTGTATCAACTCACATGAGTCCAGCATGCATGGACATATGTAGATATGTACATACATAATAATCACATGAAAGAACGGAGTTCGGGTTGAGCTCTAGCACATGGTGTAGTGAAAGCATTTGGGGAAAACTAAAATAACTACATGTAGTATCTATATATGCTTGTAATAATGTATCTATATATATACAGTATAGCTTATAATGGATAATTGGGACCAGTACAGCTTGGAGCTCTATACGGACTTCGAGGCATTCAGCGGGATTTGCCTCGCTTCATGCCTGAGTGGTTAGGCGGATGGATTTAGTTTTAATTGTGCCCAATGCTGCGATGAATTTTATGTAGCAGAAGTCCGATTAAGTACGGAAATTCCGCTACTGTCGTTTTGTTGCCATCTTCGACTTTCCTGAATGAATGAGATGTAATTGACGAACACACAATTGCCGTATAATTCATCAAGTCTCGTAAAATTTGAACGCCCGTGTGTGTGAGTGCGTAAATACAAGTGTGTGTAGTCAGAGTTGTAGCCCAAATGTTTACGAGGGTGAAATATTACACTCATGTATCTATGTACATGTCTCAATCCGTATATGTATGTACACATCTACACCCACACCTACATCTCCATAGGTATGTGTGCATAATGGAAAAATCTAAATCCACTGTAATAGAGAGACTCTAGTATTTCCTAGCTCAAGCCCTAAGTTTCAGATTACAGCACCTGCAGAACACATAAAGCACTCAGCTCGAGCCTGAACACATTTGGAACTCTAGGGAAGGCAAGCTTGATGATTTGTTGAGTACATGGACACAAACACATGAGTGGGATCTCCATGCATGTACATATGTTACAATTACTGTAAACCAAAGTTGAGTTCAGGGACCCAGAGGGAAACAAAGGATTTCCAGGAAATATTTGAGAATTAATTTACTAAAGATGCAAACTTGGAGGGCATACATACAGTAGTAGGGCTTCTGTCGTAAATTAATAAAATACGACGGAGGAACGAGTGAGCACAGAGCTTCCTTTATTTATCCCCGTACATTTTTTTTGTATATTCATGCGTCTGGAAATGTACCTACACATAACTCCAATGAAATAAAGTAGAGACTACACAGCAGTTTAGTGACTCTATATTAATAAGAGTATAGAATGTGTTGTCATATGTATGTACGTACCTGTGTTTGTACCTACACATGGATAACATAGGAACATACATAGACGCATTCTGGAAGAATGGCAGGAACGTACAGTGTCAATTCCTAGCACAACACACAGTGTCCCCTCCCAGATTACTTCCTGAGGATAAAGATGTGAAAATAGGAGAAAGTTGACAAGTGAGACGGTTAAGAGGTAATGCAAACAGAGTGTATTAAAAATGTTTCCATTCCCGGTCGCCCAGTCTTAATCAAGTTACACCATCAAAAAATTTTTTGTATCTAGTAGAAAAAATACAAGGACGGGGTTAGGGACGGTGGGGGGGGGGGTTGCTCCGAAACTTATTTAACTTTGAGGGAGCGGGGAAGAATAGAAGGGAAAAAAATATCGAGGGAGGCACGTGTACATCCAAGCTTCCCCAACATTGGTTATCTAGATTCCAACTCCGTTTGCCCTGTGTACACATGAGTATTTCTGGAATTCCCTCCGGAATAAAAATGTACTTGCAGTAAAGGTAAAGAAAGGCGTGAAGTGAGCTCTGACTTATCTTGAAGTTGCCTTTGCGATTACCGTTGACTTTCCTCTTACACTTTCCTCCTGGTATTGTGTGGTGTGATCCAAAATGAATCGAGTTTTGAAGCGGGAGGGAAAAAACAGAGGAGAAAGTGTCGGGTCTGTTAGGATTATGAGAGAGAGAGAGAGAGAGAGAGAGAGAGAGAGAGAGAGAGAGAGAGAGAGAGAGAGAGAGAGTATGAAATAGAAGAAATGGAAGACGAGCGGAGGAACGATCTTAAGTAAGGAATTGGATGAGTAGGTGGGCCACTTTTGGTTGGGATTTTCATGTCGCCCAAGACGAGGAAGCCTTTGAATGAATCGGTATTTTTTTCCTATTTCTCTACATTTTTTTCTCATCTTCATTTTTTTCTTGGGGACTCTCCAATGTAGTTCTTCTCTTCCTCCGAGTTCCACTGTATACACGAAACTAGCTTCTTGGTAGCCCATAGCTGAAAAATACTACTCGGGGAGGCGGGAAAGTGGATCCTTTTTGCAAAATATTATTTTCCGCACCATAAATCACACACACAAAAGTGAAGTTTATTTGTCTGAAAGGCTCGTCTGAATATGTCATTTTATCGAGTTTTATTCCGACGCTTTCTCCTTGACTTGCTCTTTCCCTCGTACTCTTCATGTACACACATATCCACCCCGGCCGAACAGCAGAGACGCTCCAGCTCTGCGGTGTACTCCAAAAACCCTAATGCGTTTTCACACATGTCTCGCACAGAGTGATACTTTCCACACAGACCATAATCGTAAACTGAATAAATATTAGACACACTTGAGATTTATTATTGTCTCAGGATTCCATCGATGTCGTGTACATCCCATAGGCTCAAGCCTAAAACCCTCAGCCTCTGGGGATGAGACCGTGCATGGGTAATAAGGAGTCTATGGTCTGCATGTGGAATCCCGAATATTATTCCATATTATATAAATCCTCTGCAATTGCTACCTTTCAAGAGCTCTGTAAATAATGTGGTGGAAACCAACGTTTTATTAACTGATCTTCGCTTGAATTTTTTTTTCAACCCATATGAAGCTCCCGACTATACTGCTCTTGTCATCACTCCCTCAAATTGATTTTCTCATTTCTTTTCACTCATTTCCTCTAGCCTCCAATCCCTTTCATTACTCGGGTTCCATTTCAAGGTTCACGTTTCAAGTGAGCCCTGGAATCCGCACATCAGCATTTGTATGCCAAAGCTCAAAATTTATGGTACTTGTAAATACTTAATCTTATTACGGTGGGGCGAGAGGTTTTAAAGATGTCAGGGCGTAGCAGCAACTGTTCTTCAAAACTCACGGAAATTTCAAACAAAATTATTTTTAAAATATTCACTCCAAATTTTAATTTCAAAAATAAAACTGTGGCTAATTTTTTATAACTCTATAGGCATGAGAGTAAATAAAAATTTAATATTAGTTTGCACTTCATTTAGATGCTCATAAATAAATGTAATTATGTACATACGTATAGATACTCACATGTAGCTAATCGACAGTCCTATTGCGACTTTCTCCCGTCCTCCAGAAAGTTAGCGTGTAGTTTAAGAAAAATGTAAGGGTCATTACAGCCCTCGTATTTTTTTCCATTTGAAGCAAGCGTCTACGAGGCAATATTTTTTCGAGAATGTTTCCGGTTGGAGTATAATCTGTTTTCAAATTACATTTGGAAATGTTGGGGCAACCTCTTAGTATTTGTCATCGAAGTCAGTGGGTGGTGTAACTGTAATAGAGCAATGCATTAACTCCGTCAGTGCTACAATATCTGATTTACTTCGGGCTCTGCCGAGCCCCAGATGAATTTCTAAGACCTTTTGCTATTCCATTCGGAATGTTCCATAGTTATGAGCTTGCGTAACCCTATAGTGTTTAGAGTGAGTATAATGTCCTTGTATCTGTATACATACGGCTCCTACATCCGTAAGGCATCTATAAGGAGAGCACTCCGAAGAGACGGGGATTCCGTCCTACTTTAATATTCCATATAAATGTAGTTACCCTTATTATTAAGTTACCGAAATCAAGAGCTTTATTATCCAGCCTGGCAAGGCATATCCTGCTTACGAGTATTGCTTTGGAAATCATTTTCTTTTAGACCAGGCTCACATTTCCTGGAAATTCTCCGACTGCTCAGTCAGTCTGAATATTATCAAAGAAAATAAATAACCAAGGTCAAACCAGTGAGAAGCAACATTGTAGTTTGGAGTCCGCTGTTCCAATTTTTCATCCACCATGTCCATTCAACCAATGTCTTGTTAGGATCACATTACACCAGAATAGGACATTGGTGGGATACGGAGCTTGGGAGAAAGCGATAAAACCCGAATAAGGAATTCCAAATGAGTTATTATAGCAGAGGGTGAAATAGTATACAGAGTGTCCCTTCTTCATATATTTCCTCAATGAGACTTCCACCTATAAATCTTACCCGCCAAATATTACCCCATGATTTATACCAGTTTGATTGTAATCAATACATTTATACATATGTACTCGACGTGTCTAATAACAACCCATTATTCTATTTTCAGTTATCCCAATATTGAATCTGGCTCTGGGGTCTAATCTGGACCCGGAAAATATACGAGAAGGTGGGGATGTCTACTTTGAATGTATGATCCATGCTAATCCCTGGGTCTACAAAGTCGTCTGGCTTCATAATGTAAGTTGTGGTATTTCCTATTTGAATTTTGTATTCATATTTTGACTTCAAATTGCTTCGCTCCGTAGATTTATGTAAAAGATCTTATTTTTATTGCCACAATTATTATTTAGCTTCATTGTTTGTCTCAGTTACTATTAATTTAAGAAATTTGTCATGCTTAGATATATGTACCTGCACGGAAGGAAATGTAAAGAAAAATTTTCTAACTTCAGGCCGAAGTTCTCCCCACGAGTGACATTCTCTCCAAAATAGGTTAACGTTCTAGCTTAGCAAGGAAAATCGAAACTTCCTTCGAAATTGTACCAGTAGATATTGGAGCGTCTGTCCTATTTTAATATGATTGCCCGATCCATATACAAGCTATAAGGAATAGTAGGGCACGTGCCCATGAGATACGGATTACGTGGGTATTCCTCCAAGTAATACATATCTATTAGCAATATACACATACTCCCTCATCCGACAAAGTTAATAGTAAGAGCTTAAAGTCATATTGAGTCTCTCGTCGCAGGACAAGACGACAGAAATAATACATTTTGGAAATTCAGTAAATTTTTATTCAAGTTGAAAGATTTTGCTAGACTGCGAAAACATGAAGTACTTACCATTAGGCTAATATCAGGGAGAATGTCTGCATGGGAATGTGTAAAGCAGGAGTCGACAAGGGACCGAATAATATGGAAATCAATTTCGAGAGTAGGAAAACTGATTCAAAGAAATGGTTTCAAAATGCTTCATTTTTTCTGATTACCCAATCCCTTTGTACGATGAAAGAATTTTATTCCTGGGTTCTCCGTAGTCTTTTTTTCCCAGGTTGGGGATTTTTTATGGGAGGAATATTACCCGGACGGTCTCATATGTACGGCTCCGTAATGTACTGGCTTAATCAAAGAGTGTCTATATGGAGGGATACTGAGCATATGTACCTGGGAGCTCGGAGTCACTGAGGTAGAGCACAGGGAGGACTGCCTGTAGCTATATAGTTATATGGTTTTATCTTGTCTCTTATCTTAATTCATTTTGTTGAGTCATGCTTCTTTTTTTTGGGCTCTCTTTCTCTGTGGGTTATTTTTGTGCAAATAATAGGAATAACGTTCGTAGCTCTCCTGTCAACTTGGAAGATGCTCTATTGCTGCGTCTTCTACTCGTACCATCAATGCGTCTCCGCCTTGGTAGATTAGATTGGGACAATTTTAAAGTTCCCCTTAGCCTCTGGAGTTAAATCAGATGGTCCAACTATGTCTCAAATAAAGATTGAAGGGAAGGGAAAGATTTGCTTCCAATGTAGAATAAAGGCTACTATCCTTAAACAATTTCATTGGTATAGTTAGTTGAGCATCTTCCCTCACTGCATCTTTGTCAAGCGGGTTTTCAATTTCGTCTGAGACCATAAAATTCCACCAAATAGGTTTAAATTTAAATAATGCAATCTCCAACTTTCCACGTCAAGTATCACAAGCCAATATAGTTTCCCTCCGTTTGATATTCTATTATTAAATATCTACTTTTCATTGTTATGTCCCTTTCGCAGGTACGCCGCATGCTAATATTATAGCATTATCTATAAACATATGTAGACTATGTATGTGAGGAGCTCTGCATACAATTATTAAGTGAGGCTATGCAGTATGCAGTCATAGTCTCGTCTTTGAGCTGAAGATGTTTGCATATCTTCCCACTGTATGCTACCCCCTATGTTTCATGTATTATTATTGTTGACTTACTAAACAAAATTTCCTTGGGATTTTGCTCTCGGAATAAAAAATGAGTGGGTTTTTATTTAATTCCCTACTTGCGTATCTATGTAGATATATCAACCATGGTGTATGTAGTACTGATTGTATGGAGGGTTGGGAAGTTTGTAACTATTACATGCATAGGCGTACAAAATAGAATCCACATTTTGATATTTGATTTGAAAAGTGGGGTTGATAATATTCCCTATGATATATTAGCCTGGAAAGCACATGATGGGATAAATAGGAGGAGGAGGAGGAGACAGGAAAAACCAAAGCCATATTATGACACATGGCTTGGCCCATGGTAGAAAAATGTGTGAAGGGCTTTTAAATTCCAGAAATGACTTGACTCCTTGAGTGTATTGAGCTGTGCTTAGAGTCTGAAACGGTGGAAATTGTCACACCCATTTGTCATGTTACTTTCAATGTTTTGCCAGCCCATAAATCTTACGTTCATTTTGTTTATACCGCTCACAGCCCCTCAACTCTCGTACATAAGAGGACACACTCCCAGCCTTAAACGATTCTACTCGAATAGCAGGCGGATCAGCATTCACGGGAAGCATAAAAACCAAGTTTACGGAGGTCTAAAACTAAATCTACACTTTTGATAGGTGACAATGGTATATGTTAGTGGATTGTACAAAAATCTACAGGGATCTGGTCTCACGTGGTAAATACAAACCTATATCGGACGGACCAGGTTGTATTGATACACAGTTAGATTTTTTTTTTTTGAGAACATGAGGCGAGGCTAATATGAAACGTTGGGAAAAGTAAGGGAAGGTGGTTATTCGGAGGAAAAAGCTGGGGTAATAATAGTAAGAAAACACGAGTCAAGTAATAGCGAGTTTCCATTTTCTTAAATTGACATTGTGACCAAGAAAGCGGGAAGTCTTCGGTGATCAAAGAATACTGATATAGCGCTCCTGTAATGGTAGACAGCCATCTCGCATACTTTTCTACTTGGGAGGGATATGTAGCTACACCTATGTATATGCTATAGGTAGCTACACTCATAGGTATATACATATAGCCTGAATACAATTTTTGAGTCAGTGGGCATACACACTGCTGTTGCTGGGAGAGAGGATGACGACCATAGCGATGACTCTCCCGAAACGAGCCTGAATGACTGTTAGCCATATATCAGTGGGTTGATTGTGTCAAGTAACTGTAATGTACAAATGTGTACTGCCGCAGCTGAGTGTGTGACTGGAAAGTCGAGTTAAGTAGCTTGGAAGTGAAAGTGCCATGCCAGGACTGCACTTACTTTAACCAGAGATGATATTAGCCATCATTGAATCTGACAAGAAGCATAAGTCCTTGCTCCTCCTGAATTTTTACCTTGTCACTTTCCCCATCACTTCCAAACTTCTATAATTCTCCAAGTAAATTCTCACTTAATACTGTCTTCAGGACTGGCCCTTCCCAGAACCGACTACTAGTATGTACCCCACACTCTGGAAACAGTAGATTGTCTACTACAATGCTCCACTTGAGAAACTTGGGTGAAATCATGCTTCAACTTTCATCTACAACTAACCTTACATTACTCCAAATGGCATGTCTGCAGATATTATCAAAAGAGAGAAGACACTCTGTTTTTATGATTCCAGTGCATTTGTAAAACCCTAACTGATGAAATGCATTAGAGCCGGAATCCAAGGGCTAAGTACCACTCCACTCCAGGAGATGTTGTCGGGTCCAGCATATGAGAAAAACATTTATTAATATCTGTATTATGTACAACACACCCTTGTGTACTAATAGACGAGAGATGAATTTACATATCTACACCTGCTCAAATCCAGCTAGTAAGTATGGGAGGCTTCTAGTACAATAGGGATGATGGGGCAAGAGTACTTGCCTTTGAACAGTTGGAGTCCCAGCAATGTATCCATGTACGTACATAGGTACAAATACGTGGATGTATTAGTATTCGTAGTAGCGGTTGAGACGTAAGTTTGTGATTTACAATGTATATGTAGATATTTGTTTATCTACATAATAAATACTTACACATTGGCATCTCAACTGGGTGTGCTATGGAAGGGGTAGGGAAAATAGAACATTAGTTTTTATATAAGGGGTTTTGGAGGAAGCTGGAGAGTTTGTTTGTGAAGCAAGAAAGATCTGGATTGCGTGTCACGGTCCAATGACCAGGATTTTGAGAAAACATGCTTCCGTCCAGGTTGTTTTTGCAATGCAGGACAGAATACATAAACTAGCCGGATTGAGGGTGTAGGACACGACATGACAGTTTTTGCATGTCAGGACCAAATGCTTCGTCATCATCATTTTTGTTCCGTGGGTCGTCAAATTTCCCCGTAAAATATGTGTTGTACGCACAATGAAAGTCTATTCTAAAGCTTTGGCTCCGTAAGTAGCTTGTTTGTCCATTCCTGAGCTCACGCAATCCCCTCGATTCATTCAGTTGTTATATCAAGCCTGAAACCCGAACCTGGAGCACATCTATAATGCAAAAAATGGTTAGCGCCCTGCCTCTCCAAATGCGATGGACTGATGAGCTCTATAGTCAGGGGGCAGTATTACCTTGTCAGCTGCGGCAACGACCCAACTTTTCGATTGCCTGGAAGTGTGAAATTATCTTTTGTTCTGCTCTATTATCTATTCCGGCAAGAGCTCCCTTTAATTTGACCGATTGGGACTTCCACCATAAGTTGATGTCTTTCCGAATTTTACTTCACCAAATTTGTTTTCCAAAAAACGTTCCTGCCCCCAATTCTTCCTTACAATTGGGGGCAGGAACTAAAACAGAATTTGTCATTTAAATAATGCATCAAAGCCTTGCTTTTTTTACACTAGTGTGTCTATTTCTACTTGCTAGTGAGAAAGGACAGAATGATGATTTGTAATAGGAATTTTTGCTTTTATATTTGTGGTTCCAAATATTTAGCATTTAATTTGTCGGTCATTATTTATTTGTCAATAATTGACGCTTGCAGAGTTGCATGACTGGATCAAGTTTGCAAGTAATTTACTAAAAACCATAATTATCTGTTGTTTATTTTTTAGGGTGTGGTGGTCCAACATAATGCTTCAGCGGGAATAATTATGTCCAACCAGAGCCTTGTGCTCCAGAGGGTCAAGAGATCTTCAGCTGGTGAATATATATGTACAGCCACAAACATTGAGGGAGAAGGCCGGTCAAACCCTGTTGAGCTTAACGTTATGTGTAAGTGCACTTGGATTCACATATGTATATAATTCAAAATATATGCATTTTATATAATTTATTCAAAATGTCTTCACCTTATAATGAGATTTCTCACAAACTAAAAAAATTAAGCGCAGCTGTAAATTTGTAATGAAGATTTTCCCTACCCTTTTCTAATTTCGTATCCATTATTATTTTATAATATATTTTTGAGATAATTCCGTAAAAGGAATAAATTCACAGACGACTTTATCCCAATAAATTCGCCGAATGTCCTCAGGATCAAATAAAATTAAAGTTCCTTCCTCCCCAGTCTATTTCTGATTCTCTTTGAATAATGAGTGTTGAGAAGTAAAAGGCCGGATCTTTTTAGAGCTTTTTTTTTTAGCTTAAATTGATAGTTGAGACTTAGCGTTCCATATTACGTCCAATTATTACGAAAGTGAAAATATATGTGAAATTCCCCAGTAACTGGGGAACAATACTGAAATGTAACACTTCCTTTCCCGACCTTGTCCAAGGATTTCCAATGGCATACATAGTTTGTTCTAAATTCCTACAGTAGTCCTAAAATAAGTCCTAATCTCTAATGTTGAAAGAGTTGAGCACAGAGTGAAGATAGAGTGAAAACAACTGGAACATAAATTATTAAAAACTAAAATTGCTAAATGGTACAGACGGTGCATGGGGACATCCGGGAACTGGTATTTCACTGTAGTGGTACATATATGCATAAGTAATTGTGTATCTCCATTTATGACCAAGCAGTTGTTTGAGCTGGGGATGACAGCACTGTCATGGAACTTCATAGTGCAGGGAAAATAAAAGCTTTCTTTGTGTTGCAGTTAAACCCGTGTGCAAAGTAGAGCAGAAGAGAATATTCGGTGTAGCCAAAGGAGAGCAAGTGGAGATTGAATGCAAAGTAGATTCCCATCCTGAGGCTGATAATTTTAAGTGGGCTTTCAACAACAGTGCAGACACAATCGATGTCCCACAGGTATGTTGCAATTAAAGTTACATCAAAATACGTTTGTTCAGTGAAAGTACCCGTACTTCACATTTATATGGCTGACATGGATAATTTAATATGTGCTTGGTTTCCAGTGATGATTGTAATAAAGTCATAGTAACACTTTCTTTCTCTCTGTACTTCCCTTTCCAGACAAGATTTTCAACGGTAAATACAGCCAAAGTGGCATCCTCCAGTGTACTCACTTACATCCCAATGACTGAACTTGATTATGGCTCTGTCATATGTTGGGGAACCAATTCCATTGGTCAACAAGTAGAGCCTTGTGTCTTCCACATAATGGCCGCTGGTAAATTGGATTTTTATAAAAAAAAATACATGAAGCTACAGAATCATAATCTATGGACGTTGACGATGATCCCGTCTGAAACTGAAGGGTCTATACAATATGCACGTTTCTATGCATGTACATACATATACATACATATGTATCTATATCTATATATAATATAAATACGTCCATCTATAGTAACCTGTAATCATTTATGTAATCATATAACAGTTATAACGATCTTTTCATTTTGTTTTCTTGCAGGGAAACCGGATCCGCCATTCAATTGTTCAGTCCAGAACATTACATCCGAGTCCTTAGAGATTGATTGTATAGAAGGATTTGATTGGGGGCTTCCACAACTGTTTTATGTGGAAATTGCCGATGCCGGAAGTCATCGTCTTGTATCCAACTTATCATCCCCAATCCCATTCTTTATTGTTAGTAATTTAAGACCTGGCCAGAGCGTACGTCTATTTATTTATGCGGCCAACCGGAAAGGAACTTCGGACAAGATTATACTCGAGGGGCAGACCATCCAGGAAGCAGAGAAGCGTACCGGTAATATTTTCCATGCCCTAAGGAGCCTAGTTATACATATGTACATACTGTGTGTATCCCTTGTCATGGCTATTTTTATGACCATGACATCCTCTCACTTTCTGCTATCTCTCTAAAAATAATCATTATCGATTTTTAAACTGTCTGTAAATCTATGTATCTATCAAACTGCTTTCTCAGTAAAAATATGAGAGTGGATGAAAATCCAATGTCTACAAAAATTAATGGGATTTTTATCCTTTCACTCTAGCGGCCTCCCAAGTTGATTTCGAGTTAACACCCATTCTGGGGGTGTGCGTGGGTGTCGTTTGTGGACTATTGTTGGTGGCTTTTGGAATCATCCTCACCTTAAAATTTCGAAAAGACAGCAGAAATAACCCCGTACTCAAAGCAACTAAGACCGAGTATCGGGTGGAGGTCACTGAGGCAGAGGAGAAAAATCCCGACATTATTCCTAGCTCAAAAGGTAATCTATATAATTACCTCTGTGATGTTTTTAGCACATGTGAATGATACAACAATGTCAGCGTAGTTTGCAGATTGTTTATTTATGTCAACATCAATCTCGATAGTTCTCGAATTTACTTGTGGAAGACGAAAAACTAGAAAAAACCTTAAAAACTAGTTACGCGATCAAATGCTACCAATCAAATTAATTATAAATATAACAATTATTTTTTTGCAGAACCTGATTACTTTTACAATAAAGATGGAATCTTCAATGGGCCAAAGAGGAACGGAAGTATTACTGAAAATTTTCGCAACTGCACGTATTATAGTGATAAAGTAAGCGAAAACTTTGTAAGTGTGAATAAATCATTGACAAAATAATAATTATTACTATTTTATAAAAGATATTTGAAAGTAGCGACTTGATGATGGTGTGAGTTGACCTTGCTCCTACTATTTCTGTATATTTTGAGGGCTGTGCGTCTGAAATAGAAACTTTCTCTTGTTTGTTTTAGAGTAATTCTGAAATTACATACGCTGAGTTGTGCCTGGACAGCACGGGAAATCCAAATGGAAGTAATACACTACCAGGTCCTGGGGGGCCCGGATGGTCCACGGTAGACCGGAAAAGGCGGCGTAATCCAATGGAAGAGTCGTCTAGCCAAACAGTCATCTACGCGACAATCGACCATTGTCGACGGACAAATGGTGAGCCACCCGCACACAGTAATCTTCCACCTCACCAGCGTGAAATTGTTTCTGTGAGAACACCACTCCTCGTCAACTCTCAACAAGAAAGCTGTGTTTAATAAATTTAATACATTTTTGTAATGCATTTAAAAACGCTGTGACTCCAAAAACCGAACCATTCACTATGTAAGGGGAATCCATAGGTTTAAATGATATGATACATACATATATATAATTATATAATGACATGTTCATAGAAATGTAAATTTTAAATGTACAATAGGTGTCCTTCTGTAGGAAGTAAGAAGAGCTAAGAAATCAAAGTTTTATTCTACAAATTGTACTGTTTATTGATATTACTTTGAACAGTGTAAGTTAGTATGTATATATTTGCTGTAATGTTGCGTACTTTCCCTACAAAGTCGACTCCTCAAAGAAGCATTTATGTATGATATACTTATTGTCATTGTGATCGATAATTACTAGAGGAAGAATCTAACTCTTGTACCGCTGATAAATCTTTATACATTTTAATGTAAGATACAACTATTCTTGTATGTGTTATAGCCGAAGATGATTATTACTAATGAAATTAAGACTAGTCCTACGGAAAGGGCTGGATTCACTGATATGTAAATATTCAAGTTTTTCTTGATCATATATTATTCCTATTTAAATTAGAATGTACATGGCTATAAATTTATGGGAGGTGTAAGTAATAATAGGGAAAATCGTATTACAAGTGTGCAATTCAGTCCTACATGTATCTTTTTCATCGTGCAATGTCTCTTGATTTTTTTAATGAATGTTTGGTATCAGTCCGTGTATGTGTACCTACGTATGTATTTACAAGAGATACTAATTTGTGAGTTATCTTTATAATAGCAGTGTGTAAAAGTCTTAAAGCATGGGTCCTCGGTGATTACTGAATGTAAGGTGTGTACAGTCTGGCTGTTACTGTGTAAGTCGAGTATAAGATTTAAAGTATGTACCTATACGTGTATCTCGATATAAAAGTTGCCAAATAAAGCTACTGACCGCAAGATAATGCAAAATTCATTTTTTAAATAATTATAGACACACGTGAACAATTCAGACTTACAGCATCATAGAAAACAATTCCTACAATTCGTTTCCTAAGGGCACGAACAAACTGTCGAAACCACTGTTCTCAAACTACTGTAATTTCAAAGCCTAGATTTCTCAGTATTTAAATAGACACACAATTACAATTTTTATGTTTCCAGAAAATTATTGCTGAGTATATTGCATTTGCTACACGAGGTTTTACAAGGTATTTTCTATTTGGTTATTTTGCTCGTTGTACTTAGGCAGCTTGTTAACAGGACATCGTCAAAAATGTCCATGAATATTTTTTCCTGTGAACAATAACTTGCTCCACGTGCTTTCGGACCACTTGATAACTGTAGAAGCATATTTTTTGTGTTTAAACGGCTTAATTTGCAAACCGTTTGGTTTACTTGTACTACACTCCTACACACTCCTACACTCCTCACAATTTCAAGTAGTAATAATTGCAACTGTTAATCACAAATACAATTTCGATTCAATTTCATTTGATTCTAATCTGCAAGTTGTAAATTGAAATCATTTAAAATAAAAACGGTATTTAGTTGTTCAATCAATTTCAATTACAAATCAACTAGCAATTCAGGCATTATAATTGACAACTTCCACCAATTCAATTTCAAGTGGCTGTGATGTCAATAATTGAAGTAAATAGTTGACAACTAGTGAATATTAAAGAAAGCATGCGCGAAGGTGTTATCAAAGCGAGGAGATTACAAAAATGCCTACAACAAATGTCACCTCACCGTGTTGCATATTGGCTTATAATATAATAGCAAATACGATTCCAAGGATGAAATCGAACGGTATCGCCCTAAAAAATCTACAGATAGGAAAAATGACTTAGTGGAAACTTTTGCATTTATAAATACGGGAACAATGGTTTTTACTTTCGTAAACGTTTCATGCTTAAATACAATGTGTATTTACTTTGTCAAACTTTAGGAAAATCCTAATCTTTCCAGGATGGATCGAGACTTTCTGCGAGCTTCTGCTACTAATGCTGCTCTGCAATGTTTGTTTTCCACTGCGAATGAAATTTTGACCTCAAACAGGGTTTGCATACTTGTACGAACTGATAAAAAGTTAAACTAGAAAATCAATTTCAATTCAATTTCAATTCAATTAAATCTCAATTTCAAGTCAATTTCAATTTGCGGAAGTTTTAATAGTTGAAATTGGCAAACTTAACTATTGACGCTGCAACTTGATTAATAGAAACATTATTTGTCTAGAATTTGATTTTGAAATAAGCAATTACAATTTACCACTGCAAATTGAATTGAAAATTCAATTTCAATTACAAATTCAATTTCAACTAACTCAGGAAATTGAGTTGTGAGGAGCCCTAACTTGTACAGATGATGTATGATACTGTTCTTTGATATAGAAAGTTAGGGAAGTGTATCCCATAGAGTGCCGTATGGATGGAAACTTCCGCATGGTGGCGCAGTCGGAGAATTGAATCATGTCGAATGGATGTGTGGATATAAAGTATTACCATTTGTATTACTATGCTATTATTACTTCAAAATTAAACATTTAAAATCAAATATTGAACTGCAAATAATTTTCGTATGCATTAGGGCAATGTTTTATTAGAAACAGTAATGGATGGTACAGTATTGTTGCGTTACTATTGTCAACGACGATGTATTTAGGAAAACAACTTATTCAATTTTAGAAATATTAGAATTAAATAATGCGTTTATGACTTTATCATGAGCATGTATTGAAGGATAGCCTTAAGAATTGACTGCAACTGAGGAACTAACTACTCTAAAATAAAGTGAATCACTCTGGTTTTGGCATTCAAACTGACCGGAAGTATTTGTAATTACTCTTGGCCACAGTGCCCCACTCTGAGCTACACTCACCACCCCATTACTGTTTTCCCTCCTCTTACAAGGTGCGGTGTTCTTTCCCCATCCTGCTCCGGGAAGAAATAGTGATTTCACTAGCTGGCAACGTAATTTTTTTTATATACAATTTTATTATTATCCCTGATTACTCTATTTTGTGCCATTGAATTTTATTTCGGTGGTTTGGATCTGTGGTTTGCATTAACAGTGTACTGAGGTCGTACCAGAAATTTATATGGTTAGAGCTAACAGTTAACTCTTATTGCGTACCGGACCAGTACCCGAGACAATAATATTCACTCCCCCCACCACTACAATAATTAATTTGTTTTCTCTTTCTCCGTGGTTTGGTTTCTTGGTTTGGCCTTATAGCCGTACCAGATCCGTACCAAAAATTATACAGCGTACCCCGAAATATTTTGTGGTTGTGACTAGTGGTTTGACCTCAAAGTCGTACCCAGTCCGTACCACAACACCCAAACAAGAAACAAAGTGTACAATTAAGGGGAGATCCCTGCCCAAATTTTTCTTAAGTGTGAAAAACTTTAAACTAATTTTACAAAAGTGTTAAAATAGAACAAACCCCTGCTCAAATTTTTCTAAAAATAAATAAACTTAGAATTATTTTTCGAGTGGAAGTTGCGGAAGACTCCGACCCTCACTGTCAAGTATTATTAATGGTGTTTATTAGTATTATTACAAATTTACCCTGGCTAATACCACTACCCAAACTACCTATATCTAAACTTCACTGCACGACCTTCCACGATCTACAAGAATTACGATAACTTCTACATATCATACTTTGGACGAATTCACCAACGACCCACTACTACCAAATATTGACATTTGTGATCCGGAGGAACAAGAGTGGATGCACCGATATTAACATCAAAATGACAGCATTTTTACCAAACCAAATCTTTTCCAACATCCCAACATACAATGGAGAGACCTCCTGCTCAACATGGTTGGAAACCCTTAATGCAAGGTGTACTCACTTCAAATTAGCAGACAAGTGGAAATTAGAAAATATGAATTTGTTACTAACAGAAGAAGCACTACATTGGTGGATTTTCTCTAACTGAGAATTACTTGACAACCTATCAACTGCTAATAGTCAACTGAAATTTAAGGAGTTCGAAGAAAAATTAAAAGGCGCTTTCCCAGAAGTTGATGATCAGGCCCTCGCAGAAGCAGAAAACCTTTCAACAACTTTTGAAACAACAACTACCGGAAGACAATATGTTTACAAGAAATTAAGCATTTTCATGCGTATGAACCCCAATATGACTGAAGCACAAAAGCTAAAATATGTATACCTAGGATTACCCAATGATCTCCGCTGGAATATCAAAACGAAACTCGGATCTCGTGGTACTATAGCAGAATTTCAAGAACAACTAGAATTCGTCACAACAGAATTAAAGAATAATAGCATACAATTACAACAAGGACCATCTGCACATCCTATTGACATGACAAAGCTCTACCAAATTCCAAACCTACCCTCACTAGTGTCACAATCAATCAACACACAGTCTACCAAAAATCTCAGCCAACCACTCTTTCAACAAGAACCACGTTCAACTTGCGGATTTTGCAACACCAACACCCATACCCTACGACAATGCTTCTCATTCGACAACTGGCTAAGATCTAAACAACCAAACGACACATATACCACCAATTACAACCCACATCAAATCAATCATATCAATACTATATTCGATTCAAACAGTGGACAATACCCTTCAAGCCAGATTCAAGGCTGGCAATCGGAAAACTAAATAGCCTGGTGAAGAAGGGAAATCATCAGGCTAAGCAGTTAGTTAACACGGAAGCCTCCCACCGTATCAAAACATCGATAACATCTCAAACTCCGTTTATGAATTCTATTCACGTTAATCCAAAACCAATCCCACTAATGTCAATTGTATTTGATACTCCTCCCACTCCCCCACTAAAACGACTTCGCCCACCCCCAATGCTATCCCTCATTCCCAGAACGTTTTATAACTCCCCATATACCCCGGATTACCCCCGCTTCTTCCCATGACAAGGATCTGATCCACGACATCACCGATTTCATTCTACTACCAACCGAAGCATCGTTAACTCACGCTGTTCGAACACCCGACTACCCCTACCCTCTCTAGAAGATCTTCACCATCACACGATCAAAATTCATGTGCCACCCCACCCAAATTTCAGGGATAGTAAACCCATGAAGGGAATGATTAATCACTCCCCAATTCCCAATAATTCGTACAGTCCTTCCCAAATAAACAATTTCATGGAACTCAACAAACGTCAGAGATGTAATCACCAATGTAAATACCATCATCAGAAGAACTTCAATAAAAGACCAGACAACTATTCGAGAAAAATTCTCTAAAAACGAAGCCATTTCAATAATCGTTACCCAGAAGAAAGAAATGCCATTCCAATTTACCCCAAGAAAAATCGAAACCAACCAAACGTCTAGGGCGACATTGTCCCCGCTTCTAGAAAAAGAACCCCCGCCCTTAGGAAGAGATGGTGTTGCGTTACTATTGTCAACGACGATGTATTTAGGAAAACAACTTATTTCGGAAAACAACTTATTCAATTTTAGAAATATTAGAATTAAATAATGCGTTTATGACTTTATCATGAGCATGTATTGAAGGATAGCCTTAAGAATTGACTGCAACTGAGGAACTAACTACTCTAAAATAAAGTGAATCACTCTGGTTTTGGCATTCAAACTGACCGGAAGTATTTGTAATTACTCTTGGCCACAGTGCCCCACTCTGAGCTACACTCACCATCCCATTACTGTTTTCCCTCCTCTTACAGTATAGATGATTATAATGGACAATTGATTACGTTTTACAATAAAAAAATATTTATTTATAGCTAATTCAGCTTCACATTCTTTTTATCCAACTGGCTTGTTTAGAACTACTCAGAAGTTTGCCATTGTAAGTATCTGAATTTCATAAGAGGAATCCGTTGCTGTTCTTACTCCAAACTCATGCCGCATAGACTTATTAGTAGTTGCCTCACCACAGACGAGCCAATTATTTCCAGCCCGGCTACATCCAACTGTCGAACTGTCATAATAAGTCGTTTCGGTAGAATGCGGCCTGGTGCTGTACCTATGGAAGCAAATACTGCTATCGGTTGTATCTGCATGTAAAGGAAAGGTTAATGTACAAATTATATATAAATTGGTTATAGTCAAGTGCGAGATTAATAAAATTCACTCACAATATTATTATTCCATGATATGAATATAACATTCCACTACATGAGATATCCAGTAGTTTTAACATTCTGTCAATTCATTTAACCCATTTACTTTTGGAAGTATCCCCTTGTAAGATTGTTAGATCCCGAACTCCGTATTCTTCCTCTCAAGCGTTTCTTCTTCCAGGACATATTCAGTTGAAACTAAAATACTTCTACTAATACATTTCTTTCTACAAATTTTGTTTGATTACCTAACACACCATCAAATCACACTTAATGTGAATTTGAAGTCGGCCAAATTGCCTTAAATGTTCTAAGATAAATAGTTGTGGACTCCATGACGCTTCTTCAAGAAGACAAAAAACTTTGCTTTATAGACATGTAGATTCCAAGCTGGAAGCCTAATTAATAATTGTCTTTTGACAATGATAGTAGACAAGACAGATGGTAGAATTGTATTTAAAAAGACAGTTGGAAAAATTGTCTTGAAAAGACGGGATAATTGTCTTTATAAACGGCTAAAAACTACAAAACAAAAACTAAACATATATGTGGAATAATACCTCTTAAAAACACGAACCTGCAGCCATCATACACATACCAACCACTGGGAGCGAGCTGCATTGGGACACATTTGCCAGACAGTATCAGTTGTCCGCAATAATTGAATCGGCAACGCTCTGAAGAGTTGAAAACAAAATGATTACATACAACAATAATGAAAATAAATAATTTTCTAAATGCAGAATCTTACCCCAAGAAGTTCTCACTGCATGGTAACAATGAACGCAGTACCGGCTGAATGTCCGGTTCCTGATTTTCGGGGTTCTCATGGGCAGGTCTACTCGTGGTGCACGTGGTTGCATGCATTAGAAAAATAATGTCTCTGTATGTGTCGTTAATGAGGACTTCCTTCAATTCCAGAATCTTCACCTCGGCCGGTCTAAAATCGTGCTAATTTTATGTTCACATGTTTCAATAATTTCCTCGACGGTACTGATGCCGCTGGTACCCAGGATGCTGTGCAAGCTCTCAAGGCTACTGAGGTAGCCTTTAACGAGAGGGCATGGAACCAATTCACGTAACTTATATCTGCCAAAGAAAAAATAGAATACATTAAACAACCTGCAAGATTCAATCAAAATAGACTTAATATTTACTCAAATTTAAACACTTGATTTCTGTCTTTGCTGGGCACAGTAAATAATTACATTACTTCATTGGTTGAGCATGGTAAATACTCTGAAGGCTGCTATGGCTGTTACAGCATGTAAGCATTACAACATGAGACGACCAATAATAATAATATTAATAATCAGTTTAGCACTAAATGTGTCCATGAAATGTTCTTCATGAATGAGGACTTTCGAATGTGGGCCAGGTAATTAAAATGATTTAATAGTCAAAGATGTAATGATTTATAGTTGCCAGAAAATAAAACTATATTTCAAGTGAAGTACATCAAACTAGAGGGAATTAATGATATTTAAATCAATAATTCACACCAATATATTACTCCAATACTTTACACAAATAATTTACAAATATATACACAAATAATTTACGAATACATGCACAAATATTTACAAACAATAAATACTGACGACAAAAAAACAGCAGCAATGCCTGAATAATAATTTTAAAAACTTCTCCTATCCTTCCTTATCCTCTACGATTAAGGATGGGAGTACCATGAGGTTGGGGAAAAGGGAACGCAAACCGCAGCCGAGAATTTCCAAAATAATTCAAAAGAATGGAAATTCTCGGCTCTGGTTTCAGTTCACGTTACCCCAACCCTTTGGCTCTCGTATGCCTAAGCTTAGGAATATATAGTTATTAACTGTTCTAACAGCATTAATAAAAGTCGAAATATTTTGGAAGATTGTAATTTCTTCATTCTTTCGCGTACAGTTTTTCAGCTTCAAATCAGATCAGAAATGAAATGATTATTTATTTATTATTAATTGTTTTGTATGTAAAATTACATTGTTAACCAACTTCAGTACTTAGTATATAAAATATGAATTCGTCAGGTATACGTTTAGATATGGAGTGTATTTCAGTTTACATATAAGGGTAGTGCAAGCTTAGGGTAGGAACTGAAGATCCGAGCAGGAGTAACGCCACCGAGTACGCTATTTGATCGATGCCCGTACGTTTCAAGCATCAATCGTTTCATGTCTTCTATATTCTCTGGCTCAGCCGAATTTAAATGAAGAATCCGAGACTGCAATTGCTGCAGTAAACAGTTTAAAACATGAACGAGTGAAAACTATTTTTATTCCAGCGTTCCATTTAATACCAGTGTAAATCTTCAGAATCTAACGAACATGAAGGTGAACGCTTACGTCCTCTTCCTCGTTGTTGTTGTCCCGTGAAATTACTCAGTAATGTATTGAACAAGCTCTAAAAATCATACCACGAATAGAGATGACTCTACAAACTTTTATATAATGGGTATTCTTGTTAATCAGATAATTTATGTAACGTAATATTATATAATTAATATGTTCTCGGAAACATTAATGCCGTGCGTACATTCGATTTTTGCCCTGCTCAAGCAAAATATGTGTGCCGTAATAATAATTATTTTATTACCCAAGGGGTAGACTTTCACCCATGATTTTCAATCTGAAGATATTTCAAAACTGCTTTCCATCAAATATTTAATAGTCGAGGCGGTTTCCAGAGTGGTACTTGGAGTAATTGTAAAACGTTTCTTCAATTATGTCCCCTCAAACTTTTGAAATAGCGGCATTTATATGCTCTAGTACTTCAGCACTGAATGTTGGAAATTGGTTGGTTTTTGTCAGTCTCTGAATCAATAGACAAAAGTAACAACGAAATTCTATAATCAAAACAATGTGTCGCGACAAGCAGCTCTTTCGTACATATATCAATAAACGCACCAATCAACGGAGGTTCGTACGCGTTACCCATTGCTCTGTCCTTTTGCACCTGCATTTGTGACCCTTTGCACTTTTTTAGTCACTGGCACATTTCTCACATTAGAGAAGATTATTTCAGAACAGGTCTCAGTGACTGATGCTTGAGTTTTTTATCTCTACGAGATCTTTTCATTGAAAAACTGCTGTTACAAGGATCTGCATAATCATTAGAAGTAGAGCTATTGCTGCCATGAAATGCTACTCCGTCAGGTATTTCTGGGGAGCTTTTAATGGTGACATCAACTGCTTCTACGCCATGAATGAATGGGGAGAAATTGCTGGTGACAAGAACTGCTCCTCTGTCAGGCCTTTCTGAGGAGTTATTGCACGAGACAATTTCTGCACCACCAACAATACTACTGGTGGAACTACTGGATGTGTCTAATCAAAATACAAAGCTTGCAAAAACTTAGTTAACGACTAGTTACATTTTCAAAAATGTAACCATTCAAACCAGTTCCAAAAGATTTGTCAATCTCGGATCCCAGGGCGTGATGCGCAGGGGATCCACAATATTGTAAGAGGAAAACTAGTACAGTAATGGCTAAGAGTAGAAATAGATAGTTCCGCCCAGGTCAATTGTCAACACGAGAGTGACAACCTTTCAAAAAGGTTTGAGTATACTTCAATATAGGTTATATATATATATTATAAATAGGTTAGACTTTGTTTAGTTAGTTAGCTCGGCAACCTTTCAGCTTATATTTTAATACATTTCTATAATAAAGTGATGAATGCATTCTCTAAACCTACTATTTCTAAATTGTTTTCCCAAATTCATCTTGTTGTCAATGGTGATACAGCACCATTTCTTTCTAGGGACGAGGGTTCTGTTTGTAGAAGTGGAGGCGTTGTTGTTACCCCAGACGCTTTTTTGGCTTCGACTTTTGCTGGAGTAAGTTGGAATGGTCTCAGAAGACCGAAAGTGCAGATGTTCCAGATGAGAAACCACATGTGGTTTTCGGGACGAATTTCTTTATCTTATTCGAACCGCTAGACCTGAGGGTCCTTAACCCAATTAAATGTTTTGGATCTTTGTGATTGAGTTGGTATGGATTCGAGTGTTGGTACTGTTATTGTTGAGGTATTTATTCGTTTAAAAACAATTTTCGGGTGAGGCATATATATTTCACCGAACATAACTACTTGGTCAGGCGTCTTAAAGGAGTTTGAGGATATGTTGTGGTCAGTTGTCTTTAGTGAAGTCATAGTTGTAGTTGAGATCAACTCAGTAGGATTATTGAATACCATTAAACCATTCAAAATTAAAGTGTGGTGTATAATAGAGGTGTAGTCGATAGAGATGATGTTGGTGATGATGATATTAGAGTAGTTTGTCCGGATGATAGGTAAATGTGTTCGAAGTCATCGTCGATTTCTATGGTTTTGGATGGTGAATGTTCTGGATTCGTTGGAAGAGTCAGATGGGGTTCGCCAAAGTCAAGTGCGTTGTTCATATCATTTAGTAGACAGCCAGGAAATGTAGAAACTGGTGACGTAGGAGGTGATCGGTTAGTGTGGGTAAATCTAGGAGCAGCTGGATAACGTGATTTGACTCGGATCGTAGTAGTTCGAAGTTTTAACAGGTGTAACATAAGTTGATTGTGGGAGTGTTTTGCCGCGTGTACATTCAATGATTTGAATGTCGCCAAACGATGGTTCTAAATCAAGAATGTCCATCTGTGGGAAGTGATGGAAGTAATTATATTATTGTACGTAATGGCTAAGCTGGGTGCCTTTTTGTTTGAAACATCTGGGGGTAATAACTTTTGAGGCGTTCGCGGTTATAATTTGTAGTGTTTTTGTCTTTTCTATAGTCCATTAAATTAAAACGGATGAGCATTTTCTTGTTTAATAATTTAAAAGGGGTCTTTCCATCTGGGCATACATTTTTTCACAAAGCATGTTTTATTGAAATCAGCTATTAACACTAAATTTTCGACTTAATGAAGTAGTAAGTCTCGGATGTAGTAAAGCGAATTTTTATTTTTCTCGTTTTCGAAACTTTTCGGTTATCTGTTTGGCGATATCTTTAGAAAATGTTACTTTTTTTATTTTACTTTTTAGATTAATTCTTTGTAATTGAGGCATTTTTGTCGCGTGGTAATATTGGTTCGCAACCATTAACCAAACAAAATGGCGAGAATTTGGTCACAAAATGAACAAACATTGTGAGCAATAACTGCCCAGGGAAGTAGACGTTCCCATTCATTGTGATTTCCGTTTTGAAATTTTGCTATTATGTTTTCGAATGTATCGTTAGTTTTGTCTGCTAATAATTGGTGGTATGATTGTTTGGAGATGTAATATTTAATGCAATCTTGAAATGATTGTAGAGGAGTCCAAAATCGTGTGAAGTAAATGCAGTAAAAGGGTCAGCAATTATTTTTGAAGGGTTCATGTGTTTGGATTATTAGAAAAGTTAAAAACTTGATAGCATTATACGTATCTTGTGAAGGAACGGGAGCAGATTCAATGTAGCGGGTGAATGAAGATAGCTGATTAAAAACGAGTTTCCATTCTCTGATTCCGGGTAAAAGTATTGGAAGTCTACGCCTAGAGTGTGAAATGGGGTATAAAGTACTTCTAAGGACGCGTAGAGCCAGATTCCGGGGTAGTTCCGTCGATGCTAATTTTTTCAGATTTCGCATGTTTTATTGTAGTTTGTGACTTCTAAATACATTTTTCTTAAATAAAATTGTGTTGAATTGTGTGATATGTTTTGATGAAGCCTAGATGTCCTCCAGTTGGATTTTTAAGTACTGTAATTTCAGTTTTTAAAATTTCAGGGTTACAAATTTTAAAAATGTTGTTGCTGAGTTTAAATCTTGATTTTTAAAGTACGTTATTGATGATAAAATTTTTTTTGAGAGAGTTCAAGTTATTGTTGATTTTGTAGTTAATGATTTTTGATAATTGTGGGTCTTCTTGTTGTAACTGAAATATTCTTTTGTTTGCTTGATTTGCGGTTGTTGGATTTATCGTTAATAAAAACGATTATGGAAAGTTATCTTCTATAGTTGTCGGATCTGATGTGGGATAAACGGATAAAGGGCAAACGTGTATTTCTTTCCAGAATTGTAACTAATTTCGAAGTCTTACTCCGTTAGTGAAGTTCCTACCTTGAAAGTTTTACTTTTCTTTGGTTTTCATAAGATAACATAAAAAGCAGGGATCTGTAACAACTTTGAAGTTTACCAAATATTTATTGTCTCGCTTTCTCGATTCCATACATCACACCAGTAGTGTGTATGGGGCAAGTGCACTGGTACAAGATAGGGCCTGAGCTGCTCAGGTACAAGCATAGGACCTGAGTTGCTCAGGTACAAGCATAGGACCTGAGTTGCTCAGGCACAAGCATAGGGCTACATCCAGCGCATGTGCATTCCATGCATTTCCCTCTTACCGCCTAAGTCAAACACATGTTATAATCATATAGAGGAAAGGCCGTACAATTGTTACGGCCATAGGAACATACGGTTGAACGGCCAGAATTGTGCACACCGATGCTCAGGATGAAACTGCTGCATAAATGAATACATAATTAGACATGTATTCACTAAAAATACTGGGGAAATTCGGTAAATAATAAATTAATTTAATAATGGCAAACACATGACAAACATATAAGAGCAACCAAAGTTAGTAATTACACATACGTATGCAAAATTAAATAAGGCTGACTCGTTGGTGAGGTAGGTTAGAGTGTCGGATGAAGTTACGAAAGTAAGTATTCAAATACGTAGGAGGGATATGTGTGTGTGTTGGAAAAAAATGGATGATTTATAATGATATGAAAAAATAAAAAGGAGGCTGCTAATATTTTGTAATTTTAGTACATAATTGGAAATATAGCGGTCAAAATGTCGGAATTTTTTGTGTCTCTGCAGTCTAATGCGTGTTTAAATATTTTCCCAGAAAATACGGTTGGGAATTTCAAAAACAAACTAAGTGGAGTTATAAGATTACCTTCTGATGGTTGGGAAGCTGCGCTTGTAGACTGTTCGTACATTTATGGACACGTAATAATTAAGGAGAATGAAAGGCTTGGGAGTATTGAATATTTATGGTTCGACAAAATTAGTGGGGAGGCCCATTTTATAGAGTTTGATTTTTTATCAACGAAGGATGTTCGAAATTTGGTTGATATATTGGAAATGTTGCCAAAAATATGTCCAATCAATAAAATAACTATTGTCGGTCATGTATTTTGTTGCGAAGTTTTGCAAACGGCCAGAACAGTGAACAAAATAAGATTTAGTTCCAAGTTAAGTGCAATATTAGGAATCGATGATTATAACACAGGAATGATTAGTGATGTTTTCCCAAGATCAGTATACAACCCTGCAGTGGATAAAAATGCGCTGCCTATAGGTTTAGATCAACGTGACATTTACTATACACTATCATTTGGAACGGGTCATAAAGCTCAAGATTTTAGTGTTGATATACCTATGGAGTACACTTCTGTGGCGACACATAAAAAAGCAATAGTTCCGGAAGAATTGCGAGAGAAAGTTGATGTATCAATCACTCACTACAGGCAGGATACTTCACCAATGATAATTAAAGGAACGCAGCCTGTATTTGTAAACGCGGGAAACACAAAGATCTTTTTGTATTGTAATATTATTCAACCTCAATACCTGGCGGACGTTCAAGCCCCATGCCTACGAATTATACCGTATAAGGGAAAATATGGTGAAATTACTCACAATTCTTTCGCATCCCACACTTTTTAAACCTGTGCGTATCCGATTTTGATATTATTCACATTTGGATACTCACGGAGACAGGTGAACCTGTGAACTTTGACTTCGCTTCCGTTTCAGTTACATTGAAATTTCGAGAAAAGCGCACTTTAAAATGAATACTAGACCGTTTAATTGTAATGCCGACTTGGACCTATACTATCGTCGTCTCCCTCATCAAATCGGAGGTGCAATGATGCCTAATGGACAATACTATTTTGCTGGGGCAAGGAGGCAAAGAGGTGCTGGAATTGGTGGAATATTTGGCGCCCTAGCAAAAAAGATTCTTCCATTCGCTCAAAAATATGTACTTCCTCATGCACTAAGCGCAATACAAAATACAGTAGCCGACGTTAGAAACGGTCGAGATTTAAAGGACGCTTTAAAGTTGAATTCGGTACAGTCACTAAAAGCTATGGGTCGGGATTATTTTAATCAGAGTGGATCAGGACGACGTAAGAAGCGGAAGGTCATTCGAAAACGTAAAGGAACAGGACGTATTGGTAAATCAAAAAGGAAGATAAGAAAGAGGAGAGAATCAAAAACTCAAAAAAAGAGAAATTCGGTTGTACGTCGAAAGCGTAGGAGAACTAAAAAAGCCATTGATTACCCGACAATCTTTCATTAGATTGTCAGCAGAAGAAATATGGGATCAGTAAACAGTAAGCATACTAATAATTCACCGTACACTTACGTGAGAGACGAGACCTCTTTATTCTCAGATCCGGGGTATGATGTTACAAGATTGGGGACTCAAATTCAAACAGTTTTTCCAGTTACAACAATTCAAGACAGGCTTGCTCCGATACAATTTTATGTCAAGTCCAATGATACACAGTATGTAGACCTACGCTCGACAAAATTAAAGTTAAAATGCCGGATTCTCGAGCCCAATAACAACGTATTAACGAAAGACGAAATAGTAGCACCAGTAAATAACTGCTTGCACAGTTTATTTTCTCAAGCATCCTGCTACTTGAATGATGTTTTAATCACTCCACAGAGCAACTTATATCCTTACAAAAGTTATTTGGAGACAATATTAGGATATGGTTAGGAGTATAAAAAATCGCAGCTTGCGTGTGCAATGTTTGCGCGGGAGAATGATCCAGGGATTATAGACACGACTAAAGACGACGGCTACACCAAAAGATACAAGAAATGTTTAAACAGCAAAGTGTTCGAGTTAATAGGGCGGCCATTTATGGATATATGTTCACAAACAAGTTATCTTTTACCCGGTGTCGACATTCGCTTTGTTTTTACAAGATCCCCGGATGAATTTGCACTGTTCACGAATACCGACGTGAAATATAAGATTGAAATTCAAGAGGCTATTCTGTTGATTGAGAAAGTTACTATTATGCCATCATTAGCATTGGAACATGTACGAGATTTAGAGAAAGGAAAACATGTATCAATGCCTATGAGACGAGTCGAGGTGCGTCAATTCACAATCTCTCCAGGGGTGCATCAAATTACAAACGAAAATTTATTATCTGGACTCATTCCTTATCGTGTCATCATTGGTTTGGTAGATAGCAAATCTTTTATTGGAGATCATAAGTCAAATCCGTTTGTGTTTCACAACCACGATCTTAAGTATATTAATTTAACGGCAAACGGGGAAATTGTCAATACTCCATTAGAACTGGATTACGACAGGGACTTATACGTGGAAGCATACGACAATCTTTTCAAAGGATTGGATATACAGACGGAGGATGTTGGATTGGATATAAAATTTGAACAGTTCAAGTCAAGCTTTGCCCTATACGTGTATAATATTGCACAAGTCAAGGAAGGATTCGTACCGCCCAAACATGGAAACGTTAAGCTTGAATTGAAATTTAATTCTCCGACAGCAAGAGCACTTACATGTGTCTGCTATCTGGAATTCCCGGCAATTCTTCATATCGATCGTTATAAAAACGTTTTCTTCAAAGACTTTAATAACGTTTTATAAGTGCAGGCTATGGATAGTAATCAAATTCGTCAGATCTTGGACAATATTTTTAATCCCAAGAAAGTAAATTATGACGTCATACCCTGCGACTGTCTCCAGCATGTGAATCCGTTGCAGTATCCTATAGCCTTAGTTGTGAATGATGAACCACAATCAGAGCCGGGAAACCATTGGGTTAGTATATATGTACCAAATAAGCATGGACCATTGTATTTCTTTTGCAGCTACGGAATTGGAATTAAAACGTATGCTCATTATTTTATGGATTTTGCCAGAACATTAGATTGTGAAATAATAGAAAATGTCAAGTGTTTACAGTCTGTCAATTCTAATGTATGCGGATTATACGCAATTTATTTTTTAATGAAAATGTATCGTGGATGTTGTCTCCTTAGTGTATATAATAATTTCTCGAAGGATCCTAGAAAAAATGATCTTCAAATAAAAGAATTTGGGACACGCATTTTATTGTTAAAAAAATTATCATCAAGAAATTCCAAATCCCCGATACAATGTTGTACACCATTTATGAAATAAATTTGTTTAAACTAATATACTTCCCAAGTTTTAAGAGTTCCTCGGTTGATTCTTTTTCCCGGTGAGAATGATTTTGGTGTTGAATGATTAATTTTGTTAGGCATGAAATATTTCCATGAACCTTGAACATTTTTGGATATTACCTTATAGGGAACATTGCTTTTCATAAGAACTGGAACAATTTCACTATAGCCAATTGTTGAATCCAAATTACGCCCTGTAGCCAGTGCCTTTGCTGCTGCGTTAATGTTGGAAAATTGAACAACTTTGCCGTTGACAATGATTTCACCTTTTTCATTAGAAGTAATGTTAGAATCGTGGAATGTTTTCATAATAGCTCGCACTCTCTTGTCAATCGGCTTTTTCAATCCGATGCTGGATTTACTTGCTTCTATTGGTATCGGAGATTTAGCATGTATCGACGACTCATTTTTAGACATGGACTTTCTGTAGTCTATTGTTTCTGCCGCAACGTTATCGATTGGAGGTTCAGGAATGTCCTTTCTTCTCATTGGTAATGCAGCGATGGTGTTTAAATTTAAAGAGTGTCCAATTTCATCATAATTTTCATTGCTGCCTGCATTCATATTTCGATTAGATGGTACTGGTGAGACCATGATTGGGGTTGAAGATTCAATAGCACGTTGCTTTTGAAGTCTCCTCGCCACGTCATTATACAATATCGCACGTACATCATCGGGGATTTTGGTGCTTTCCGATAAAATGTTCTTTTTATGGTCTTCCAACGTATCACCAGCCTCTGCTCTTTGTCGTTTTATGTTCATTAAAGGTTCGTAATCTGATTCCGAAATTAATTTCATTTTTCTGGTCATGCTGTAATTTAATCGCCTATTATCTTGGAAATAAGAGTAGGTAAAACTGAAGCAAGAATTAATGGTATGAATGCACCACCACCCTTTTGCACAATAACAGCTCTTTCTTTAATGGAATATTTTTTATATCTTCGTGATGCAATTTTACTCAAAACATTCTTGTACGGTAGCAACCTTTGCACTGTTTGTTTGGGAATTTTAACATTTCCCTTATAAACGTTCAACATGCATTCACATAACGCCTTTATTTCTGATTTTTCAGCGTTTTTAATGCATCCAACTCTTTGCTTTCTGCCACAATTAGCAATGTAGTGCAGGAAATGCTTATGCTTTTTAAGTTTGGAATTCATCCTGTGATCATTTACTGATGTTAACTGTAGCGTCAATTAAAGCAATCTGAACTCAATATGATTATGTCATTAGCATAAAGACACTAAGTAAGTGAACATGGAAGAACCGACTATTGAAGAGGATTACTTAGATTTCAATAAAAAAGGGAGTCTTGGTGGAATTCGACATTTTCTTGAAAACAATAAATCAAATAAAAAATTTAATAGACAGGAGGTTGAGAAGAGTCTGTCGACTTTAAAACCGTACACCTACCACAAACCCATACGGAGGAAATTCAAAAGGAGACAAGTATACATTCCATGCATGAATTACCAATATGTTGTTGACCTTGTTGATGTAAGAAGATACAAGAGACAAAATAGTTTTATAACTTATTTATTATCTTGTATAGACGGTTTTTCTAAGTACGCTTATTTTGTCCCCTTGAAAAATAAGAAGCCAGAAACTGTCATCAATGGACTTGAAGTAATTTTCCAAACTTCAAAGGTTTACCCGAAAAAAATTCAAAGTGATGCAGGTTTAGAGTTCACATCAAAACAGACACAAAATTATTTAAAGAAAAGAGGAATTCAACACTTTAGTACGAGTTTAAAGAGTACGAAAGCTTGCTTAGTGGAAAGATTACATCGTACAATTTTTGAACGAGTCTCCAGATATCTAACTCATACAAAGTCTAAAAAATATCTCAAGATTTTGCAACATGTAGTAAATAATTATAACACATCAAAACACTCCCGTATTGGCATGGCGCCCTCTGAAGTTACAAAATCTAACGAGGTCGAAGTATATCGTAAGTTGTACGGTGACCGTGGACTAGACGAATCTAAATCAAAACCAAAGTTTAAGGTTGGTGATAAAGTTTTACGCGTTGAATCGCGTAAGCTATTTCATAAGGGGTTTCTCGGTTCGTGGGAAAAAGCCATTTACACAATTACAAGAGTTGGCAACACTCAGCCATGGACATATTACTTAGAATCGTCTGATGAAGTACCCGTCCATGGATGCTATTACGCCCAAGAATTGCAGAAAGTTAGTCATTTGTAATCTACCTTTTGAGGTATGATGTGCCTATTTTCATATTGTGTAGATATTTTTGAAGAATTTCGCAAAACTCTTTGTTCTAACTATACTTCGGGTATTTGTGAAAAAGTATCATATAAGTGTAATTGCATTTTGTGCAACTCGGGCATGGCGCAAGCGCAAGTTGATATGAACCTAAAAGCTTCATCAGTCAAGAGTTCAAAATCGTCCTCAAAGCGAGAAAGCTCATGTCACGTCAAGCAATTGCCCCTACCTCGACCGCTCCCACAACCACCAGTTATCAAACAATTGAAGAGAAGCAAATCAACGATTAGTTGCCAATCATGTGTTCATTCCGTGCCTCTTCATTTACGTATTCAAAGCACACCAATTGAAGACGTCGTATATCCGACAATAGATTTGGAAAATGATTGGGTGTTATATGTGGGAGGAGAAGTGGGCGGTGTGGGAGATACACATTTAAATATCAGGCACAGAAAGCGCGAGATAGCAGGGGATTTTCCCGATTGTGGCAGCCCTTATGTTGGAGTTGCCGTGCCTCTTGATATGATCTACTCACTTTCAGAGGGTTTAACACAGTTGGTAAAGTACATCAGCTATAATCAGCAACAAAAATATCATCAAGGAAGCTCTAGACTTTATTTCTTTAGATTTTAAATCTCAGAATTTCAAAATGAATAGTAATTTCAACTTTCGTAAACCTGTAATGGAAATTGTGCATTCTCGCTTTGATGTGCAACGAAAAAATCAAGCATCGGGTAAGTAGTAGCGGCTATTTTATTAATTACTTTTAAGATAAACGCATTATTGATATGAATGGACTTGACTGTTGTAAGGCGTATTGCTTGAAAGTCATTAATAAAATTGTCGTTTCTACTTAAAGGGTTGAAATCTGGAGACGGTGCTTCTCATCATCCATATCGTCGCGTAGCACGTAGCACAGATTTGATGATGGACGTCCCCATACGTTCGGAAACTGTGGAGGGGCAACGAATTAGTCCAACCCCTGTCGGCACATCATCACCACCATCATCAGGAGATTTTCACCGTGGGGATGCTACCATTATTGATTTACCCTTTTCTGACGCTGTTGGAGAAGAATCAAATATTTTGGGCACGTCTACTCATCAACAAGTCGCTGGTGTTTTTGACGGTGCTGAAGTGGAACGAAAACGTCCTTATGATGCTGCTGATGCTGCAGCTGGTGATGTTGTTGGTGAATCAACAATTCCCGCTGTCAAATCTATTATTGATCCTGTCGCGCCAGTTGCAGATGCTTTTCCTAAGGCTGCTAACCAGAAGGTTGTGTCCTGTTATTATCGTACCCTGCCTTATGAGGGAAACGAGCTAACATTTGTGTACATCAAACGGATGGGGAAGACAGTCAACATGAACATTAGCAGAATTCCATGGTTGATTCAAAGGTTATCATATTATTACAGTCTTAAAGGCGACAATATGCAGGCAATGGGTCAGGCACTTGAAAATTGTTTTAATATGTATGCCAATGTTGCGAGTGAAATCGATGAATCGGAACTTGATATTTGATTTTTCCGACCATTCATTTTGTCAAATTTCCATGAATAATTTATCTATCTAAAATCCATTTGAATAAATATTTTATGGAGAAATTGTCCAATAAAAAATAATTAAACAATACGTGTGTATGTTGATTCATGTACGTACATTCATTCATTTTACTGTCTTCACAATTTTGATTCTCATCTTTTGCATGTAATGCATTAAATTCACCAGTAGTGCATAATATCACATGACTCTGGGGGTAAGATACTTAACATAATACGGAAGGATTAGGGGTAAGGTGGAGGAAAGGAAAAGAGCTTGGCTGGACCCTTTTCTTCCTACCCTTCTCCTTCCTCCCTTTAACCAGCCAAGCTCTAGGGAGGGAGGGCAAAACAACGCCGACGCAAAACTAACTTGAGTTGCAATACACTTCTTTGAGACTGAGATTTAATAAACCATTCACTTGAAATCATTTCTGCAAGCTGAGCATAGTAAGTGACAGAAAGTTACACTTGATCATCAGTATAGTCATCATGTCACGAATTTTATTCGGATACTACAAGGCTCGTGCATTCTACCACAATGGCCAACACACACGATTTATTTCTGACTTTTACGGTGTCAATCCAAAATTGTGGCAAGACTTGGAAAATACAAGACACGTGTACCAATATCGTAAGAGTTTCTGCGAAGATGACGTAAAGAGAGAACCCGAAAAGTATTTCGAGGAAATTTCCACGTATTTACAAAGTGTTGTGGAAACACCCGGAATTGCAGGCATTCTCCTCTTAAACCAGGAAAACGACCCGGATCTCAGATTGTTCCTGTCTATTTGCCCCCATGGAAAATTCTTCCACGGAGCAGTTTTATCACGGGCCATGAGAAGAATTGGAAAGCCAAGCCTGGAATTTGATTCTGATCATAAATTGTTCGTTTGGATGGAGAGGGCAGTCAAATGGGTTTCATCAAACTGGATATACTTCTCCGCGTACTTATGTAAGTATAACAGTGTCTAAATAGATGTATTGCATTACTGAGAAGGTATTGATTATTTCTTGCGTAAGTGTGTGTGCGTGTGTATGTGCCTGCATTCTTTAAACTGATAATTTATTTATCGTGATTTCTTCCTTATGTATTTTTGTAGATGGCATTCAACTTCACATCGACAATCATTATTTGGATGACGCCTATCAACGTTGCCTTTCCAGAGGGTCGCAGGGCTACTATGTTGACCGTGTGAAGAAAAACCTTACGCTGATAGAGATTGAAAGATGGCATTCCATTGATGGTCCAGGGGATAAATCATTGCAGCCGACTCATTTTCGTATTCACCGGCAATCACGCGGCGGTCCCTACGAATCATTCTACATGGAGCATAGACAGTATGGTTCATTTCTTCAAAGGTGCACTTGGAATTTTGGTATTACTGACAATATGAGGAAGTATGCATTTATATTTTTCGATAAGGAGAGTAAAAAAAGTATGTAGTGACTTTAATATGAAAGCGTGTTCGAGAGCCCCGGTGTGGAGTTCATTGGTAGACCTGGTACATGACAAAGCCCCACGACCAATCACTGCACACACAAGCGTAATGGATACAAAATTCCCACAGCGGGAATTTGTAATTGCTTCAAAAAAGTTCAAACGTTGTTTTGATGAAATCTTGAAAGTTCTGGATGAAAAAATGTTTGATCTTGATTTTGTTGAACAATTAGCAAAAGAGCAGTGGGATTTGTCAGATGATGGTCTACCTGATTTTTTGTGCACAACTGAACGACAGATAAAGAGGCGTTATAATCCGAATCTGCCGAACGTTGACATTTGTGATGAAACATATGAGGAGACGGATGACGAGTGTGGTGATTTCTCATGTTTGCCTACCTATCCGTCTGAGGACAGTGGTATTCCAATAGTAGAATGCTATGAGGAAACTATGTACTGTAGCCCTGAAAAGTCTAGAGCTAATCTAGAATTGTATGATCGAAAAATATCAATGCATCATGATCAGGCTATGTCACATAAATTGAAGGCAAGGCCTAGTTGGTACTATAATAGACTAGACACGTCTGATGAAGAAGGTGATGCTAATATTTGTAAGCAATAAAACGCGCGTGTCAAATTTATTTTCGTTTAGTTACATAGACGGTACACTGTTTATCCGGAAAGATACATGATCTATATCTGTGAGTATCCTTCTGTGTGGCACTTGTATCAATAAGAATGTAACCATGCGGTTTGGAAGTTGAATCCTTGTACGCGGTTTCCAATACTTCATGCCGTTTACCAAAATTTATTTGCCTTCCCAAAATGTTAATAAAGGTAGAATCTTTAACAAATTTAAAGCATATGATGTATTTTGCATTTCTTGTTAGCACTGTTGCACCTTTTTGGTAGAAATTTTGAAGAATTAGAATAACAAACATATTACGGTGATGACTTTCACGGCAGAAAAGGTTTTCAACTTTTTTCCCCATTGTTGCTTCCGTCATCAAATCGTCAATTATTACCAAAACTGGAATTGCATTCCCTTCATCTACATCATATTCTAATCCTCGGATAAACTCGATTTTATTGTTTGCATCTTTTTGCATTTCTCCAAATAATACCGGTTGGTATTCGGAATAACAATAAATAATTCTTTCCACCTTTGGATGAAATATTTCATTTCGTCTTTTTATTATTTCAGAGACTAGTACCGATTTTCCAGATTGTGAAGGCCCGGCAATAATTAAATTCCCAGGCACATGTAGCCTATAGTCAAACTCATCACCACTTGCCATTTTTTTCGACCCCGTTATCATATGAAAATGTTAATTTCAAATAAGTGATCTCCAATGTTTTTTTTATCCAGTTTATTAATTCAATTTTCTCAACAGTGATAATCACATCCTCATCAACAACAACAACACCAATATTTTCATGCATGTTCTTTTGACATGACGTTCAAGAGAATACTAAATTATTATTATAGATTAATCTTATTTAAATCTAAAGTTGACTATTCAAACATCTGTATGTCCTTATGCCCAAATGCAACACTATTGTACTTATTTAACCAAAACTTCTTTGAATCAAAGCTATTCAGTGCCTTCTTATTTAATTTTATAGTGTAGAGTTCATGTTTAAAACTACGAATCGATGTCATGGGTATATCCCAAACCACTCCTTCTTCCAAAGACTTTAGAAACATTTCATATGTTATTCTATTTTTACGTGCCACCTTAACTATACCCTTTGCTCTTATATAAGAAACATTTTCATGCTCCAAATCGTCAGTTCTAATTAAGCAATACAATTTAGGTGCTAGAAACACGCCTTTACACAATACACTATTTGGCATCTCATCTTTCATTAGACCAAGAATACCTTTTTGCTCAACATTATATAACATATCTTTTCTCTTATCCTTACAATTCATATATACACTGAAATCAAACCTCTTCTCATTATGTTCATAATACAACTTTTTCAAATCGTCGTATAAATCAACAGTTATAATTAAATATACAAATGAGTCGGTGTCCATCATGCATATTTGGGACTTATCTCCGGGATAGTACTTTTTAGTAAAGTCATAATGAAATTGATACATATGTGCCTTGGATATTTCGAGGACAGCACTTCCAGAAGCAATCATTGAATCTAACATAACAGACATTTTTGTCATATAAAATATAACTAAGTCACCATTAAAAAGTATTTCTAGGCTATCTAGTGTGGGTTTATTTGCCCATTTTCTACATTCAGCTGCACTTCTGGCAAAACGACTATTTTGATGTTTTCTTTTATCCATGCACATCCTACCATAACACACATTTGGATATATTTTCATTAATTTATTTTTATATGCAGACGTTGCTAAAGCACGTTCTCTTGCACAATATTCGACATACGGCTTCATCCATTTCTTTTGTGAAAATGAGAGAATCCTGTGTACCTTTGATATTTCTATTCCAAGTCTAATATATACTTGTAATGTTCTATAATGCACGACATATTTTGTTTTTGGCTTTAGTGAACATATTAGTTTCTCACCCTTTAGTTGATTTAATGTAAGCCCTTGTCTTTGAAATATCTCTTGGGAGCATGGAGATAAATCTTTCAATTCAGTAAACTCTTTTTCGGGACCTGGTGGAAATTCGCTCAAATAATCGTGAAGCTCTGGAGGGATTGAGTAATCTATTTCAAAAAAATATCCCTTAGGACTCTCATCACTCATTGACATAACCCAAGTGATTATCTCCGCCATGGTCTTGTCTCGCCAATCAGCTTGCCTTACCCATTCATATCCCCCATACGGTAAACTTTGAGACATAGCATATCCATATAAGTTCGTCATATCCCAATACTGAAGGTAACTATGCGGCTTATCTGCTGTATACTGATTACCCATATAAGGATTGTTCACCTCAGCATTTTTTAAACATGTCTGGGTTATTCCCCCACGAATTGACTTTTCCAAGAACAGATACATCTCAGCATCTTGAATTAGATCAAATTCCGTTTTACTCATAATAATGCTGGCATCTTTACTCAACCCTGGCAAACTTACATAATGTGCAGGAACAAATCGTGAAACTCTCCTATTGTTCTTATATTGAACGCATTCCAAACTGTTTGCGCATGTTCATACTCCTCCTCACTAATTGTTTCCTCCGTTAATGAAGAATAAAAGTATTCTCTGTCAGGGAGTTTTGTTTCATCAAATTTACTAAAATCACTCATATACTCATACGGGTAATACTGTTTCTTATACAGTAGTTCCAACTTTTCTGAAGAAAAATTACAAAAAAGTTCTTTAACACTATTAAAAATTCCTGTCCCATCTTTGCGGGCAGTATCTACGATATTTTGCAGGGATTCCGGTAGAAATTTTAAAGAATCTACAAATCTAATGATGTTTCCCTTGTCGGTTTTAATAGAAATACTCAAGTGTTTTTCATGAGATAAGGGAATCGAATTAACTGATTTAATATTTTCATTGTCTGGTTTAATTCCTTTTAAAATAAATTGGGAGTCATACGATAGATTGTGAAAGAAAACAGGAATAAAAATACGTACCCTTGCGTTTAAATTACATGAACTATGAGCAAAGCCTACGATTTCATTTGTTATGTGATCGTGGTGAGTAACTTTTTTTTCATTATACTGAAAGCCGTTTCTACAAAAACAACAATTGAATGTAGTATCTCGAAGTATCTTTTGCTCTTCTGATAATACGGGAACGTTTTTATGCTTTTGCTGACATTCCCTTAATTCTTGGAAATACGGCTCAGTTTTCTCTATAATACTTTCCATAAATCTTTCGTGTGCATCTTTACCACGATAAGTTTCTGAATGCATGATTTGACCAGAGTGATGCTTAATTATGTATGCGTATCCGCACGGAAGATGTTCTGATACCTTAATTGTATTCTCCTGATGTTCCAGCATACAGTCCTTGTCTGTGCAGGATTTCAATAGTGTACACTCATCCCTTTGTATTGGTTTTACAATAGATTCAAAGTCAGCATAAACTAAAAACCATTGGGTCAAAGTTCGATTAAAATCCATGAAATTGTACTTTCGTTTAATCGGAAACCGTGTAATTTGGGGTCTGTAGGTTATGCAGATTTCTCTATGTCTGCTTAATGTATCCAAGCTTAAAAATCTTTGCAGACATGAATAGCAAAAGTACGCTTGTCGCCTCCCATTTTCATAAACTAATGATGAAAGACCACTTGTTGGGTTCTCGTCAGATTGTTTTAGTAAAACGTAATGACTGCGCTCTTCATGAGTTACTAAAAGTAAGTCAATATGTTTTTCAGCGTATACATTATGACTAACATATAACGGATATACTTTGCCTCTTTTTCTATTATGTCCATATTTAGTTGTATAGCTGTCTCCATTTTCCTCATATTCTATAACATTAACTGATAGTCTTTCATTCTTTTCCTCAAATTTACGAATATCTTTGAGTTGCACGGGATATTTTAAAAATGCGTGATTAACTGTTTTCGAAATGTCTACATAAGATTCTGGTTTAGTTGATTTTTTCTTAGAACGCTCACTCCCTCTGTACAGGGGGTTTAATTCGGCCAAGATTGAATAAAGGAAGCATTTTTTATCATTTGTGTTCTCTATATTAACAACACATTTCTTTGATTTTAACCCGGGTGGTATTTCAAAGAATGTACTATCACCACCACTTAGTGGGTTAAAGGGGACTGTAGTGAACGAAAATTCCTTAATTTTAACTACAGTCCAATTGCTACCCCGTGTAGTTAGCATTGTCAAATCATCGGACATCTTTTTTGCCATTAATTGAATTGTATGATTGATCATACTTTTGTTCAAAATCTTATGACACATTGAATTTAAGAAAAATGTTTCTTGGACATTCTCCTCAAATGTTCTTTTTTCCATTAAAATCTTTGCATGGGAAAAAATGTGCTTGCATGTTTTTCTCGTAATATTCCTTCCATTGATTCTCGTAAAATGTTGTGGATAGTATGGAAAAGGCCATCAATTGACTTAAATTCACAACCCCCTAAGGACAGTACATATTCCTTACACATATTAAAAGCACTGGCTTTTAATGTAAATCTTAATCCTAAATTATTATCATTAGTTCTAAAGCTACCCCCTATTTGTAAGTTACTGGAATCATTACCATAATATAAGGTCCGATGGGCTTGATATTTGTGAACATCCAAGTCGGCTCTACACTGAAATCGAATTGCACAAACTGTGCAGAAACGGTCACGGTAATCTTGAATTTCCCGTTAGAGTTTCTCTTCATAATCAGCTTGTGATTGTTGTCCCTGTTCTTGTTCGTTGTGTAGTAGTTGTTGCTGTTGATTATGTTCCTCAAGATGAAAGTTGGTGCTGGGAGCTGTAACTCGAGCAAAGGTTTCTCCCATTTCTGCAACCCCTTTTTAAATACATCATCAATAGTATATTTAATCCTTCGATTAGGTTATGTTGTATCATACTCATTTCAAGTAATTTACAAACGATACATTGTGGCAAAATATAGTTAAATATATCACCTCGGATTAAGGTTGCTCCTCCTCCTTCTCCTCCATCTCGTCCTCCTCCTCCGAAGAAATTACCATCGGATTCTTCAGTATCCTTCTCACTTTCGCTATAGACGTTTGGAATTCTTCTGTATTTGAATCTTCGCTGGATGTTAACACATCCGTCGTAGACTCCTGGCTCCCTTCCTCCATGTCGGAATCCGCGGACTCCGTGTCCGATTCCTGATGTAAGCTTGAACCGTTTGATTTCTTCGTCTCCCCCGCATCCTTCACATTCTTTTGATTCATCATTTTCTTCTGGGTGCCAGTTTCTTCGCCGGATAACGTTATTATCTCCGCCTGCTGTTGTTGCTGTTGTCGAGATATTTCTTGTTGCTGGTGGGAGCTGTTCAATACCATACGACTTGTTCCTGCCACAGCCAGTACCCCAGAAACTGCATCCTGGCCTCTCGTCATCTCTTGATTGTTGTCTGTGTTGTCCATTGTGTGACCCTTTAAAAAAACCGCATACTTTGGTTTAGCTAAAAGAAAAAATCCAAGAATTCATACATCAATGGTAAAAATAAATATGGTAATAGCAGATGATTGATTTCTGTGTGTAAAGTCCATACCGCTTGGTTGAGTCATCCAATTTCCCACGGTATTTGGGGCTGCATTGAAATCATAGAAGTGCTGTGTTTCGTTCATAATCTGACTATCGGTGTTGAATGAACTAGTCCTGCCAGCTTCCTCATGAACATTTCCTACATTGATAAATATTAATTGCATATTGCGACATCAGAAAGCATTAATCTCATTTAAGCACTCAAATATAAAAGAACAGATCAATGGAATGTGCGATGTGAATTTAAATACCTTGGTCTGAATCCACAATAGCATCGAGTGTAACATGATCGGATCTTTGATTACCGTCTGGAATTCTGGAGGACAGACACACTGCTTCAGCTTCTGAAATTAGTAACGTCACATAAAATGATTGTATTAATCCAATTACAGTGCAACATAATTAAAATGACTTCTTTGGAAATACAATGAGTGAACGTTTATATCTTGTTACTATGTGCCTCATTATTTTCTAACATGTCATGTTACCTCATAATAATAATAATAATAATAATAATAATAATAATAATAATACATAACATTGACTACACTCATTGTATATGTTCATTCACATTTTGAAATTCAATCATCTTTTAAATACGTTCTTTGGAGAAAATCGGCATTCATTAGGAAAAAACTACGAACCTGCTTCATTTTGCGAGTTGGAAGAACCAGATAGTCCCTTTGACTTTGACCCCATTGATTCGAGTGACCGTTCGTTGATATGCTCAGGCTGCACTTGCACAATTCCTCCATTGTTAATTCGGTCCCGTTGCTCGGATTCTGTGAAGCAAAATGAGTCCAAATATATATGTGTGTCGATTCATACATATACAGTCATTACTAAAGTAAATTATTTCAAACTAAAAAAACATTAACCCCACGTTAATTACAAATACCTATGAAGGGTTCTTGTTCAAATACCGCTGCCCAATCCGTATGAAACTGATCATTATGGTTCGCTAAGTTATCTTATTCCCTACCGCAATTAAGACACAAATACATCTTATCACAACAGTACACTTTTTTTGCGATGTGTAGGAATTTTAAACGGACAAATTTTGACTAAACTTATGCAAAAAAAAACAAAGAGCACAATTGGGATAATCTCACTTGGACTTATATCTCAAGACTGGGAAACTTCAGCTATGCCTGTCACTCTGCAGGTAATAATGCGTGTCAAATTTCCAGTAATAGCCTGACATGGTACTCACGAATAAAATCCTTTCTCCACACTCCAACTCTTGTCTCTTCACACCATCAAGAATTTCTTTTCCCTTGAATATATTATCGTAAATTAACTTTCAACATGGTTAGTTACGCAGTCATGGAAATTGTTAAAAAAAATCTGAAATCCCGGAATGTGAAACTTGTTCCGGGTTTCATGATTGGTCGGAACGACCCAGTTGACCCTGCCAGGTATCGGGTTCAAGTTGAAGAACTTATTATAAATGGGAAACATTTCATCTACCAAGAAGCAAAAAGTCGAGCCGGATCTTTTGTCATTCTTCCTACTACGCAGACAGGCATCAGGGAAATGGACCACAAGCGATTTGACCCCAAGTCTCCGCCTTATCCATTGTTTTTCCGAAATGGGAACGACTGGTGTTATATGATGGAAGTTTTTGAAGAATGGACACGAAGGTCCCTGAACACTGATGAGAACAATCGGACTCGTGCTGAAATCAACTACGAAAACCCTGGATTAACGCTGATGTCAATGTCCTCTTCTGTCGAAGAGTTGTAAGAATCAACTCATTTTGTTTTTTATCGAAGTATTGATAATTGTGGTATTGAGGTATTTGTTTTTCAAGTTTGACGTGTTTTACTAAGAGTATTTGTTTTTTATTAATTACAGTCGTCGGGTTTTTCCTGACGAACATCATATTCAAAATATGATCACCTGGGCTAATAGCCTGAACTGTTCGTACTGCACTTTGTTCGGTGTTAATATTAATCTAAACAAAGTGAGGGGATTGACATGCCGGAATGGAAGGCTCTATGAAATGACACACCATCGTCAATCAAGCTACACGAACTGTTTCGACCTATACCGTAGGCACATTCTTACTTCTGAACATTATATTCAACCGGTGGAGTCAACCCCAGAAATGGGGCTGATCTCCAATTTAAATGAAATGGTGAGAGTTGCAGCAATCATTGTCGACTGTGTCCGGGCAAACTACTCGGGATTTGGGAAAATGTACTTTATTTTCCACGTGGATGACTACCTAAATGACGTCCAACAACCTGACATTGAGATTGGAGACGGAACATGCCTACCCGTAAGCCTTACAATCCCTGTTGTCTACCTACAGGCATACCTATTCAAGTTTATTTACCACTTGATGCACGATGAACCACGTCTCAGGCAGATTGGACACACTTACAAGAAACCCTTGTTGATGGTATCTTGGAAACCCACTACCCGAACGTATGTATAATTCGTATTCGTAAAATCGATATTTTTGTTTTGTAATAAAACAATAATTCGTAGATGCATAGTAAAAGTTTATAATTTTTGAATTACCTTTTAGAGCACTTGCAAATTCTTCAAAAATGAGGCTCACGGAATTTCGGGCTCGCTTCCGTGGTCTACATCCCATCCCCCAGCTTTGTTTTTCATCCCAGGTGAGGAGCTTTGTGACCGAATGGCTTCAGCAGCTTGGCTACGATCTCACTCGATTGGGAATGAATCATGATTTTGTGTAATCCTGTTAAAATAACAGTGTGACAAGATTTTTCAATAAATGACATAATCTCTGAAATAACATCATGTATGAATAATTTGCTTTAAAATTTCTATTTGCTACGTTTCTAGTTTTTTTAAAAATTATTCAATTGAATTTGTAACAAAAATTATGATACTTACATTTTCTGTTACACGTCTAACGTATCCATCTGAAGCCGGTACATACACACATTTAAAAATCATTGCATATTCGTTATGTAGTTACAACATATGTAATTTGTCATTACTTAATTTTTATATCACTAGTTGAACGTTATTTCCCAGTAATTTGCAAAAGGGTACCGTGAGGTAATTACTTGCTTACACTATTTCTTTAGTGAGCTCCGAATGGAACCTCCGGGAAAATATATTTTGCTAACTTGTATAAAATTTATCACTTACTTCAATTAATTTTCATTCTCTCAAACCTAAATGTGCTATAAACACCTTTCCACACTTTGATTCCTTTAAAACAAGTATAGTCAAGCGTAATGGCGTTAATTAATGTAATTGTAATTAACTAAACGTAATTACCAGATATACGTGAGCGATATAAGTTAAATACGAAGGTAACTAAAATGGCAAAAGAAAAAGTCCTAAGTTTTGATATTTGGGGTGTGGTGGATGATACTGCCTATATAATACAATGGCGGGCTCACGTGACTACTGTGGGAGAGGGAACTCTGTATTTGGGAGGCAAATTTTCTCACGTGTAGAATCTACCTGTTGAACTCTTTCATAAAAGGTGGCCTTACAATCATGGATTCCATTGTTGAAGATTGGAAAAGACAAGGTACGTCGTGTTACTTGTTGGAGTTGTGGCTGAAGGCAATTTGTAGACAAGCACCTGTTGGAAGAATCGACACTTTAGTCTTTCCTGGAGGAATCCGCTTACCTCTTACGGTCGGTCAAGAAAGTGTGAAAAAATATTTGGAGCGAAGGATCAAAAGACGTCATGACAAAATCATAATTCACCTTAACATGCATGTGGGAGCATTCAACACTGGTGGATTGCTACTTATAGAGATGAAGAATCTGTACGTCCAGTACTACGGAGCTTGGGTGACCCATGAAGTGAGGAGGAAAGTTACATCTTTCGCAAATCTCGTGTTGAAGAAAATTAAGATCCGTGGACTGAACTACTACACTGGCAATGTGCGATTTCGTTTCAGTCAGCGTTGGATGTACCCCAAGTAAGTGTAACAACTTTATTTACGTGTCTAAATAATTTTTTCATTCACTTTACTCATATGAAGTATTAATTACCCTTTGATTTTGTTGATTGACAGTGTAAGTTTGTTGAGTGGACTTGTTTCTGCGTATTACCTACGTGAGCACTTGAGATGGGAGGTCGTCGATGACCACATCCCTGATGGTGAGCTGGTGGTGGATCTGAAGAATTTTGCAAGGACACAGCATGACCTGCCAGAATTTAAGGCCGTCATCGATTTCCCCAATAACAAGAAGAGATTCACCCTGTTCTGAGTTTTTGCTTCTCATGTTTGGTATTTTTGTACTTAATAAACTCATATATTTGATTAATGATATGACGTCTATTTATTTATGCAGGTCAGTTTCATCATGAGCAGCGTCAAATGTGTGCTCGCATAATTCTGTGTTTGTTGATGGTGGGGGCTGGGTGTGAATTGCACAGAAAGTACTGATTCATCAATACGAATCTGTCCTCCAGCCCCTCATCCACGTCATCAATTAATTTGTATGATGCTCTATGCGTGTGCCTGAGCAACTCAGGTCCTATGCTTGTACCTGAGCAACTCAGGTCCTATGCTTGTACCTGAGCAACTCAGGTCCTATGCTTGTACCTGAGCAGCTCAGGCCCTATCTTGTACCAGTGCACTTGCCCCATACACACTACTCACACCTACAAATTCAATGTGTAACACCCCAATTTTTCGGCTTTGTTTAAACTTCGAGAAAGGTTGGCTAGAGGGTGGTCAATCATTCTCGATCCATGGTGGGGGGTCAATCATTCTCCATTCTTGATTTGAATAATCATGCATACAATGCTATATAAAGAACTACCGTCTATCTGTATTTCCATTTCAGCTGTAGGGTCTGTCAGTTATTTGAGCTGTTGAGTTTTTCTGTCACGATGTTGAAGGCTTCTGAGCATTGTTCATTCCATAGAAATTGTTTGTCTTTCTGTAGAAGTTGATTGAGCGGATACGCAATTTTTGCGACGTTATATATAAAGTTTCTGTAATAGGAGCATAAAGACAAAGGATCGAACATCTTTAACATTAGTTGGGGTTGGAAATTCTCGTACAGCTGTAAGTTTCCCTTGGTTAGGTAAAATTCCGTGATTGTAGTAACATTTTTGTGAAATTAAGCACACAGGTGAAATTAATTGCAACTGTGAAATTAATCGTTTTGATTCAATAAATTGCAGCAATGAAATTAATTGCATCGGAATAATAATTCATCGCTGATTATATTGTACATCAAATAATTAAAGTAAAGAAATAATTGCATCCATGAGATCAATCGCATCGGTGAAGCTAGTTGCATCCAGGAGCATTTATTCCACTGTTGAAATTAAATTAAATTTTAATACTAATTGCTCTGGTTAATAAATTGTATATATTAAATGAAATTATACAGGCGAAATTATATGTATCAATGAATGCAATACGTCGGTGGATTCCGTCGACGAAATTAACACACCGGTGAAATTAATCACAGGGTGAATACAATATAGTGGCACTAATGTAGTTTATCGAATCTTTGAATATAATCGTATTGTTATTTTTAAATTAATTGCATGGGTGAAATTATTAAAATAATCTATTGGAATACATCGGAGGATTTAATTCACATTAAATATTTGCATCGAGAACACCAGCACACCGGAGAATCAATTGCATCGATGAAAGTAATTCTCAAATTTTCATTTACATTAGCGAGAAGCACATTGCGAACAATTCACTATACGTTAATCTAGCATATTTTACGGAGTTAAATGGGAGGTGTATATAGCAGGGCAGAAGAAGTAAAATGGAAAAGGATGGTTTTATTTAGGAGTAAATATTAGGTGTCGAAGATTCAAAAGTAAGAACAAATGTTTTCTAGCTTAGCTTATTGTAAGTACCATGGTTTCAGTAACAATCAATAACAATGAAATCATCAATTTTAGAGATGCAATATAAAGGCGTACCAATCAAATCATTTATTTTAGAATATACCGTATAAAAGAGTACACAAATAATCCTAGTAGTAACTAACCTTAACAAAATATTATTAATTCATAGATGCATCCTACTCTATGATGACATCCACAGCAACGCGTTAATAGTCACTCCAGTCGTTAGATTGAAACTCGTAGATTTTAACTTACAGAAACAGAATGGAAAACATGCTTTTCAAGTGAATGTTAGACTGTCTAAAAATATTTCCCAGTAATATCATGTAATGTAAAATTTTATTCATTAAATAATTAATAGCTCAAATTTAAACAGCACAAAACACAAACATCAAGTAAATACATAATAATACGGTTGGGTTAAAAATAATTAACGTAACCTTTACACTTTCGTAATACATACGTCTCATCCACAATCGTCCTACACGAACAAATGAACAGGGTTTCCGGTTCCGGTAATAAACGTAGGGCTTGCTCACTGCCCGTTGCTTTATAAGCACAGAATTCGTAAATAAATTCTGCCTACAAAGGATTAACTAGTGTGTACAATTCGGCCCCTTTAGGTAAAACTGCAAACACTTTGCAAATTCAGAAGATTTCTCTGTAACATCAGATTTCGACCAGAGCATCATATCGAAATTCATAAGACGCAGCCGAAATTGTTTTCACATACTCATCAAGCGTCTCCGTTAGAAATGTCAAACAACTGGGAAAATTGAAATTTATTTAAAATTGAATGTTAATGTTTGAGAGAAATCTAGTTCAAAATCTCCCATTTGCGATTCATCTTCATTTATGGCTTGTGTGGGTAACCATTTCTGGTAGTAATTGGCTAAAATATATGGAACATTAAGGAAGATTTTAAATTTTCACAACTTGAACGAGCCATATTTAACATCAAATCATCTTAGACACGACTGAAACTTTCAAGGTCCAAACCTGCTGTTTTGCTCTATAAAGTGAGTTAGAAAATGGAACTTCGGATGTATTTTTACATCCGGATTTAGCTCCATGAAGGTGCTCAAAAAGTGTGCCAGTAGAAGCGGAACTTTCTCTAGGGATTCTTCGGAGGAAACAGGACAAAAAGAAAATACTGCGCAAGATGAAGATTCCTACTAAAACTTCTGTAGAATGCTATTTATCGTTGGGTGTTTTATATGGAGCTGCCATGAATCTAGCGAGTGTACATAAAGAAATGGCTTATAAGTTGACGTTTGTCTTAGCGTTGGTAACCCTTTCGTCGAAAGATGTTGGCCAATTGCCACCTATCACGTCGGATAAGACATCCATACTGCTCTAATGCTTCGAGGGATTTTAAATGATCACAAACAGTTCTCGATTCTTACTTCCGTTAATCAAACGAAGATTTTATATTGTCACGACACATTTCAAAAGTTCAGTAACACGTAATTGCTGCACCGACAGATTGCGTAAAACCAAATGGACAGGCATTTGCTGAAGAATCGCAAGCATGGTTCGTATAAAACCGGCGTTTATCAATAAAGACCAAGCCAGTGGCAAGAAATGGTAACAACCGGTTTTTAATTGACAGTTGACTTATTTGGATAGTATTAATTATGACCATTTTTTACCAACTTTTACAACAGGTCCGGGCCGGTTAGAACCGGATTTTAACCAATAATAAACAGGCCATTTCTGACCACTTGGCAACCCTGTGTTCATGCATGCAATATTAGCCAAGCCGGTGGTACGTTTTGGTTAAAACCGGTTTTTATTGGATAGTGGATTTATTTGGATAATATTAATTACGACCATTTAATACCAACCCAAGCAATAGGACCAAGCCGGTAAGAACCGGATTTTAACCACTAACGGCCTGCCCAATTCTTTCCAACCCTGATCGCAGGTAGCATACATTGAATTCAGTTTGTTGATCGTTTTGGTTTCTCTAATATGCATTCACATATTCACGATTTAAAGTCTGGACGCAATCACGTAAAATTGAGTCAGTTTATATATAGACGGATTTAGTAATGAAAACCAAATGTTTAGCTTGTAGCGACGACCTATGTTGGGTGGTAGATTAAGAACTTATAAACACCATATTAGTTTGTGCTTCTTGTTCTGACCTATACACAACATTTACAGGCATTTTAAATAAATCTACTTTACAAAAAACTTTTGAACATTGTTGCTTTTTTACAGACCGGGTTGACGATTTATATTTCGTCTGTCGAAATTGTCAAATAAATTCTTTGATGCTCATCACCAACGTCAGATCGAGAAATGCGTTCACGTCTTGCCTCCTCCAAATTACCATGCAATGTTTTTTGTATTGTGGAAATTGCAATATTTCTTGTATTGCGGAATTGCAATATGTCTTGTATTGCGGAATTGCAATATTTCTTGTATTGCGGAATTGAAAATATTTATTGTATTGCGGAATTGCAATATTTATTGTATTGCGGAATTGAAAATATTTATTGTATTGCGGAATTGCAATATTTCTTGTATTGCGGAATTGCAATATTTCTTGTATTGCGGAATTGCAATATTTCTTGTATTGCGGAATCGCAATATTTCTTGTATTGCGGAATTGCAATAGAGTTAAGTGAATAGACCAAGTCAAGCTGCAAGGATCTGTATTCTGGGCCTATTTGTAAATCATCAATGGACTCTTGCCTTCTCTGAGCTCTCTGAACAATGGAAATAGTGTTATCGACAACATATTGCTCCCACTTGACCTAACTGATATTAGGAGTCTAATTTCAATACCAGCAGCAGTCTCCTTGGTCGTTTCATTGTTACGGGTTGTAGATTCACCGTATGGATTAAAGTGATCCAAATCCATTATGTTGTCAAACTCATAACTTTTCAATCCATGAAGAATTTGTGCGTGCACTTTAAATTCAGACGTAGTTGCAAATGTTTTGTCGTGTGATGTGCAATGTAGTTTTAAGATAGCATCTTCGCTATGCTTTCTTCTAATGTGATTCCAAAGATGGGGAAAATTGCCTTACCACCTACATCTGTAAAGGGTATGCTCCATTTTCTCAAATCCCCAAAAATTAGCAAAATAGTAAGTAGTAGTAACTATACTTTATAGGTATTACTAGTTCCCGCTCACCATAGTTCCTAAAATGTAGTGTAGATTAGTGAAGCAGCCCATAGTTTGGTCTTTTAATAACTTTCTGTATCCCACACCGTTACACACGCTCCAGTATTTGAAATATCATAGTGCGTTTTCTTAAACGCAAAAATTGTAATGCATTTGTATTGGAGCTTTGTGCGATCTACGTTCTTATCCGTTTTAGCAGTTGGAGAACTTTTTTATTTAATGCAGCTTTAACTACTCCAGGTGCAAAAGCATAATCTCAGAATTTATCTCTATTTAAGTGCTTTAATCCTCCGCTAATTATCAGTTCTGAAATTCAAGCCAAATCCAGATTATTGCAGATTCCGTACATAAAATGGTAACGGACAGTCCGCTGAGAATTGTAAGGACAGATTTCGCTACACAAGATCAAACGAAATCCCGCGGTGCAAAAACGGTGTAAGTACCTGCAGGAGTATCGCGAGTTTTTAACATCCCGCACCGAATCTCAGAAGTAGTATGTTTTGTTTTAGTCACAGGGAATACTAATGTACCTAACAGGAAGTGGGTCTCTTACGTTTGCCTGTATTAATTGATATTTGGTGTTCGTTTCCGTATACCAATGATAATGGGTCATTCAGACTTCGACTGATTTGGATGGACTACTTTCGCAAGCAAGTAGAAAAAATTCTTCCGCAGTGTTGCTTAACGTTATGTGCGACAAAGTGTACGACAGTCACACAGCTTTCTTTGACCCGTTCGGGTATTGTAAGGCACGAATATGCATATCGTTTACATTGAGTGTCTACACCGCCCACCGCATCTAAACCAATGAATGTTCGCATGACGTAAGTCTGAACCTTCCTTGTTCCACTTATCCTTGCTATCATAGTATTAATTGAATTTGCTGACACGGAGAGGACGAGTTCTTTCGGACACGCATTCAAACCCAACAGCGAGACGCAATTAAATCTAGACTGCAGACAACGACGTCTGTAGAACTGGCTACATCGTTGCTCATAGATGCCAGCATGAAAGCAATGGATGGTTGCAACATGAAATCGCTTCCGGCGAGAAGGCTTCTTTAGCAAATGAGATACGAGGTAGTCTTTTCGGTTCCCAAACCAACAAATTGTAACGGGTACGTCTTGTTAACAAAGAATTGTACGAAGTGACATAAACTAATCGTGTTTCAGATGAATAAAACAAACGATTTTGCATTAGATCCCTTGCAGGACCTACAACTTATGGTAGAGGACGAGAGGAAGAACGGAAATGCGTGCATACTACTACTCATCCACTACGGAATGTGAAACTGTTTTAAGACACCTCGTAGGAAGTGCTTCAAATAATGAGAAATTACCAGCACATGGCAATCGGACACTTGGACGCCACGGGTTTCCTTATAAGACGATTGCTGTCATCATGTAGAAAAACACTTGTATGTGTATTCCTTCGTGGTAGTCAAAATATCTTGGGCTCAACAGCATCTTGGTTTCGGAGTGGTTAATAACCAACAAACCAAGGTTTCCACTCAATGATTTCCATTCAATGGTTGGCTCAAAAAGGCTAAAAATTAATGTAAAAAGTTAATTAATTAATGCAATAAAGACTAATGTTAACTCGGATGTAATCAGTTTTTTCCATTTTTAAACTAACCAAACAAAAATCAAAAGTAGGACAATTTAAAGGGATGTAAATCCATGATCGGTATCCTAATTATTTAGTTTTTACCCAGAGATGCCCAAATGAAATGGTCTTCCTTGACGCCTTCAAAGGACAATTTAAAAATAAATCCTGCCTTCTTCCTACCAATAAATGAAGCCTTTATTATAAAAATGGCGAGTGGCGTTATCAATCAAAATTTTAACTTGGACGTCATCAATATTTTCCATTTTTACAGTGATGCGCCCGTTACGTTACTTTTACCCAACAATAACGCAATAACGCCGTTTTTACCGTAACGGCCTATATTTGTAGCAGGGGGTAACGTAACGGTAACGGAACTAGGGTGTGTTAAATATTTATCGGAATAACTATAGCGTTCCAGCGTGTGTAAACAAAAAACGATATTGTAACGTAACGCAACGCTATATACATGTGTATAACTTTTGCATGCATATATGAATGTCAAAAAAGGACAAATAACGAGATTACTATACCGGGTAGTCAGGAAGCGGATCACATTGCAGCTGAATCAAGAACTGTACAAAAACTAAAAACTGCCTCTTCGTTACAATTCCTGCAATCTAGGATCGTCTGGCAACACTAGTTGTTTGACATTTTAGTTAATAACGAGCGGACAATAATAATAACGATAACGGAGAGTAACGGCTATTTCATATTTTTTAATGGTAACGAAAATTAACGCTGGAGTATAACCGTTGTCTGTAGTAACGGAATGGTAACGCTGAATTTTGCATACGATATTTAGTAATGTAATGAAAATTAACGACACCTTTAAAAACTATTGCAGTAGTGTAACGTAACGAAACTGGAGCGCATCTCTGCATTTTTCACCTAACCAAGCACATATTGAAAGTAATAAGATTAAATAATAATAATAAGATTAAATACGATCTGCCACTTTCTAAAGCAGAGATGAAACTTTTACAAAAGGGTTTAAAATTTTCTCCAACACCAAACGTGGACACATTCGTAGTAAACCAAGACTTTGAAGCATTTTTTAGAAGAATTAATATTAAATCGCATTTTCACAACAACCAATACGCAAATCCAGAACCTAAAGATGGCGTTGCGGGTATCCTGGAAAACATTGTCCGTGAAAAAAGTTCTTGGAATCCACCTAAAACGGAGTACCCATCACTTGCACATTATATCGAAGAAGTTAAAACATTTGTTAATACAAAAGTGAGTTCAAAACTTAGAGTAAAATCAAATATCAGTATTGAAGAATCCAACGCTATCAAAGAACTGAAATCACGTGATGATATTGTCATTAAACCTGCCGACAAAGGTGGGGCCACGGTTGTTTGGCGAAGGGATCTGTATATTGAAGAATGTATGCGTCAGTTATCTGACCAATCGTATTACATTCCATTGACAGAAGAACCGACTATCGAAAGCCAAGACATCGTAACGGAAAATATTTCTGAAATGATTCGTAATGGACAACTTCCAAGGGAAGCAATGAATCTGATTAGCTAGAAGCCAAGGTGTCCGAAATTTTACTGTTTTCCAAAAATCCATAAACCAAATAATCCAGGTAGCCCAATCATCTCATCAGTAAATAGTACAACAGAATTAATTTCTTCATTTCTTGATACTATTTTACAACCTATACTGAAATCAACGCCGACTTATCTCAAAGATACTAATGATTTACTCAAGAAACTGGCTCAATTTAAATTTCAAGGACATGGACGATATATTGTAATAATGGATGTAGTCGCACTATATACAAACATACCACATCAAGATATACTTACTTCCATTAAATATTTTTTGGATCAAAATCCTAATACTGACATTCCAACTTCAGTAATAATACGTCTCACAGAACTTGTCCTTGACCTCACTGAATTTGAATTCAACTCGATGTATTTCAAACAGACCAAGGGTGTTCCAATGGGCACTAAGATGGGCCCAGTTGTTGCTTGCTCATTCATGGCATATTTGGAGGCACAATTCAATCAGACGTATCATGGAGCTAAACCGGACTTGGATTTAAGATATATTGATGATTTGCTCAAATTATTTTCATGCTCCAAAGACGAACTTCATTTGTATATTCAAGAGTTTACAACTTCACATGATTCTATAAAATTTGAATTTAAAATATATGAGACATCAGCCCCATTTCTCGATGTATTGATTATTCCGGACCAATTAAGTGACACTATTCAAACAACCATCTATACGAAGCCCACAGATTCGCACACGTATGTGTCATACTATTCATATCATCCAAAATCTACTTTGAATGCAATTCCTTATTCACATTTTCTACGTTTAAGAAGAATATGTAGCCGAATTGATGAGTTTGAAAACCAAGCTAAAATAATGTCAACACACTTTCTTAATCGGCATTATCCCGAAAACCTTATTAAAGAAGCTATAAACAAATGCAGATCAATTTCGAGAGAAGAATTAATTAACAAAACCAACCCACGACAAAATGTAACAACAGAACGAATTCCTTTAGTACTTAACTATTCTCCACTTGCACGTGTGTTAGCCTATGATGCTATTATGCTATATAAGTCAATAATCCCTAATTCTACCGGTTCTCAAATTATTCCACTGCCACCTATGAAATCTTTTCGCCGGGCCCCGAACTTAAAGCAATTACTTGTCCGCACATCAATTACCAAAACACCTATACCAACAACACCAGGCACATTTCCATGCAAAAGAGGTAAACGATGCGTCACCTGCAAACATACTTTGAAACTATCTACGGTGACAAACTTTAAGAGGACAATACATCTCAAACAAGAATTTACATGTGAATCAAAGTCGTTGATATACGCTATTAAATGCAACAAATGCACTGATGTAATATATATATGGCAAACGGAAAGACATCTTGGGGATAGATTTGCGGAACACAGGAGGGATGTGTTGAATAAACAGTATAAAAATGTTTCCCAACATTTTAATCTAACTGGACATAGTGTGGATGATATGCTAGTTACTGGATTGAAGTACGCTTCAAGAGATGAAAAAGTCAGAATTGAAACCGAAAACCGAATGATCCATTTCTTCAATTCTAATGCATTACCTGGACTAAACATCAAATTTACATATCAAGGAAACATCGAAACCTCAGGACGAAAGTACGACGGGTGTGGCAATCCCGGGGTTATCTTAGACAAAATTTTTTTAAATGGCTTAACTAATTCATATTTTAAAAAAAAGTTTATTATGATTATTTTAAATAATCGAAAAATCAATAATTTCAATTTTTCAATTTTTATTGATTGTAGTATGCATTATATTGAATGTTACTACTAGTATATCATTTGCCTGACGAAGAGTAAAAGCTCGAAACGTTGCTGCGAATAAAATATAAGCCTTGTGTTAAAAAGTGAACTTCTACCCTTATTTAATATATTCCATATGTCTGACTACTCGCAAATAAGTGCCTTTCAAGGGCTAAAACCTCTTCGAGGAGCCATTTAATGGCTCAAACTGTTCATTTCTTGCGTAGTATTCACTTGACTTGGAACTTTTTGTACAATATGCGTGTCGTTTGTGTATCTTCAAACGATTGACTCAGGAGTGGGACTAATCGAAAGAGCAACTATTGCTGAACGTGAATATATGAGGATTTTAGAAAATTCCAACAATTAGAATTTGGGAAATTTAACTATTTTTGACTTGGCTTGATTTATCATATTTGGGTACACTTTACTCGGTCGATCTTCAGGCGAATGACTCAGGAGTGGTACCATTCGGAAGAGCAACTCTTGCGTAAGGTGAACATGAGGATTTTAGAAAATTCCAACAATTATAATTTCTGTTGAATTTAGCTCTTTTTGACTTGGTTGAGGTATTATATAAGGGTACACCTTACTCGGCCAATCTTTATGCAAATGACTCAGGTGTTACTATTTGAATCAAAAATTTTCGACCTAAATGCTATGAAGCTTAATTTGTATGTGTAACCTTTCCAGTTCGTCCACAATGCGTACAAAGACTTTTGGGTTAAGTGGAGATACCCATTGAAAGGGAATTTCTCATGACGTGTTTCCTTTTGTAATGGCTTGGATTTCCTATAATTTGGATCGCTGGTTAAGTGAAGACTACGGTGATGTATCGGCGCTATGGCAGCAGTTAGATATATTTAGACGCCGTTTGATACTTAGGGTTGATCGCTTCTGGATAAGCACGGTTATTCGTGGAAATAGGCGGCATGTAATGGTAACGTAATAATTGAAATCTCTATTTCATATTTTCTTTTCTTTGACGCGAAATAACATTTTTATGCTATTTTTGCCAGGATATCTTTCGACTCATAATTGGTCACGTGATGTTCGCAGATGTTACTCCTGTATTGGCCTCAACTCCTAAGACGAAGGGGCAGAAATTTTGCATTTGCAAGAGGTCTTTTCACGGCGATGACGCTCATCAAGACACTTCAACTGGGACATCAGTCGGAAAATACTTTGGGGACATGTTTAGCAGAGTTCAAAATACCATCAACATACAACCAACAGACGCAACTCTCTCTGATAACCCTTTCTGCAACATCACTTTTGGTCAGTACTCCCTACGACACATGCTACCGTATACGCCCCAGATGACACAAGTTATGTTTCTTGTCCGGAATTACGAGACTGAGAAAGGTGACCAGTCACCCGTGGAGATATGCAATAACATTGAAAAATCTTGAGCATAGCATTAAGGAAAAAATAAAAATGAGTAAATACGTACAAGATTCCGTCGAGGTATATATATTGTCAATGTACGTGCATGTGTCATGGCAACTGGTATCGCGCTCCGCGCTGAAACCAGGACCATGCTACAACACCCCAACCCACTCCTCTCCCTCTCCAAACAGGAAAACCCTCTCCAATCACCTCACTTCTCTCCTATTCCTTTTCCCACCTTTTCTACATCAATTGACCAACCTGACTTACATACTAAATGAACTTATGAACTACACTATATTAATACTGACGACAATGCTATGAATTATTAACCTAATGACTAGGGGAGGATTGAATCTTTGGCTTGAGAAGCATGCGCTTGTTCTTGATTTGTTCTTAAAAATAATCTTTGGATTTTCTTTGCTGAAGTTTGCTTAAAAGCTAATTCTTTGGTATATTTTCATAAAAATATATCTCTTTTGCGTATTGTGAGTATTTTAATAAATATTAACCTATTCTGTACTTAAAAAGTACTCGTTTCCCTCGGCATTCCCCTTTTATTCCGTCCTCAACTATTGTAAGGTACGTTGTCGTCCTTCATTTTACAAAGAAAATCTGCGGTTTTCTTAGCATTCATCTTCTCAACGGTTTACCAGCAACTTCCTTACTGCCAGGTACTTTTTTTAACCAGATATCTTAATAACTTAACCTAAAAATACATATACAGACTTTATTTACACTGCTTCTCAACAGAAGTAGCCATACATTGACCCAGTATACTATTTCCTAGTGTATTGCTACTAGAGATGTGCCAATCAATATATTGAGACGATATTATCGTCCATATCGTATATTTTGGAGCAAAAATATCGTACGATATATCTCGTAATTTTTAAACGATATATCGTTTGGTTAAGAACATCATTTTTACAGTTTTTAATTCCAGGAATGTCATACTGCAGACCTTTAACGTTTTTTGTTGAAAATAATTGGCTGAAAATGACGGAAATTTTATCCCCAAACGAAAATTTGGCAAAATTAAGCGTCATGCCCTTGTTCAATTTCAACTTGCGAGCAAGCCAAAATTTAAAATAGTGGTGTTTCCGAATTGCATACAGTATCGTTACCGTGTATATCGTTACCGTGTATTTTAAAGATAAATATCGGTAAATTCGGTGTAACTGCAGGGAGATGAAATGCAATGGAAGGTATGATACTTGTGTGTGTAAACCCAGTGAGGTTAGGATGAGGAGAATGAGTGCTGCGTGGGGTAATTTAAGACCAAAAACTTATTACTTTATTGTAGTCAGAAATAATATAATTAAAATATAGAGCAGTTGTTGACTCGAGAAGTGTTAGGAGGAGAGTGAGTCGTTCTTGAACGACTCTGAAGGTTACAAAAAATGTAGCGGTCAACTTCTAGTGGCTTGGTCTGGACAAAGAATCGTAGATTAGAAATTAGAATAAGTAACATTCGAGCGGTGACTAGCACCCATCCAGCTAGGTTAAATATAAATACAAGATTAGGTTAAAAATAACGGAAGGTGAACCAACTCTGGTCACCTTAGATACGCAAAGTAAGTTGAGGCGATTGGGAGCCCAACAGGCCGCCCACCAAAATATAGTTAGATATATTTTTTAAAATTCAAGTTGTAAAATGATACAAGTCAGTAGGTGTAGTAATGAATGGTTATAAATAATTAAATACACGAGTAAAAAAATTAAGTCGCTTTCACTTTTCTTCTTCTTGGTCATTGGGGAGGAGAACCAGCTTGGTAATAGGCCTTTTGAAGGTACCATCGGAAGTCTTGACTGTGACGGTTCGGACCAGCCTCTTATTGTCAGTCGGGTTGAGATGTGTCTCCACAATACGAGCCAGCTTCCACTTCTGCGGTGGTAAGTTTTCTTCCTTCAGCACTACAAGGTCTCCAGGCTTCATATTTTTGTGAAGTTCCTTCCACTTAGTCCGACGTTGTAGTTGTTGGAGGTATTCACTCTGCCACCGTCGCCAGAAGTGCTGTTTGATGAATTGCTGATGCTGCCAGCGGTCGAGACGGTTGACTTTCAGGTGTGTGACATCCGCTTCTGGAAGAGCCACTAAGGGTCGACCGATGAGAAAATGACCTGGTGTTAAAAACTCGAAACCGTCTGGGTCATTAGAGATGGGGCACAATGGACGTGAGTTGAGGCAGCTTTCCACTTCTGCTAGGAGGGTTGCGTATTCTTCGAATGATAGCGGGGTCTTCCCAAGAGCCCGGGCGAGGTGGTACTTGGTTGACTTGACCGCAGATTCCCACAGACCTCCCATGTGAGGTGCTCCGGGAGGGAGCATCTTCCAGCTTATTCCTTCGTTAGCCAGCTCCTTTGTTACTGTGCTCTGGAATTTATCGGAGAGGGAGAGGGCAAGGAACTCCTGGAGCTCCCTCTTAGCACCCACAAAATTGGTGCCGTTGTCACAGACAACTGTTGTAGGGCGTCCACGTCTGGCTGTGAATCTGCTGAATGAAGCAAGGAAGGCGGAGGTAGAGAGGCTGCTTACAAGCTCAAGGTGCAGGGCTTTGGTGCAGAAGCACACAAAAACAGCAATGTACGCTTTATGTGTTTTTGAGCTTCTACCAAACGAGTCCCGGAGGACGACGGGTCCAGCGAAGTCCACGCCGATGTTTGTGAATGGTAGTGAAGGAGTTACTCGGGGTTTGGGCAGATCCGACATCAGCTGTTGAGCGGTCGAAGCCCGGTGGATTGTGCAGGTCTTACAGTTGCGGATAATCTTCCTGACCTGCAGACGTTCTCCCATAATCCAGTACTTCCTCTGAAGGGTCGCCTGGGTTAGCTGGGTACCACTATGGTTATGGTGGTAATGATGATGACTAATTATGATGTCGGTCAGATGGTGTCGTGGGAGTAGCATTGGATGCCTCTGGCTGTAAGGTAGCTCGGCCTTGTCGAGTCTGCCGCCCACCTTGATGACATTATCCTGTAGGAACGAAGTTAGCGACAGAAGGTGAGATTTGCGATGGAGCTTGGTGTTATTGTTGAGGGCTGCAAATTCGTGTGGGTAATTCAGCTGTTGAATGTAGGCAACCCATCTTTCCTCAGCCTGCTTCAATTCCAAGGGTGTCAGGGGCGTTGGTATGGTGGGTTGTCGGTGAAGCTGTAGATACTTCAGAAATCGAAGCCACCACACTGTGTGTCTTCGGAGTTGATTCCAATCTGAATACCTTCTGCAGAGTAGGTCGGTTGGGTTGTCAACTGTCAACATGACCATCATTTTGGGGTTGGTCTGCTCAGCTCTCATTGCTTGGTGGTCTTGCGGGGACGGAGTGGGAATTCCTGTGGAGGGAGTGAAGATGTCTCCCTGGGCGTGCTGTTTCAAACAGCCCACAGGTCGGGGGTCGATGTCCTGGAGGTAGAGAAACGCTGGGCCTTCCCACCACTGTTGACATTGGAGTAGTTGCTGGACACTAATTCCTCGGGAAGGGATGTCAGCCGGGTTAAGTGCTCCTGGAATGTGCTTCCAAACTTCAGGCTTGTAGTGGGACTGGATTGTGGTTACTTTATTGCGCACAAAAATCTTCCAGCGGGAAGGATGTGAATGAATCCAGGCTAAAGTTATTGTGGAGTCGGACCAGAGGTAGACGTTGTCAATGTTGATTGGGAGGGATCGCTGTACATGTCGTAGTAGTTGACAACACAGGACTGCGGCACAAAGCTCTAACTTGGGAGTTGAGAGAGGTTTTGTGGGAGCCACTCTGGTCTTACAGGCGATGATCCGGACTGTAGTGTTGGACTTGGTGATGGAACGCAGGTACGCCACTGCGGCGTATGCTCTGTCTGAAGCGTCAGCAAAACCATGGAGTTGGTACTCTTGGGCTGGGAAAACTGTGACGCACCTTGGAATCCGGAGCTCATGTAAAAGTTGTAGCTCTTCCTGGTAGGATTGCCATACTTGACGAATGGGTGTTGGAGGTTGTATATCCCAGCCGGTCTGTAACCTCCATAAAGACTGCATGAGCATTTTTTCTCGGACTGTCACTGGGGCGAGGAATCCAAGAGGGTCAAAAACCTTGGCAATGTCCGATAGGATTACTCTTTTGGTAGGAGGTAATGAGACGGATGGTTTCACCTTAAATCGGAAGTCATCTTCAGTAGGATTCCAGATGAGTCCTAAGGCTTTCGTCGTTGCCTCCTTATCCAGGGTAAGTCCAGACGAAGTTTCTCGCATCTCCTCTGGGATGGTTGCTTGGACTTCGGGATGAGACGTAGACCACTTTCGGAGGGTGAAGTTTCCTTGCGACGCTAGGGTCATGAGGTCTTGGCACAATTGGACTGCTTCCTGCGTCGTATTGGAACCAGAAAGGCAATCGTCCATGTATAAGTCCCTCCTCAGGACCTGGGCCGCTTGTGTGAGTGGGTCTACTGCTTTATTTGCCAGTTGCTGGACTGAACGGACTGCCTGAAACGGGGCACATGAAGTTCCAAACGTGACCTTGTTGAGGCGGTAGGTCTTCATTTTGTGACTGGGGTCTTCTCTCCAAAGTATTCTGAGGAAGTCGCGATGTTGTGGGTGTACCCATATTTGCAGATACATCTGCTTAATGTCGGCTACGAGAGCAACCTTCCAAAATCTCCAACGGACGAGAAGGGCATGGAGGTCATCCTGGAGTACTGGACCAATCATTAAATGGTCATTGAGGGATGTTGATGAGGTTGTCCGAGCACTTGCATCGAACACAATGCGACATTTTGTGGTGGAGCTCGACTCCTTGATGATTGCATGGTGGGACAAGTAGTAGGATGTGGCATCAGGCACCATCAGTTGCTCCCTCGGGACTTCCTCTAGGTGTCCATCCTGTTGTAGGTCTTGTAGTGCCTGTGTGTACTGCTGTCGAAGTTGCGGCTGCCTTGCTAGCTTGTTTTCGAGGTGATGAAGCCTTTTAGTGGCCATTGAGCGGGAGTTTCCAAGTGGATTTACTCCATCCTTAAAGGGAAGTTGTACTTGGAAGGAGCCATCATTCAGCCTTGTAGTGGTGAGGGCGTAGTGATTCTCGCAGTCCTGTTCCTCCTGGGAAAGAACTTGTTCGGTGGGGAGGTGCTCTATGTCCCAAAATTTTTGAAGAGTGTCGTCGATTGTGGTGGTCAAGTTGTTGCAGGTAATGGAGTTGGATGGCACGTTCGCTGAACCACCTCCTATTAGCCATCCAAGTACTGACTACTGGGCTACAGGCTCGCTAGACTTTCCTCGAAGGACACCCGATCGGATGATTTCGTAGTGAAAGTCCGTGGAAAAGAGGACCTGAACTCTGCCTGGTTGGTTGAAGGTAGGGTCCGCGAGACCCACTGAGGGTATGTGATTCCATGTGGTCGCATCCACTTGTCGACACGGGTAGACGCATCCAATCTTGTTGATGACAAGGGCTTTTACTGTCATTTGAATGCTGGGGTGGTAGGTTGTGGTAATTTCCAAGTCTACCGCTTCTCTGACTGTTGTGACCTTGGTAGACTGAATTGCTTCAATCGATCTGGGTTGGCTCAATTTGTGTGGGCGTAGTCCGAGGCGACGGACTAGAGAGGCCTCAATGAAGGTCTCGTCTGAGCAGTTGTCGATGAGGGTCCGACAGCTGATTCCTACTCCGTGCTGGTCATAGATGTTGACTATTGCTGTTGGTTTGATCTTCGTGGAGTCTGGCACATCATGCTGGGTAAGGGCCACTGAAGTAACCATCTTCTCTGTTCCTGGCTTGGCTGAGAACGAGGAGTGGAGATAGGAGTGGTGCTTCTGCCTACACTGTTTGCAGACTCCGTTGGACTGACATTGTTTCCAAACGTGTCCTGGCTTCAGACAATTAGTACATAATTTGTGCTTTTCAACTACCTTCTTCCTTTCTTTTTCTGGAGCTTCGAGCATCTTAGGGCACCTATAGTTGTGGTGTTCTGCCTTGCAGATGTCGCAGGTAGGGTGGTTCTGGTAGCGGGTCTTCTGGGAGTGCGTGTCGGAGCGGTTGCGCTCTCTGTCGGGATTGGAAACCGTCACTTGCTGCGTGGGCTCCGTTGCAGTAGCCAGGTTCATCACTTTCTTGTTGAGGAAGTCAAAGAGGGTCTTTGAGGATGGGCTATTCTTGTCGGGGAGGGATTGGTGGAACCGAAGATTAGTGGTTTGGTCAAGTTTGCGTGTTACCACCCGGACTATGATGGGGTCCCACCCCCTGGTACTGAATCCAAGGGACTCAATCGAGGATAGGGCATTCTCTGTTGTGGTAATAAGCGAGCGTAAGGATGATGAGGATCGTTGGGTCATGCATGCCTGGTCCAGCAATTTTTCAACATGACGGTACACTATTTCCCGGGTGTGTTGAAATTGTTCTACTAAACGATCATACGCTACCTGGTAGTTGGTGTCCTGGACCGGAATGGCTTTGATGACGTCATGGGCTGCACCTTGAAGTACCGACTGGAGGTATTGTTGCTTCTGTGCCCCACAAAGGTCCGTTCGGTTGTGGACACCCTGGTTGAATCTGTCCTTACAGGTCAACCACTCTTCCAGATTTCCTGAGAAAGTTGGCAAAGAAAGCTGTGGGAGCTTGGGGGCTTGTGCTGGGATTGCTGGGGTTGGTTGTTGCGGTGCTGGGTGAGCTGCCGCTATACGTGCCTGCTCCTCCTGTTGCTTAAGTGCTTCTTCTTGCTCTTGTTTGGAAATCAATGCGTCGAGTTCTCCAATTGTTAGTTCAGCCGGCATTAGGTTTGAAAATATCGGTTCAAAGTCGGCCACTAGGGTGGTAACTTCGGCATCGTCGGCGCACTGTTGCTCCATGTTGTGGTAGTTGATGTCAATGGCAGGTTTGAGGTCTTCAAGGCTTTTGGCTAAACTGGTAACGTTTTGGCGCACTACTGTGGCACGATCAACTTGTGCTAACGACTTCGTGAGGATTGTTAGTCGACCTTTAAGGCCCGCTCGAACTTTTTTTGGGTCTGACATGGTCACAGATTTTTGGAAATAATGTCAAATGATAGGATTTTCACACGCAAGGCACTGGTAAATTTACGGAAAACTCGAAGGACCAAAATGTAACTGCAGGGAGATGAAATGCAATGGAAGGTATGATACTTGTGTGTGTAAACCCAGTGAGGTTAGGATGAGGAGAATGAGTGCTGCGTGGGGTAATTTAAGACCAAAAACTTATTACTTTATTGTAGTCAGAAATAATATAATTAAAATATAGAGCAGTTGTTGACTCGAGAAGTGTTAGGAGGAGAGTGAGTCGTTCTTGAACGACTCTGAAGGTTACAAAAAATGTAGCGGTCAACTTCTAGTGGCTTGGTCTGGACAAAGAATCGTAGATTAGAAATTAGAATAAGTAACATTCGAGCGGTGACTAGCACCCATCCAGCTAGGTTAAATATAAATACAAGATTAGGTTAAAAATAACGGAAGGTGAACCAACTCTGGTCACCTTAGATACGCAAAGTAAGTTGAGGCGATTGGGAGCCCAACATTCGGTATCGTTCAAAAATGAACGATATGCACATCCCTAATTGCTACAACTTCATCAATAACAGTATTTGAAATTCTAAATCTTTTTAGAAATTTTACAAAAATTTAGAAATTGTTCCACGAGCACCTATTTATAATCCTATTGTTTCCAATTCACGTAAATAGAATTTACTTTGGAAGTAAGGTATGCATGGATCATAAATAGATTTTTTCTCGTAGTTGACATTGTCCGCTTGAGGGAGGTCTTGTTCCATTCTAATTGTAGGGTCTATTATGTATCACTTCCTATTAATGTGGTCGTAGGCAAGAATGTCTGCTGTTCTACTTGTATTATTGTTGTCTATGCAGTATATTTCTTCCTCAACTAGTAAACCTGTTTGTTTTAGTATAGAAGCTATAAGTGAGCGAATGCTGTGGTGTCTATTGTTTCGAAGTAGTTCCCCCCTCGGGCATTTACCAAGAATATGTCCTAAGGATTCAAACTCATTGCAGTTTCTGCAACGGCTATTTCCTTGGCTGTATCCGGGGTTGGGTTTTACTGGCAAAACATTTGCACCCATTTTAATTGCATTCGTCCATTCCGATGTTGAAAGGCCGGCTTTGCTTTTTATCCATTTATTGGCAGCTGTGTTCGGAGTATTGAATGACGCCTTGTCCTTTAGTAGGAAGTTTACACCATTTTTCATATTCTAAACGTTGGAGTTCATTTCGTATTAGTTTACATGTCTTAATTTGTTTAAGTTGTTTGAGATTCTAATGGCAATGGGAGCTATGAAACATCCAATCTATTTGCCATGTATAATTGGCTTGGTTTTAAATGTTCCAGGTAGTCTTGAAGTCTTCTGAAAGATTAAGATTCGACAGACAAAGTTGTTTCTTTAATTCCAGGTTTTGAACATGTGAAAGAACTTGTACACCACAATTTTGTAAATGTTCACTTGCATTATATGATTGTATAAATCCCAAGATGCCTTTATAATTCCTAGACCTTTCACTTTAGTATTAGCATAAATCATGGAATCCGGTGTTGATATTGGGATTTGTAAAATTTCTTTGACTGCACTTTTTAGTATTTTGTCAATATTTTGCAGAAAACCCGAATTTAATTTACTTAAGATACATACGTGTTGATTATGTTTAGTTTTTGATTTGGGTTGAGAAACGTTGTTGAAACCAATCTTTCTATTTGATTTCTGAATTTAGTAATAATTTTGACCTCATCCAAGAAAATCTCTTCGTTGAAGGTGCATCCTAAGTATTTGACGGATTCGCCTGGTTGAATTGATTTTATACTTGTTTCAGAATTCAAAACCAAATCATCTGTACATAATTCTCCTTTTACAATGCTAATGCATTGTGATTTTGATACATTGACTTTAAGTCCCAATTCATCGTATAGTGATAGGAATGTTTGGCCTAAAACTATGGAGGATGTTCTTGAACATGACGATATTTGAGTCATCAGCGAAATTCTGTAATGTTTCCTTTGGGAAAGAGGAGTGTAATTCGAATCCATACATTGATTTTATTTCCGGTTCATTAATCACTCCAACTTCGTCATCAATGGCATTGTTAAAAATCCAAGGAGAGCTTGGTGCACCCTGCATAACTCGGCATTTGAAATATATTTTCTGTTTTACCTTTTATAGTGTTGATTCTGGTGTAATTGCCAACCATAAAGTTTATTGTTATATCTTTAAGCTTTGTGGGAGCTCTTCTGGCTTGTATCCGCTGTATGGCATGTTTGTGACCAATTTTGTCAAATGCTTGAGTTATATCAAACAACGTGTGTATAATCTAATTTTTCTTCTTTGGCTTTATGTAGGCATGCTTGCATAATCGATGTATTTATAAGAGTTCCGTGTGGTTGGTGAATCCTCACTGATAATCCGAGAAAAATACATAAATCTAATTTTGGCATCCAACACTTTTCCACTACTCTTCTAATTACAGAACAAATTGTGATGGGACGAAAGTTCTTTGGATTTGTCTCATCTCCACCTTTGTGTATCAGGACAGTTCTCGCTTCTCTCATAAATTCCGGTACAAAATTAAAATTGAGCATGTATGTAATTACTGTAGCAATGATCTTTGAAGATTCTGTCGTTGTTGCTTTAAGCCATCGTGAAAGTATTCCATCATTACCTTCTTGAATTAAGCCGCTATATTTGGAATGCAACTTCTTTATCACCTACAATAATATCGAATTCTTCATCAAGTTTGTTTTGCTCATCTTGATTAACAGGATTTCTAGCTGGTCTACATTTGTCATTGGGTGTCTCCCATCTTTAGAGAATTCATTATATAGTTGATCAAGTTCAATTGTACATCCCTGGTCTTTCCGGTCTTTAATAATTTGGTTTACAGCTTTATTTCTTTGATTATAATATAACCACTGCATCTTTTCTCTATCATATTGTGCTCTTCGTTTTTGTCTTTTACGCTTCGTTGCACGTTGAGGGTTAGCAGAGTGGTTATAACCATTGTCTATTGTTTGAAAGCATTTTGATTTTCGTATGTTATAAATGTTATAAAATAAGTAAATTGGAAATTCGTGATTACTTAACTTTAAAAAATCAGCACCCTAAATTGTCCTTCCGTTTCAGTACGTCTTTCTATAACAAACTGTTTCCTTAGCATCCTATTAATAATTGTTTTGTTTTCCACTTAGTTTTCCTTTTGGTTTTCCGGCTTTAGCTTTTGGAGTTTGTGGATCTTCCCTTCAACTATTGTCATCCCAGAACAAAGTGATTTTGTGAAAGGCGTATGAGAATTATTTTCATTTGCATGCTTCGTATGATTTCATGCTAATTTAATTTTGAGGTCGAGTTGGAATTTTCTTTGAATTAGAATATGATTGTTGATATGAATTTTGATTACGGATGTTTATTTGGATTACAGAGGGCGGGCCTTCCTATTTAGACCACTCTATGTCTCTTAGTTTTAACAAAGGTAAGGCGCGAATAAATTAGCGCGATAGTAATAATTAGTCCACAAACGTTGTTGAACATGGGGGAAAAGTTTCATTCGCCTCCTCCGACACTATGCCCAAAAAGACCGATCCCAAAGTTGAAGGACTCGTTTTGGGACTTTCCAAAGCTGGATTGTCCCAAAGGTCAATAGTTCGTGAGCTAAAAAAGCAAAATATAATTATTTCTAAGACGTGTGTGCTCCATATCGTTAATTGTAAAGGAAAAAGGAGGATTGCCAAAGCAAATGGACTTCCATCGCCGGTTAAGTATCAACCGGCAAGTGTAGTGACTCCGACAATCCGGCGGAAAATTGATTCCCTGGCTTCCAAGGAGAACCCGCCAAGTCAAAATGAAATTGCCAGACGGGTAAAGGTATGTAAAACAACTGTACGAAGAATTATTAAAAAATCCCGTATACTTCGTCACAAGACCCGCGTTCACAAGTTGTCCCCGAAGCACATGCAGATCCGCAAAACTAATTGTAGAAAATTTTATGAGCAGTATCTAGCAGGTGGAAAACAAGAATTTGTGGCCACATTAGATGAAGCAATGTTTGGGATCCACAATAGCAATGGCAAACGAAAAATTTGCTACATCAAGAAAGGAGAAAAAATTCCGGACGAATGGGTGGTCGACCACGACAACTTTTTTAAAACCTTCATGGTGATTGGCGGATTATGTGGAAGAGGAACCCTACCCCTGATCAAAGTGCCAAACAAAGTTAAGGTGAATGCGGAGTACTATGTGAAGTACGTGCTGAAGCCATACATCGAGAGATTTCTTCCAAAATTCTACCCTGGCGAGATGTCAAAGGTGACAATTCACCACGACGCAGCATCGTCCCACACTGCGAAGAAAACCCAGGCGTATGCACAACAGGCTTGGAATTCAGTGGGTGTCAAAATTATAGACAATAGCCTAATACCCATAAAGTCTCCAGATGCAAGCCCCATGGACTTTTTCGGGTTTGGCTTCCTCAAGCAAAAGATTTACCTGAAGCGCCCTAGGTCGGAGAATGGAGTCTGGAAAATACTTCGCGATATGTGGATCAGTGTGAAGCTCGCCATGGTCAACAACGTCTACAAATCTTGGAAACTCCGGTTGCGTACTATTGTTAAGAAAGGTGGTCGTCACATTGAAAATTCAAAAGATATTCATCGCCGATATAAGTGCTCTGAATAAATTATGAAAGAGTGGTCTAAATAGGAAGGCCCACCCTCTGTACTGATTATTGATGGTTTTAAGCAAATTAATGATTTGGATTGATGATAAGAATTGGATTCTAGTTTGATTACCGAGCTTAAGCTATACTATTGATTCAGACTATTGAGATTAGTTGGTAATTCAGTGATAATTGTGACGGATATACTTAACCAATTTAATTGTATTTATGAATAACCTTGAGACGGACAGTTTTGACATCGAATGGACATTTTATTTAGAAACTGACGTCACCTATAATTGTGTAAACATTTATTTTGGACTGGTAATAGTCGTTACAAATCATTTGGCAAGAACGGGAACGGTGGATAGCCGCAGATTTCCTAGACGCATTCCAATTCTAATTTCTAAAGACCTGTCGAGGTTCTTGAAGACCAACCCGGACTTATAAATCATTGTAAGATTTTATTGATTTAATGTGAATTACTTGTGTTCTTGTCCTTGATCCTATCCGTTCCTTACCTTCCGGTGGTAGATGTGTGTTGTCTGTACCTACTCCAAGCCAAGCGAGTGGTTAACTGGTTTTTCTACTTTACTTTATTAATTTGATATGGATTAACTTGAAGTAGCCCTGTACAAATTTACATAGTGGTCAGCTAAAGTTAGCTTCCACCCTCGCAATTAAACTAATTACTATACATAGCAATTATTTAAATTTGAATATCTGACTCAATTATAATTATTATGGCGTACAATATTTCGGTATTGCAAATCTTTAGGGATCTCCCTACTTATGATGGCCAATCCTCAGGTTGGTCATGGTTGTCCTCCTTTGACGAAATAGCTCGCCACTATAGATTGGATGAGTTTTGGCGTTTACGTAATGTTGGTAAAGTATTGGTGGGTACTGCCAGTAGTTGGTGGATCTGCTACTCACATTTGTATACTGCAGCCCTTAGTGTTCAGTCATCCAAGGCCCTGCATAGTAAATTTAAGGGGGAACTAGCTGATTATTTCCCTGAAGAGGATGATTCCCGTATAACGAAGAACCTGAACAAGTCCCGCAATTTCAGATTTGGCAGTGAGGATCCCATTGACTATGTCACGGAGAAGTTGAGTCTCTTTCGGAGAATGAACCGTGGTATGAGTGATGATGACCAATTGCGTTATCTGCTCAAGGGTCTACCTACTCAGCTATCCCATAATATTCGTAGGACTATTGGGTCTACTGGTACTGTTCCTGACTTCCTCAGGGAATTAAAGTACAACAGAGAGGATCCCAACTTTGTACTCTTTTCTAAACCTACAGTTCCAATTCCACTCTCAAATTCTCTTAATCATTCGGAATTGTACAATCCTAATATTCCTCATCCACCCTTCCCACATCACAAGTACCCAAGGTGCTTTGTGGTTACTTTAATCGTGAGGGTCATATCATGAGAAATTGCCATGCCATGAAGAATGACAATATGCCTAGCTTACAAGCTCAGAATTTTGTGCAGCGTGATGAGCTCCCGGGGTTTTGCAACAATAATAAAGGTAGCCCTCAGAAAAGGCTAAATAAGTCGAATAGGCCCTAGAGAAATAGAGTTCAAAATAGTCAGTCTATAAAATCCGTGTCCCAAAATAATAATTCTCATCAAGTTACACCAATAGGCATGGAATTACAGTTTAACTATAGCTGATGTTATGGCTCATTCTATTGAAACCCCGCTTTATTTTAATTCTGTTGATTCCTTTATTTTTAGGATTTCAGGATGAATGAGGGCTGGCATCAGATAGTAGTCAACTGCAATCCGATTTCTTACTGCAAAATAGAACTTTATTAAAGTAGTAGGATATTTAGGCCTTTCCCGAAATATCACGTGGATCATATTTGAGCCTCATAATAGTCTCGTCCACAACAAAACAAGACCACTCCAAAATCATTAGCACCATTTAAAGTGATAAACTTCACTACGAAAAACTGATAGGATTTAATTAAAGAATACCACATTTTGCAACCAGTCTTTCATCCAGGACGAATGAATTCTTTAACGACTTCAGGAAGATTCCTGTCTGGTACTACGATAGGATTCAGCTACTATCCGATTTCGGAGAGAACATTTTTAATACTGCTACTGGTACCGACAAAAAATGTTTTGTGACAAGGACAACCACCACTAAACTATTTGGTCTAATCCGGATCCCGTCCCAAAATAAAACATGGACAATTTTTGAGTACCAGAATTGGTCCCCCGAAATCCCATAATTCCAAAAGAACCTTTTACAGTGATACCTCTAAAAGGTACAATCTTACAGGGCGAATTATCGACATTAGTTTAAATGGAATGATCCATAGGAGTGGGACTGTTCCGGAATGTTCCAGGATTTCTTGGTATGGTCTGGTCCTTGAGCCTGGACTATAGCTCCTTATCGAGTTCGAGTATACCGGCGAGTATCGAGTTCGAGTCGAGTACGGTCAAATTTTTGTGAATACTCGGTACTTGAAATGGGTTTCGAGTACGGGTAACGATTTTTCACATATACTTACGAGTACGAGTATCAAACGAGTACGAGTCCAATAAAAATACTCATAAGGGTTATCGAGTTCGAGTTCGAGTACCACATGCTCAATATACGAGTACGCGTACACGTGCACACAAGTGTTGCAAACTTTTGAATTTCCAGTAAAGAGACGAAGGCGCTAATATGAAATTATCACAAAAAATCGTTGTATCCACCAGACACGACTCTCTCAGGTTTCTAAAATCTAAAAAAAATCACTGTTCAATTGTGGTCTTGTTATTATTAAATACTCGAGTATGAAGACTCGGGTCACGGCACGAGTACGAGTACGGGATTTCGGTATTTACAGTTCCGTACTCGCGAGTATGAAACAAGTTCGGGTTCTGAACTGGAACTCGGTAGCTTATTTCAAGTATTTTCCTGAGTACTCGTATATGTGGCGAGTACGAGTACCTTGGATTGGAGTCCATACTCGATGCTTCGATTTCGAGTACGGTTCCGCAAGGTAATCACTCAATAAGGAGCTATAGCCTGGACCAGACCATTTTATCTGTTCTCAGTGTAGGACCAGGACCATAAGGTCTTGTAGACGGTAGGACCGGAACCATCTGGTCCGTACAAGTTGATGGAACAGGAACATAAGTTCTGTTCCTCAAAATAACTCGGACCAGACCGGAACAGAACAGATCAGACCATTAGGACCGAACAGGTTCATTATAGGATCACAACATGCAAGCATTTGACAATTTAGATAATGTTTTGAGTAATTTATGTTATTATTTGAAACAAAGTGTAAAATTGTCAGTAAAATGAAAACGAATGAAGCTCTGAAAATTGTAATTCGCGGGAATTGGAAATACTTAAATGGTTTACCTATCGAATCTGGTCCGACCATTTGAAATGTATGCTGGAACGTTCCAAATGGTCTGGGCCAAACAGAGGACCAAACATTCTGGTCTGTTCTTTGAGCTGGACCAGGTTTAATTGGTCCATCAAGTTCTTGGACCAGATACATTTGGTCCTTTCGTAACCAGGGAACAGACCGGAACAGACCATGTAACAGACCAGAACGGACCACAATTTCTGGTCCGGACCAGAACAGTCCCATTCCAAATGATCCAACTGCACAAATAATTTTGGCTGCCCAAACTTACCATACTATACCTTCCAAAAGTTGAAGCTGATTTGACTACTGCGGAGAGTCGGAGATTAAAGGAGTAAGCTATAATTGGGACCGCCAAAAAATTTATGTGTCAAGAATATCCCTGCAAGAATAAGGAAATTCATTACAACTTTGCATACCGATCCCGTCCCGAAATAACACGGGGACAATATTTGACCGTCAAAAACCACATCAAAATCTCATCATTATAAAGTTTAAACATTTGAGTACAACAAACGACTTGGTTAGAATAATATTGCCATATCTTTCTAGAATATGGCAATACATGAAGGCTGGAAATGAGGGAATTTTAATCTTGGAGAAAGCCTAATGCCAGGATGAAGTCATTTGCAAAATTTATAACAACTGAGGGCCCATCCGATTCGACTGGAATTAAATTTAAGTTGAAGCGGACTAGACTACAAAAAAAACAATTTCTTTAAGTAAATATTAAGATATCTTTCTAAAATATTGTACTCAAAGACGCCTCAAAATCAGGATTTAATTATAATCCGATTTTGATAAATACCCCCGCCCAGACCCCTCCCCCATCCCCGCGACTGCAAGGATAA